>CM061748.1:303831321-304420650 GCA_030979885.1 Lolium multiflorum | reverse complement strand
TCTAGTTACCCTTTGAACTTTAAAGGTGTCCTGGCATTTATGTTTTGCTACTCCATAAAGGACAAGCTGAGTACCACTTTGCTATGTTTTCTCTATGCTCAAAAACAAACAATTGCTTTCAGTGCACAATTATTCATGATCCTTTGTTTGAGTTATCATGTTGTAACATAGTTGCTAAGTTCTATTGTTAGAATTATATCTATCATGTCTATGTTTAGAGTACTTTGATCACAATGCTTTTACAGTAACTTGATCAAGATTGTGTTGGCTGCATGTCACCTCAAAAATTATTTTTGTTATCACTTACCTACTCGAGGACGAGCAGGAGTTAAGCTTGGTGATTGCAAACGTATCTATAATTTTTGATTCCCCATGCTTGTTTTACACCAATTTATATATGTTTTGTTTACACTTCGTTGCACTTTTATACATTTTCCGGCACTAACCTATTGACAAGATGCCACAAAGGTTGGTTTCATGTTTTCTGTTTTGTATTTCTGCAGTTGCACAGAAATATTCACTAATTCACGAAACAAAGCCGAAGTTCATATTTTAACAGAATTCAAGACGGAGTCCAGAGATTCCAGGGTGAATCACAGGCGGCCACACCGCCCATTGCGCGGCCCAGGGTCCTGCCATGCCAAGGGGTGGTCTCGGCCCTAGGCGTCCAATTCCACCTCGCCCCTCTTCCACCTATTTATTCACGATCTCGGGAAACCTAAATACCCGAGCCTCCATCCACGAAAAGTTCCGTCGCGTCGTCGCCATCGCCGACCCTAGCTCGGGAGGGTTCAAGCTTTTCTCGCACCGTCTGAGAGGGAGATCATCAAATCAGAGGCCTCTACACGCCATGCCCGCCCTCCAAAGTGATGCGTGAGTATTTCATCTCTGGACTATGGGTCCATAGTTGTAGCTAGATGGTTGTCTTCTCCAATTGTGCTCATGTTTAGATCTTGTGAGTTGCCCATCATGATCAAGATCATCTTTATGTAATGCTGCATGTTGTGTTTGTTGGGATCATGAATATGGAATACTATGTTGAGATCGATTATATACTTGTCATATGTTATTTGTGATCTTCCATGCTCTCCGTTATTAGTATACTCTGGCCAAGTAAATGCTTGTGACTCCAAGAGGAGGTATTTATACAGTGGGTTCATGCCTCTAGTTTTCTCGAAGAGTGACAATAATCTCTAAGATTGTAGATGTGACACGGCCTCAAACGCGTTTCATAATTTTTTGATGCCCATGCTTGTTTTACATCAATTTGTATATGTTTTATTATACTGCTGAACTTTTTATACATTTTAAGACTAACTCATTAACAAGATGCCATGCTGCCGCTCCATGTTTTCTCATTGTTTGTATTTAGAATTTAGACAGAAATATTCTTTAATTGGATGAAACAAATCCAAGTCAACATTTTTCCCCGTAACGAAGACAAATTTCCAGAGGGGGTCGAAGAAAGGCAGCAGGGCGGCCAGACCACCCCATGGCGGCCCTGCCCCCCGGCCCGCGCTAGGGGTGGTGTGGGCCCCTCTCGTCTCCACCGAATATCTCCCTCCGCCATTTAATCACGATCTCGGGAAAACCCTGAACACCCGAGTCTCCATCCACGAAGTTCCGTCGCGGCCGCCATTGCAGAACCCTAGCTCGGGAGGGTTTTGAAGCTCTTCCCGGCACCCTGGAGGGAGATCATCACCGGAGGCATCTACATCACGGCATACCCGCCTCCGGCGGTGCGTGGAGTATCCATCCCCTCGGACTGCGGGTCCATAGAAGTGAAGCTAGGTGGTGGTCTTCCAATTTGTGCCTCATGTTTAGATCTTGTGAGTTGCTATCATGATCAAGATCATCCTTATGTAATGCTACATGTTGTGTTTTTTGGGATCCAATGAATATTGTGTACTATGTTGAGATCGATTATATATTCGTCATATGTTATTTGTGATCTTGCATGCTCTCCTTTGCTAGTAGATACTCTTGCCAAGTAGATGCTTGTGACTCCAAGAGGGGGTATTTATGTTTGATAGTAGGTTCATGCCTCTAGTTTTCTAGAAGAGTGATGTTGCTACTAGGGAGAAAATAACAATGTTTTATCCAAGGGTAATTCTATTGTTTACTTTACACACATTGCTTAATGCGATAATCTGTTGCTTGCAACTTAATACTGAAGGGGTTCGAACGATAACCGGAAGGTGGATTATTAGTCATAGACGCAGTTGGATTACGGTCTATGTATTATGTTGTAATGCCCAAACGAAACTCATAGTAATCATCTTGTCATGTATGGTCTTTATTCTGTAACGCCTAGCCGTAATTTGTTCACCTAGCATGTTATCTATCTTTATGGAGAGACACTTAGTGAACTCGTGTGGACCGGTCCTTTCCATTACAATTGATAAATTCATCTACCGCAATCCTGTTCTGTTTACTTACCGTAAGCAATGTTCTCTTTAATTACTGAAAACATCTCCTTCCACTCGATACGTTTAATCTTTTGTGTTCAGCAAAACCGGTGAGATTGAGAACCTCACTGTAAGTTGGGGCAAAGTAGTTTGGTTATGTTGTGTGTAGGTTCCATGTTGTTGCTGACGTCGGTAGTGCGCCCTGTCACTAGTCAGCTAGCAACACCTTTAGAAGTGACGCCTTTCTCCTACTGTTCGATTAAACCTTGGTTTCTTACTGAGGGAAAACTTGTTGATGTGCTCATCACGCCTTCCTCTTGGGGTTCCCCAACGTGATTGCCAACTTCCACGGCAGCACCATCAAGACTTTTCTGGCGCCGTTGTCGGGGAGAAAGAGGATTTCTGCAAGGCGAGTCTCTCATCTCCAATCTCTTTTACTTTGTTATAGTTTTGCTTAGTTTACTTTATTTGTCTAGTTTACTTTTTGCTTTGTTTCTTTTTTTTATTCAAAAACACACACAAAAATTAGTTTCGATTATAGTTGTTATTTTAGTGGCCTGCTTTTAATACCGCTAAAATGAGTATTCCGAAGTTGAGGTTCGTTCTTACAACAAGGGGGAGAAAGCTCTAGCAGATCTTTTGTATAGAATAAGTAATGCTCATCATAGATGTACTAAAAATATTCTACCATGATCCTCCTTAGAAACTTTTATGTTGGTTTATCTAGTTGGAATAATATGTTTTGGATACTCTCACGGGGGGTAATTTTCTAGGTACTCCTGCTTTGGAAGCCTGCAATTTAATTGAAAGCTTGGTAGGAATCCCACCTACTAATATTGTTAAAATGGAGATCACTTTGGAGGATGTTATAGAAAGACTAAGCTCTCTAGAGAAAAGTTTGCCAAATTGCCTTGATAATGCTAGCCAAATTAATGAATCAATATAAAGTATCAATAAAAGAATCACTGTTTTAGAGGCTAGCAATACCCATGATAGTATAAACCTTAGGATTGGTAAACTAGAGGAGGCTACGGAAACTTTAAGTTCAACCTTTTCCTCTCTTGGGTTTAAGAAGGAGAAAGCTTTTGTAGGAAAAGAGCAAAATTTATGTATGTTTCCAAGGCACCTAAACCAAAACCCCATAATATGTTTAAAATTGATAAAACTTTTAGTACAACTAAGAGTGGTTTACATGTTGAATCATCTCCAGGGGTATCCAAAGTGCCTATTTTGACATGATTCAATTATTAGAGCAAATTATGATGTTCATGCTTCTTCACTTGATAATACTTGATGCTAGCTCTTTTTCTGCGCCTAGCTGAAAGGCGTTAAAGAAAAGCACTTTTTGGGAGATAACCCATGTTTATTTCTGTAATTTTTCTTCTTGGAAGTTATTACCTCTGTAATAACCTCTTATCATTTTTATTTCGTTTTTGTGCTAAGAATAGCCCTAATAGAAGAAAAAGATTTGGGGAAGTTGTCATTTCCGAAACAACATTCTCAGGTCATTACCCATAAAATTGTGATAAATGTTAAGAGCAGAATTTTATCTCGCTAATTCTTGTGCGTATGCTTCCAGGTTATTATAACTTCCTTACACCACATTTCGAGATGAGCAATATAAGATTTTCGAAAAAAATTGATCTTTAATTGTTCTGCTTTTGGATGTATTCCCTGCCACTTCATTTGCATTTGCCTCTTTAACTGCTTTTATTTTTATTTTGATCAAAGAGCTTTTTGAAGAGTTGCTACTAAAGTAGCTAATGCTTTAATAGATGTTTTATATATTTTATAACTAAACCCAAATGGATTTGTTTATTTTGATTGAACTAATGCTGCTAATAAAGAATTATGTGAAGTTTGTATGAAGAAAGCCAAGTGCAAGTAGGGAGAGAAGAATGATGTGATGAGATGAAGTATGGACAAAAGCAAGCTTGGGGATGCCCCTTCACCCCAAGAAATATCCAAGAGGTACAATCGTCAAAGCTTGGGGATGCCACCGGCATCCCCTCTTCATCAACAAAGCAACAGGTCATCTTTCTATCCGCTATATTTTTATTGCTTCATACGCTATGTGTTGTTCATGGAGCATCTTTATTTTTTGATTTTAGTTTAGTTTAGTTTTGTTTGCTGTAGCATATGGTTGGATCCCGGCATATTTGTTTTGGAGAGAGAAACGCTCCGTTTTAATTGCATAGAACGTTCTAGTTTTTGATCTTATTGTTCATGCGAGTGTTCTAGTTTTCTAGTACTGCGTTTAGCTCTTGGTTTTCGATTCTAATTTTGTTCAGAGCTCGTTAGTATTCTTTATTTATGTATGATTAGATCTCTGGTCCATATTGTTTTTCATCTCTGAGAGTTATTTCAAATAAGTTGATTAGTGTTGGAGACGAGTAAAATGTTTCATGCTTATAGTGATGCAAAAGGAAGCTTGTCTAGACTGTGGCATAGACTTTGGCATGTCATGTTGGATGTTATTATTATTATATGCTTAGTATTTATTGTTGTAGCATGACTTATCTCAAATAACTGAGAGTGATCAATGTGCCATTGAAAGAATCATGTGTTGTTTCCATCATAAGAAGCATAATATTGTGGTATTCTCCTTTGATGCTTTATTGGGTTGACTTGGCGCATGCTTATACCATGTTATGACTATAACCAGTCAACTAAAGCCTCTATGATCATTTAGTTTTGACTTGTAATATCACTTTATGCTTTGATTGATAATGTTTTGTCGCTATGCATGATTATGGTCATTATTGCTCTCTTAGTTGGTCGCTCCCAGCTGTTCTGAGTATGAGCTCTACTCGTGCATCCAACCACCATTAACCAAAGTTTGCCAATTGTGTCCACCATATCTACCTACTAGCATTATTGCTATTCCAAGTAAATTCATCATGCTTTTATTTATCTTCCAAATTAAATTTTGGCATGAGAAAATTAGTTAGTAAAGCTCTCACGAACTTGATGGAACATTTACTTTCTTGCACTTAATAAACTTGATCATTGTGACTATCTTATGAAGTTTATATGTTTGCAAATTGCGAGTTGGGAGTTAGCACAACCATGCTTTCATGGGGAACGCTTTCAACATTGCACTTATTCATATTTAGTTGATGCCATGTTCTTTTGTTTATGGATGCCTAGCTGTGCGAAATAAAATGGAAACTTGTAAGTCCATGTAGTTTGTATATGTGTTAGAGAAATGTCTGGGCCGCTAACCTAAGCCATGCATCATTCATGGTGGAAATTTACAGCTAAGCCATAGTGAGCATTGTATGAAGCATTTTCAATAAAAAGCTATACCCATAGTAAATAGAAGATTGTTGAGATGCTCAATGTCTGTTTGTCTTGTTATTTTGGCATGGGATTAGTACTTCCACATCATCGGGCAAGAGGTACCCCGTTGGCGGTTCTCGATGATACATGTATACTTACAATGACAAGAACTTATTTGGGACCTAAGTTGACTAGCATGAGGTTTAGGTACTCGTATTCAAGGGGCATGAGATTTTTAAATTGTGATTTGTCAAGCATATAGCTCATATTTGCCATCACATTAACTTTAACCATTCAAGATGCTTATGATAGGGGCAATGAGAGCTCAAAGCTAATAAGTACCATAATTTTGGAAGGTTTATAAAACTTGTTAATCTTGCTTACTCTGCAAAGAGTCTTTCTTTTACTTTTATGTTGAGTCTTCACCTTCTTCTTTATGCACCAATTAAGAGAGCATAGTTGTCATTCTTAGTGCAATGTGCATAGTCCCAAAATTATTATTGATTGATTCATGATTATGCTATTGCTTGTTCTTAAATTACTTGTATCTAGTCACCCTTCGAACTTTAAAGGTGTCCTAGCATTTATGTTTTGCTACTTCATAAAGGACATGTTGAGTACCACTTTGATATGTTTTCTCTATGCTCATAAACAAACAATTGTTTTCAATGCACTATTATTCATGATCCTTTGTTTGAATTACTTCTCATGTTATAATATAGTTGCTAAGTTCTACTGTTAGAATTATATCTATCATGTCTATGTTTAGAGTACTTTGATCCTAGCTTACAATGCTTTACAATAACTTGATCAAGATTATGTTGGCTTCATGTCACCTCAAAATTATTTTGTTATCACTTACCTACTCGAGGACGAGCAGGAGTTAAGCTTGGGGATGGTTGATACGTCCAAACGTATCTATAATTTTTGATGCTCCATGCTTGTTTTACATCAATTTATATATGTTTTGCTCATACTTTTTGCACTTCTATACATTTTCTGGCCTCAACCTATTAACAAGATGCCATAGTGCCGCCTCGTTTTCTCGCTGTTTTAGATTTAAGAAAAGTTGTACAGAAATATTTCTGAATCAATCTAAACAAAAGCCGAAGTCAATATTTTCTGAACGAAGACAGAGTCCGTATGGGGGTCGAAGAGGCAGCAGGGCGGCCAGAGCCAGCCCAGCGTGGCTCCGGCCCCGTCCCACGCCTAGTGGTGTGGCCCCCGGCCTCCACCGACATCGTCCCTCCGCCACAGACCACGCATCTTGGAAACCTGCACACCCGAGCTCTCCATCCACGAAAGTTCCGTCGGCCGCTACTGCACCCTAGCTCGGGAGGGTTCCCGAAGCTCTTCCCGGCACCCTACCGGAGAGGGGAAATCATCGCCGAGGCATCTACATCGCCATGCCCGCCCCCGAAGTGATGCGGTGAGTAGTCTACCCCCGGACTATGGGTCCATAGCAGAAGTGGCTAGATGGTTGTCTTCTCCCAATTGTGCCCCATGTTTAGATCTTGTGAGCTGCCCTACATGATCAAGACCATCTTTATGTAAGCTGGGATCCAATGAATATTGTGTACTATGTTGAGATCGATTATATATTTGCCATATGTTATTTGTGATCTTGCATGCCCTCCGTTATTAGTAGAGGGCCAAGCAGAGCTGTGACCCAAGAGGGGTATTTATGCTCGGACAGTAGGTTCATGCCTCTAGTTTTCTGGAGAGTGACAATAACTTCTAAGATTGTAGATGTGTCGTTGCTACTAGGGAGAAAACAAGAATGTTTTATCCAAGGGCAATTCTATTGTTTACTTACACACATTGCCATCGCGATAATCTCGTTGTTTGCAACTTAACATCATGGGGTTCAGACGATAAACTGTAAGGTGGATTATTAGCCATAGATGCAGTGGATTACGGTCTATGTATTATGTTGTAATGCCCAAACTAATCTCATAGTAATCATCTTATCATGTATGGTCTTTATTCTGTCAATTGCCAGCCTGTAATTTGTTCACCCAAACATGTTATTTATCTTTATGGAGAGACACCTCTAGTGAACTGTGGCCCCCGTGGGTCCCTTCTCATAATCGGAGCAACTATCTACTCTAATCTTAGTTCTCGTTTACTTCATCAGAAGCCTGCTTCAATTTTGCAAACATCTCCTTCCACTCGATACGTTAACCTTTTCTAGGCTCAAACCGGTGAGATTGACAACCTCACCGTAAGTTGGGGCAAAGCATTTTGGTTGTGTTGTGTGCAGGTTCCACGTTGTTGCCGACGCGCGTAGGTGCGCCCCCGCCACTAGTCGCAGCAAACACCGTGCTTGGCCGCCTTTCTCCGTTGGTCGATTAAACTCTTGGTTTCTCATCAGGAAAACTTGCCGGGCCGTGGTTTCCATCACGTTCTTCCTCTTGGGGTTCTCAACGTGACTGCTAACTTCCCAAGGTAGCACCATCAAGATTTTTCTCTGCGCCGTTGCCGGGAGAAAGAGGATTTCTTCACAAGGGGAGTCTCTCATCTCCAATCTCTTTTACTTTGTTATAGTTTTGCTTAGTTTACTTTATTTTTTTTTTGTCTTGTTCTGCTTCTTTATTCAAAAAAAAAACAAAAAATTAGTTTTATTATAGCTGTTATTTCCTTAGTTGCTTTGTTTTAATTCTCGCTAAAATGAGTATTCCCGAAGTTCAAAGTTCGTTTTGCTAAATAAGGGGGAGAGAAAGTTTAAAAGATGCTCTTCGGTATAGAATAAGTAATGCTCATCATAGATGTACTAAAAATATTCTACCATGATCCTCCTTAGAAACTTTTATGTTGGTTTATCTAGCTGGAATAGATATGTTTTGGATCTCACATGGGGTAATTTTCTGGGTACTCCCGCTTTGGAAGCCTGCAATTTAATTGAAAGCTTGGTAGGAATCCCACCTACTAATATTGTTAAAACTGAGATCACTTTGGAGGATGTTATAGAAAGACTAAGCTCTCTAGAGAAAAGTTTGCCAAACTGCCTTGATAATGCTAGCCAAATTAATGAATCAATAGAAAGTATCAATAAAAGAATCACTATTTTAGAGGCTAGCAATACCCATGATAGTATAAACCTTAGGATTGGTAAACTAGAGGAGGCTATGAAAACTTTAAGTTCAATTTTTTCTTCTCTTGGGTTTAAGAAGGAGAAAGCTTTTCTGGGAAAAAAGCAAAAATTCATGTATGTTCCCAAGGCACCTAAACCAAAACCCCATAATATGTTTAAAATTGATAAAACTTTTAGTACAACTAAGAGTGGTTTACATGTTGAATCATCTCCAGGGGTATCTAAAGTGCCTATTTTGACAAGTTGTGTTTTAGAGGAAGTGATTGATCTTGATGCTTCTTCACTTGATAATACTTGATGCTAGCTCTTTTCTCCGCCTGAAATGTAAAGACGTTAAAAAAAGCACTCTTGGGAGATAACCCATGTTTATTTCTCGTAATTTTCTTTGAGTCTTGGTTATTACCTCTCGTAATAACTCATCATTTTTATTTCTGCTTTTTACGCCACATTAGCCTCTAATAGGAAGAAAGTAAGATTTGGGGAAGTTGTTGTCCTAAAATAGATTCTCGTGTTGTCACCATAAAATGACAGACAATGTGTAGCGGAATTTTTTGGCTGCCAAGTTTTGTGAATATGACCCAGGTTATTATCTAACTGCGAAGCTGACCAATTTATAGATGAGAAAAGAAGCTTTTCGAAAAACCTATATGTACCGATGTTCTGCTTGATAGATTTCGCCACTATTTGTATTTGTCTCTTAATCTCTTTCTTTTTGAGTTCTTTTGATCAAAGAGCTTTTCAAGAGTTTTATAGTAGCTAATGCTTTAATAGATGTTTGATATATGTTAGAACTGAACTCAAGTGGATTTGTTTATTTTGATTGAACTAATGCTGCTAATAAAGAATTGTGTAACCTTGTATGAAGGAAGCTAAGTAGGAGGGAGAAATGATGATGAGATGAAGTATGCACAAAATATCAAGCCTTGGGGATGCCCCTTCACCCTAAGAAATATCCAAGAGGTACAAGAGTCAAAGCTTGGGGATGCTACAGATCCTTCTCATCTACAAAGCAACATGTCATCTTTCTATGCGGCTATACTTTTATTGCTTCATACGCTATATAAGTTGTTCTTGAGCATCTTTATTTCTTTTGTTTTTAGTTTTGTATTGTTTTGTTTTCTTCGAGAATACGGGTTGATCCTAAGATATTTGTTTTGGAGAGAGACACGCTCCCGTTTTAATTGCATAGAACGCTCTAGTTTTCGCTGTTATTGTTCTGCGAGTGTTCTTTTTCAAGTACTGCGTTTAGCTCTTGTTCTTTCATTCGAATTTTGTTCAGAGCTCGTTAGTATTCTTTATTTATGTATGATTAGCTATCTGGTCCATATTGTTTTTCATCTCTGAGAGCTATTTCAAATAAGTTGATTGGTGTTGGAGACGAGTAAAATGTTTCATGCTCATAGTGATGCAAAAGGAAGCTTGTCTAGACTGTGGCATAGACTTTGGCATCCCATGTTGGATGTTATTCTTGTCATATGCTTAGTATTTATTGTTGTGGCATGACTTGTTTCAAATGGCCGAGAGTGCATAATGTGTCATTGAAAGAATCATGTGTTGTTTCCATCATAAAAGCATAATATTATGGTATTCTCCTTTGATGCTTTATTGGGTTGACTTGGCGCATGCTTATACCATGTTATGACTATAACCAGTCAACCAAAGCCTCTATGATCATTTAGTTTTTGACTTGTAATATCACTTTATGCTTTGATTAGTGAGGTTGTCAATCTCACTGGCTTGCTGAAAACAAAGGATTAAACGTATGGTGTGGAGAATGATGTTTTCTTGCAGAAAACAAAAGAGAACAATGATTGCAGTAGATTGTATTTCAGATGTAAAAGAATGGACCGGGGTCCACAGCTCACTAGTGGTGTCTCTCCAATAAGATAAATAGCATGTTGGGTGAACAAATTGCAGTTGGGCAATTGACAAACAGAGAGGGCATAACAATGTACATACATATCATGATGACTAATATGAGATTTACTTAGGCATTACGACAAAGAACATAGACCGGCATCCAGCATGCATGCATCCATGCCTAAAAAGTCCACCTTCGTGTTAGCATCCGCACCCTTCCAAGATTAAGTTGCAAACAATGACAATTGCATTACATCAAAAGGGAATGTAAACAATAAAAATATCCTTAGACAAAGCATTGTTGTTTTTTATCCCTAGTGGCAACAAAAACATCCATAACCTTAGAACTTTCTGTCAGTCCCACATTCAATGGAGGCATGAACCCACTATCGAGCATAAATACCCTCTTGGAGTTACAAGTATCAACTTGGCCAGAGCCTCAACTAGCTAACGTAGAGCATGCAAGATCATAACAACACATATATGATAGATCAATAATCAACTTGACATAGTATTCCATATTCATCATCCCACCAAACACAACATGTAGCATTACAAATAGATGATCTTATCATGATAGCAGCTCACAAGATCTAAACAGGATAGCACAAGAGGAGAAGACAACCATCTAGCTACCGCTATGGACCCATAGTCCAAGGATGAACTACTCACGTATACGGAGGCGGGCATGATGATGTAGAGTCCTCCGGTGATGATTCCCTCTCCGTCGTGGTGCCGGAGGATCTCCTGAATCCCCTGAGATGGGATTGGCGGCGGCCGCGTCTCCGTAACTTTTCTCGTATCGTGGTTTCCTGGTACTAGGGTTTTCGCGACGGAGAGTTTAAGTAGGCGAAGGGGCGAGTCGGGAGGCGCCCCCGAGGCCCACCCCATGTGGGCGGCGCGCCCTCTCGGGCCGCGGGGCCGTCAGCGGGGCGCCACCCGTGGCCCCTCTCCGTCCTCCTTCCTGCCTTCCGAGTGCCCGTGGAAAATAAGACCGTGCTTTTGTTTCGTCCACCCCGGTAATATTTCCCTGCAGGATTTCAAACCAAAACAGCAGAAAACAGGAACCGGCGCTTCGGCATCTGTTAGTTCCATAAAATGCATAAAAATGATATAAAGTGTATATAAAACATGTGAGTACAGTTTGATAAAACTAAAGATGGAACATAAGAAACAGCAGATACGCGTGAGCAGACGTATCAAGCATCCTCAGCTTAGTTCCTACTGCCTCGAGTAGGTAAACGATAACAAGGATAATTTCTCAAGTGACATGCTACTATCATAATCTTGATAATACTATTGTAAAGCATATAAGATGAATGAAGTGATTCAAAGCAATGGTAAAGATAATGACTAAACAATCAATCATATAGCAAAGACTTTTCACGAATAGTACTTTCAAGACAAGCATCAGAAGTCTTGCATAAGAGCTAACTCATAAAGCACTAATTTTTAATAGAAGGTTTTGAAGCAACACAAAGGAAGATATAAGTTTTAGCAGTTGCTTTTAACTTCAACATGTATATCTCATGGATAATTGTCAACAAAAAGTAATATGATGAGTGCAAATAAGCAAGTATGTAGGAATCAATGCACACAGTGGACACAAGTGTTTGCTTCTAAGATGGAAAGAAGTAGGTAAACCGACTCAACATAAAGTAAAGAAAGGCCCTTCGCAGAGGGAAGCTGTTACTATTTTTGTGCTTGAGCTTTTATTTTGAAAACATGGAAACAATTTTATCAACGGAGTAATAAATCATATGTGTTATGCATAAGACATCCTATAAGTTGCATGCATAGCATACCAATAGTGCTCGCACCTTGTCCTAATTAGCTCTGATTTCCATGGATTATCATCACATTACATATGTTTAAACCAAGTGTCACAAAGGGGTACCTCTATGTCACCTGTACAAAGGTCAAAGGAGATAGATCGCATTTGATTTCTCGTTTTTGATAAATCCTTAACTTGAGGACATCCATACCGGACAACATAGAAAACAGATAATCCTCTTTTAATGCTTAAGTATTCAACAACAGATAATATTATCATAATCTGAGGATTAATGTCCAAGTTGAAACTTCCACCATGATACATGGCTTTGTTTGGCCCAATGTTCTCTCTAACAATATGCATACTAAAAACCATACAACTCATGGCAAATCACCGTTCATGCTCTGTCCACATTTATCTGCTTCTCCAGTCTTTTACAACATGCTCGTATTCTTTTCTACAGACCTCCACTGAAGGAACCTCGAGCGGGGCCATAGAATCCAGCCAGGGGGACTCGAGCTCGGGCAATTCTGAGAGGTCCACCACTCAGAGCCAGACGGCTTCACCAGCGCCGGCTTCTAGGAAAAGGTCGATCCCCGAGCCTCCTGCTCCCCAAGCCCCGACCAGATCGGGGTCCCGCACGAAGCGTCGATGCGTCAAAAGGGCTCGTAAAGACCCACGAGCCTCTCCATCAAGCCAAGAGGTTTCAAATGTAATTCTCTCCCCGGTCATACTTCATGCTAACCCATTGTTACTTGGACCGGCTAACTATTTCCTCCTGCAGACCGACGAAACTTCCAGCGGAGACGTCGAGGAGGTACCGATGCCGTCCGCCACCCTGGACCTAGCCACCTCGACGATCGCGGCTGCCCCAGTGGCTGACCTATCCAAGTCCTCAGAAAAGCCGATCGTTACTACATCGGCTGTTCCTCCTACCTTGGGAGAGGTATGCTCCCTCTCTTTGGCTCCATCATCTTCTTCATTGTATGCTAAACTCGCTTTGTTTGCCTTATCAGGGTTTTGATCTCTCGAGCTTGCTGACGTTTGATCCAGAATCCATCAAACCAACTTCTTCCAAGGCAAGTGGAGAGCCGAGTCTTAGTACGGTCCGTGGTCCACTCCAGCGTCTCAAAGACCTGCTCTCTTCCTCAACTGAGACCCTGATCGAAAATTCCGAGGAAGTCAAAGGCATCCTCGAGGATATCCAGCCCCATCTCCCTATGACACTGCAAGTGAAGCTCTGGCCCTCTGTTACCTTGTCGGTCTTCAAGCCAAGGGTGCAATCGGCTCGACAAAGGATTACTCTTCGCCACACCCAGCTTCCACTGAGAGCCGATATTGCCGAAAAGTGTCAACGGCTCAACGAGAAGAAGGCTGCCCTGGACGCCAAGACGGACACTTCTGCCAATCGCGCCGAACTCGAGACCTTGCGCAAGGAGCTGGAGAGCCTTGAAGAGAGGGTAAGGGTGACCAAGCAACTCATCCACGACAAGGAAGCCCTTATTGCCCGTTCTCAAGATGAAGCAAAAGGCCTCACAGCCGATCTGAAGACCGATCTGGCTGAAATTCGTACCCTGAGCAGTCAGCTGGTGACGGGTAAGGACGAGGACGACGAGGCTGAGATCGCTGAGGTAGATCGCATCCGTGTTGACGCCCTTCACGCCCTCGACGCGTTTCTACAATAGGTTCTCCAGAGACAAATGTTTCGCTGAACTTGAATCTGCTTCGGCTGTACTTGCTACATTTTTTTTTACTGGCCGATTTTCCATCGGCTCCTAATATTTCATTGCCTATGCGTCTGTCTGCCTGATCATGTGCCCCCCTGAGCCGAATCTCACTGCAGATATCGGCTCTGCGGTTATCGGTAGGATTATACCTGAACATCGGCTCTGCAGTCAGGACCAATGCGGATTCCCCTGAACTCGCAAGCCGATGTAAACCCATACTCCAGTCTTCCGTCACCGCTAGGCCGACGATCTCGTTGTGCCAGCCGATGTCTCATCACCGGCTTTCCTTCGTTTGGGGCGCCATCCTCCCCTTTTGCGGTCGGCCCTCGTTCGTGACTGGAGTGCCGTCCGCCATCTCAGATGGCGATGCGGTTGATGACGAAGCTTGTCCCTGACTTGCAAATGAATGTGTTGCGGTCAAAACCCACCGGCGGGCAGCGACGGGCAACACAATAGAGCCGGAACAACTTAGGCTGCGGCTGGCCCTGTCCTCCGAGCGACGGCTCGCAGCCTCTGGTACACACGTCCGATGCTGATGCAAGGGCGTGCCACCTGACTATACCTGGTCACGAAGGTGATGGAGATGCCTCGCTTAGTTTCCGCATGGCATACACGTAAACATTAAATACGAGCCTCGATCGGTTCTAGGTTATCCTGTGAATCGGCTCAAGGAGCCGATCCACCCATGATTCGTACGAGGTGCACGATTATATGGTGGTCCTGCTTGATCAAGATAAAGCTAATGCGATCTACGATGCATTTAGGGTTTTCACCGCATAATCGGATCATCCTACTCACATGGGCTCGCGCGCACGGTGACCAAGCCAATCCTAGACAAGGCCTAAAACCAACACGAGGTTGATCCTAACTCCTGCCTAGGACTAGCAAACGACACCCTACGTGCCGATCCTCCAACCCTTTGTAAGGCCTAACTATTGCAGATATTAAACTAATCCTTGAAGAACAAGGAGCAAGTAACGGATCGAATCTACTAAATAAAGATCAAGCGGGGTGCCGCCCCCAAGATAGGTGTAAGGCGGCTAGATATGCAAGGGTTGCATTACGATAGCATATGATACGAAGAACAATGCTAACCCTAACATATCTAAGATAACTATGTTGCTCGCCATCAAAAAGGCTTCAGTACGAGCAACGCATGAACGAATGAAGCTGATACTGCCTAGATCGCAAGATGCGATCTAGGCAGCATGATGCTTACCGGTAGAAACCCTCGAATGAAGGAGTTGGCGATGCGCCGAGATTGATTTGTGGTTGAATTGGCTGTTGTTTATTCCATAAACCCTAGATACATATTTATAGTCCAAGGGACTTTCTAATTCTGGCGTGCACCACCGTGCACGGGTAAAACTCTATCTCTTAATCTAAGATGCGATCTACTATATTACAGATACAAGGGCAAACCAGCCCAAACTTTACATGTAAAGGCCGATTCACGTATTTCTTCCGAATATAATCTTCAAGTCCATCTTGATCGCGGCCCACCTCTAGCTCGGTCAAATTCTGGTGATAACAATAGCATGTTGGGTGAACAAATTACAGTTGGGCAATTGACAAATAGAGAGGGCATAACAATGCACATACATATCATGATGACTAATATGAGATTTAGTTAGGGCATTACGACAAAGAACATAGACCGCTATCCAGCATGCATCTATGCCTAAAAAGTCCACCTTCGGTTAGCATCCGCACCCCTTCCAGTATTAAGTTGCAAACAATGATAATTGCATTAAGTACTATGCGTAATGTAAACAATACAAATATCCTTAGACAAAGCATTGTTGTTTTATCCCTAGTGGCAACAAGACATCCATAACCTTAGAACTTTTCTGTCACTGTCCCAGATTCAATGGAGGCATGAACCCACTATCGAGCATAAATACTCCCTCTTGGAGTTACAAGTATCAACTTGGCCAGAGCCTCTACTAGCAACGGAGAGCATGCAAGATCATAAACAACACATATATGATAGATCAATAATCAACTTGACATAGTATTCCATATTCATCGGATCCCACCAAACACAACATGTAGCATTACAAATAGATGATCTTGATCATGATAGGCAGCTCACAAGATCTAAACATGATAGCACAAGAGGAGAAGACAACCATCTAGCTACCGCTATGGACCCATAGTCCAAGGATGAACTACTCACGCATCAACCGGAGGCGGGCATGATGATGTAGAGTCCTCCGGTGATGATTCCCTCTCCCGCAGGGTGCCGGAGGTGATCTCCCGAATCCCCCGAGATGGGATTGGTGGCGACGGCGTTCCGTAACTTTTCGTATCGTGGCTCTGCTGGGTTTTCGCGACGTAGAGCTTAAGTAGGCGAAGGGCGAGTCGGAGGCGCCCGGGGCCCACCCCATAGGGCGCCCCCTCTTGGCCGCGCCGCCAGTGGGGTGGCCACCTCGTCCCCCTCTCCGTCTCCTTCGGTTTCGGAAGGCTCCGTGGAAAATAAGACAAGGGGCTTTTGTTTCGTCCAATTCCGAGAATATTTGTAGGATTTCAAAACCAAAAACAGCAGAAAATGAACCGGCGCTCGGCATCTTGTTAATAGGTTAGTGCCGGAAAATGCATAAAAATGATATAAAGTGTATATAAAACATGTGAGTATTGTCATAAAACTAGCATGGAACATAAGAAATTATAGATACGTTTGAGACGTATCGTGGCAATCCCTGCGGGAGAGAGGAGGGAGCAGAGGAGGAACCGGATGAAGACCACTTTGTATCTCGAGATGATGAACTTTGTATGAATTAAGAGTTGTATATAAAAAATTTGACGCTTGCCACTATATGTGTATCTCGATCGGGCTCTAAGTAATATGATGTTGATGTTTATATTATATCTGTGCAATGTACATGCTATTTATATTATATCTGCATATTTCTATATATAATCTGTATAATATATGTATATTGTTGTATATAACCTGTATGTATATAGCAGGCAGTACAAAATTGTGTATAATACGAGCAAATTCTGTGGCGCACCTAACACTAATTCTGTGGTGCACCTATTTCTGTGGCGCACCGACGCATCAGTGCGTCACAGAAAGGCGATATTCGGTGGCGCATGGGCTCGTGCGCCATAGAAATCCAATTTTTGTGGAGACAATTATGTGGCGCGCTGCCCGTGCGCCACAGAATGTGCAATTAGGTGCGCCACAGATGACCCTTTTCCTACTAGTGTTCACTTGAAAATACTTGATGCTAGCTCTTTTTTTGCGTCTAGCTGAAAGGCATTAAAGAAAAGCACTCTTGGGAGATAACCCATGTTTTATTTCTGTAATTTTTATTTTTTTGTTGAGTCTTGGAAGTTATTACCTCTGTAATAACCCCTCCTTATCATTTTTATTTCGTTTTTGTGCCAAGAATAGCCTCTAATAGGAAGAAAGTAAGATTTTGGAAAGTTGTTGTCCTGAAACAGATTCTGTGCTGTCACCATAAAAATTCATATTCCCAGCCATAACGTAATTTTGAGCTGCTAATTTTTAAGCATATGCCCCAGGTTATTATCTAACTTTCGTTAGTTGAACACTTTTTGATCTGAGCAACAGAAGATTTTCGAACAAATCGATCTTTACCTGCTGTTCTGTTTTGACAGATTTCTGCCACTATTTGCATTTGCTTCTTAATCTCTTTCTTTTTGAGTTCTTTTGAGGAAAGAGCTGTTTGAAGAAGTTGCTACAGTAGATAATGTTTTAATGAATGTTTGATATATGTTAGAACTGAACCCAAGTGGATTTGTTATTTTGATTGCACTAATTATGCTAATAAGAATTGTGTGAAGTTTTGTATGAAGGAAGTTTTCAAGTGTAGGGAGAGAAGAATGATGTAATGAGATGAAGTATGGAAAAAAGCTCAAGCTTGGGGATGCCCATGTCACCCCAAGAAATATCCAAGAGGTACAAGCGTCAAAGCTTGGGGATGCCCAAGGCATCCCCTCTTCATCAACAAAGCATCAGGTCATCTTTCTAGACGCTATATTTTTATTGCTTCATATGCTATGTGTTGTTGTTGGAGCGTCTTTATTTTTGTTTTTAGTTTTATTTTTCTTTGTTTGCTGTAGTATATGGTTTGATCCCAGCATATTTGTTTTGGAGAATGACACACTCCGTTTTAATTGCATAGAACACTCTAGTTTTCGCTCTTATTGTTCTGCGAGTGTTCTCTTTTGCTAGTACTACGTTTAGCTCTTGGTTTTCCACTCGTATTTTGTTCAGAGCTTGTTAGTTTTTTTATTAAGGTATGATTAGCTCTCTGGTCTTTATTGATTATTATCTATGAGAGTTGTTTCAAATAAGTTGATTGGTGTTGGAGACGAGTAAAATGTTTCATGCTTATAGTGATGCAAAAGGAAGCTTGTTTACACTGTGGCATAGACTTTGGCATGTCATGTTGAATGTTATTCTTATCATATGCTTAGTAGCTATTGTTGTAGCATGACTTGTCTCAAACAGCTGAGAGTGCATAATGTGCCATTGAAAGAATCATGTTTTGTTTCCATCCTAAAAAGCATAATATTGTGGTATTCTCCTTTGATGCTTTATTGGGTTGACTTGGCACATGTTTACATCATGTTATGACTACAAACCAGTCAACTAAAGCCTCTATGTTCATTTAGTTTTTGACTTGTAATATCACTTTATGCTTTGATTAATAATGTTTTGTCGCTATGCATGATTATGGCCATTATTGCTCTCTTAGTTGGTCGCTCCCAGTCTTTTGCTAGCCTTCACATGTACTGAGTATGAGCTCTACTCGTGCATCCAACCACCAAAAACCAAAGTTGCCAATTGTTTCCACCATACATACCTATATGTGGTCTTTCACCGCCACTCCAAAGTGAATTGCTTGTGTGCTACCTTTAAACCTTCAAATATTATTATCTGTTTTGTGTTTTGTTTTAGCTCATGAGGAAGTATTGAATGGTTTATTGTCTTTTCATGACTTCATTCCGTGACTAGCATGAATAATGTGCTGGTCCTTAATATTGCAAAAAGAGCAAGGCAACTGGGTGCCCATCCCAAATAAAATATAAAATAAATAAAGAAACAAATAATGCTCCGCACATTATGTACTGGAGAGATCCTAAATAATGGTGTGCAATGGAGAACTACATGAGAGCCGCTCTTGAGGTCACTATATGAAAGGATGATAGATCATTTGATGCCATTCGTTGATATAGACATGCATACCTCTCAAAAAAAAATTCAACACTCCTATTGCATTCAAAATAAAAAGCTCTAGCACATGAGTAATCTTGCTTCCCTCTGCGCAGGGCCTTTCTTTTACTTTTATGTTGAATCTTCATCTTCTTGCTTTATGCACCAAATAAGAGAGCATAGTTGTCATTCTGAGTATAATGTGCATAGTCCCAAAATTTGTTATTGATTGATTCATGATTATGATATTGCTTGTTCTCAAATTACTTGTATCTAGTTACCCTTTGAACTTTAAAGGTGTCCTGGCATTTATGTTTTGCTACTCCATAAAGGACAAGCTGAGTACCACTTTGCTATGTTTTCTCTATGCTCAAAAACAAACAATTGCTTTCAGTGCACAATTATTCATGATCCTTTGTTTGAGTTACTTCTCATGTTGTAACATAGTTGCTAAGTTCTATTGTTAGAATTATATCTATCATGTCTATGTTTAGAGTACTTTGATCCCAGCTCACAATGCTTTTACAATAACTTGATCAAGATTGTGTTGGCTGCATGTCACCTCAAAAATTATTTTGTTATCATTTACCTACTCGAGGACGAGTAGGAGTTAAGCTTGGGATGCTGATACGTTGCAAACGTATCTATAATTTTTGATTCCCCATGCTTGTTTTACACCAATTTATATATGTTTTGTTTACACTTCGTTGCACTTTTATACATTTTCCGGCACTAACCTATTGACAAGATGCCACAGTGCTAGTTTCATGTTTTCTGTTGTTTTGTATTTCAGAAAAGTTGTACAGGAATATTCACGGAATTCGACGAAACAAAAGCCGAAGTTCATATTTTACCGTAACGAAGACGGAGTCCAGAGAGCCGAGGGGCACCACAGGCGGCCACACCTGCCCATTGCGCGGCCCAGGGTCCGCCATGCCAAGGTGGTCTGGGCCCCTAGGCGTCCACCGACCTCGCCCTTCCACCTATTTATTCACGATCTCGGGAAAAACCTTAATACCCATCCACGAAAAGTTCCGTCGCGACCGCCATCGCCGACCCTAGCTCGGGAGGGTTCTCTTCCGGCACCCTGCCGGAGAGGGAGATCATCACCGGAGGCCTCTACATCGCCATGCCCGCCTCCAAAGTGATGCGTGAGTATTTCATCTCTGGACTACGGGTCCATAGTTGTAGCTAGATGGTTGTCTTCTCCAATTTGTGCCTCATGTTTAGATCTTGTGAGCTGCCTATCATGATCAAGATCATCTTTATGTAATGCTACATGTTGTGTTTGCTGGGATCTGATGAATATTGAATACTATGTTGAGATCGATTATATACTTGTCATATGTTATTTGTGATCTTCCATGCTCTCCGTTGCTAATAGATACTCTGGCCAAGTAAATGCTTGTGACTCCAAGAGGGAGTATTTATGCTCGATAGTGGGTTCATGCCTCTAGTTTTCTGGAAGAGTGACAATAACTTCTAAGATTGTAGATGTGTGATACGTCTCAAACGCGTCTATAATTTTTGATGCTCCATGCTTGTTTTACATCAATTTGTATATGTTTTGCTCATACTTCGTTGAACTTTTATACATTTTCCGGCACTAACCTATTAACAAGATGCCACAGTGCCAGTTCCATGTTTTCTGCTGTTTTGTATTTCAGAAAATTTGTACAGAAAATATTCTCGGAATTGGATGAAACAAAATCCGAAGTCAATATTTTTCCGTAACGAAGACAAATTCCAGAGGGGGGTCGAAGAAAGGCAGCAGGGCAGCCAGACCATCCCTAGGTGCGGCCTGGCCCTGGCCCGCGCCTAGGGGTGGTGTGGGCCCCCTGGCCTCCACCGACATCTCCCTCCGCCTATTTAATCACGATCTCGGGAAAACCCTGAACACCCGAGTCTCCATCCACGAAAAGTTCCGTCGCGGCCGCCATTGCAGACCCTAGCTCGGGAGGGTTTTGAAGCTCTTCCCGGCACCCTACCGGAGGGGGAAATCATCACCGGAGGCATCTACATCGCCATACCCGCCTCCGAAGTGGTGCGTGAGTAATTCATCCCTGGACTATGGGTCCATAGAAGTAGCTAGGTGGTGGTCTTCTCCAATTTGTGCCTCATGTTTAGATCTTGTGAGCTGCCCTACATGATCAAGATCATCCTTATGTAATGCTACATGTTGTGTTTTTTGGGATCCAATGAATATTGTGTACTATGTTGAGATCGATTATATATTCTTGTCATATGTTATTTGTGATCTTGCATGCTCTCCGTTGCTAGTAGATACTCTGGCCAAGTAGATGCTTGTGACTCCAAGAGGGGGTATTTATGCTCGATAGTAGGTTCATGCCTCCAGTTTTCTGGAAGAGTGACAACAACTTCTAAAATTGTAGATGTGATGTTGCTACTAGGGAGAAAACAATAATGTTTTATCCAAGGGTAATTCTATGCTTTACTTTACACACATTGCTTAATGCGATAATCTGTTGCTTGCAACTTAATACTGGAAGGGGTTCGGAGGATAACCGGAAGGTGGATTATTAGTCATAGATGCAGTTGGATTACGGTCTATGTATTATGTTGTAATGCCCAAACGAATCTCATAGTAATCATCTTGTCATGTATGGTCTTTATTCTGTCAATTGCCCAGCTGTAATTTGTTCACCTAGCATGTTATCTATCTTTATGGAGAGACACCTCTAGTGAACTGTGGACCCCGGTCCTTTCTTCCATTACACTGATAAATTCATCTACAGCAATCCTGTTCTGTTTACTTACCGTAAGCAATGTTCTCTTTAATTACTGAAAACATCTCCTTCCACTCGATACGTTTAATCTTTTGTGTTCAGCAAAACCGGTGAGATTGAGAACCTCACTGTAAGTTGGGGCAAAAGTTTGGTTATGTTGTGTGTAGGTTCCATGTTGTTGCTGACGTCGGTAGTGCGCCCTGTCACTAGTCAGCTAGCAACACCTTAGAAGTCCTTTCTCCTACTGGTCGATTAAACCTTGGTTTCTTACTGAGGGAAAACTTGTTGCTGTGCTCATCACGCCTTCCTCTTGGGGTTCCCCAACGTGATTGCCAACTTCCACGGCAGCACCATCAAGACTTTTCTGGCGCCGTTGTCGGGGAGAAAGAGGATTTCTGCAAGGCGAGTCTCTCATCTCCAATCTCTTTACTTTGTTATAGTTTTGCTTAGTTTACTTTATTTTGTCTTGTTTGCTTGTCTTGTTTGCTTCTTTATTCAAAAACACACACAAAAATTAGTTTCGATTATAGTTGTTATTTTAGTGGCTCTGTTTTAATACTGCTAAAATGAGTATTCCTGAAGTTGAGGTTCGTTCTTAAGCAACAAGGGGGAGAAAGTTTGAAAGATTCTTGGTATAGAATAAGTAATGCTCATCATAGATGTACTAAAAATATTCTACCATGATCCTCCTTAGAAACTTTTATGTTGGTTTATCTAGCTGGAATAGATATGTTTTGGATACTCTCACGGGGGGTAATTTTCTGGGTACTCCCGGTTTGGAAGCCTGCAATTTAATTGAAAGCTTGGTAGGAATCCCACCTACTAATATTGTTAAAATGGAGATCACTTTGGATGAGGTTGTAGAAAGACTAAGCTCTGTAGAGAAAAGTTTGCCAAATTGCCTTGATAATGCTAGCCAAATTAATGAATCAATAGAAAGTATCAATAAAAGAATCACTGTTTTAGAGGCTAGCAATACCCATGATAGTATAAACCTTAGGATTGGTAAACTAGAGGAGGCTATGGAAACTTTAAGTTCAAACTTTTCCTCTCTTGGGTTTAAGAAGGAGAAAGCTTTTGTGGGAAAAGAGCAAAAATTCATGTATGTTTCCAAGGCACCTAAACCAAAACCCCATAATATGTTTAAAATTGATAAAACTTTTAGTACAACTAAGAGTGGTTTACATGTTGAATCATCTCCAGGGGTATCCAAAGTGCCTATTTTGACAAGTTGTGTTTTAGAGGAAGTGATTGATCTTGATGCTTCTTCACTTGATAATACTTGATGCTAGCTCTTTTTCTGCGCCTAGCTGAAAGGCGTTAAATAAAAGCACTCTTGGGAGATAACCCATGTTTATTTCTCTAATTTTTCTTTTTGAGTCTTGGAAGTTATTACCTCTGTAATAACCTCTCCCTATCATTTTTATTTCGTTTTTGTGCCAAGAATAGCCTCTAATAGGAAGAAAGTAAGATTTGGGGAAGTTGCTGTCCTGAAAACAGATTCTGTGCTGTCACCATAAAAATTCGTATAAACAGCAAGAGCAGAATTTTTATCTGCCAATTTTTGTGCGTATGCCCCAGGTTATTATATAACTTCCTTAGTTGACCACATTTCGAGATGAGCAATATAAGATTTTCGAAAAAATTGATCTTTACCTGTTGTTCTGTTTTGACAGATTCCTGCCACTATTTGCATTTGCCTCTTAATCTGTTTATTTTTTATTTCTTTTGATCAAAGAGCTTTTCGAAGAGTTGCTACAGTAGCTAATGCTTTAATAGATGTTTTATATATTTTATAACTAAACCCAAGTGGATTTGTTTATTTTGATTGAACTAATGCTGCTAATAAAGAATTATGTGAATTTTTGTATGAAGAAAGTTTTCAAGTGTAGGGAGAGAAGAATGATGTGATGAGATGAAGTATGGACAAAAGCTCAAGCTTGGGGATGCCCCTTCACCCCAAGAAATATCCAAGAGGTACAATCGTCAAAGCTTGGGGATGCCCGGCATCCCCTCTTCATCAACAAAGCAACAGGTCATCTTTCTATCCGCTATATTTTTATTGCTTCATACGCTATGTGTTGTTCATGGAGCATCTTTATTTTTTGATTTTAGTTTAGTTTAGTTTTGTTTGCTGTAGCATATGGTTGGATCCCGGCATATTTGTTTTGGAGAGAGACGCGCTCCATTTTAATTGCATAGAACGCTCTAGTTTTCGCTGTTATTGTTCTGCGAGTGTTCTAGTTTTCTGGTACTGCGTTTAGCTCTTGTTCTTTCATTCGAATTTTGTTCAGAGCTCGTTAGTATTCTTTATTTATGTATGATTAGCTCTCTGGTCCATTTTTTTTCATCTCTGAGAGTTATTTCAAATAAGTTGATTGGTGTTGGAGACGAGTAAAATGTTTCATGCTCATAGTGATGCAAAAGGAAGCTTGTCTAGACTGTGGCATAGACTTTGGCATGTCATGTTGGATGTTATTATTGTCATTTGCTTAGTATTTATTGTTGTAGCATGACTTGTCTCAAATATCTGAGAGTGCATAATGTGCTATTGAAAGAATCATGTGTTGTTTCCATCATAAAAGCATAATATTGTGGTATTCTCCTTTGATGCTTTATTGGGTTGACTTGGCGCATGCTTATACCATGTTATGACTATAACCAGTCAACTAAAACCTCTATGATCATTTAGTTTTTGACTTGTAATATCACTTTATGCTTTGATTGATAATGTTTTGTCGCTATGCATGATTATGGTCATTATTGCTCTCTTAGTTGGTCGCTCCCAGTCTTCTGCTAGCTTTCGCCTGTACTGAGTATGAACTCTACTCGTGGATCAAACCACCATTAACCAAAGTTTGCCAATTGTGTCCACCATATCTACCTACTAGCATTATTGCTATTCCAAGTAAATTCATCATGCTTTTATTTATCTTCCAAATTAAATTTTGGCATGAGAAAATTAGTCAAGTAAAGCTCTCACGAACTTGATGGAACATTTACTTTCTTGCACTTAATAAACTTGATCATTGTGACTATCTTATGAAGTTTATATGTTTGCAAATTGCGAGTTGGGAGTTAGCACAACCATGCTTTCATGGGGAACGCTTTCAACATTGCACTTATTCATATTTAGTTGATGCCATGTTCTTTTGTTTATGGATGCCTAGCGGTGCGAAATAAAATGGAAACTTGTAAGTCCATGTAGTTTGTATATGTGTTAGAGAAATGTCTGGGCCGCTAATCTAAGCCATGCATCATTCATGGTGGAAATTTACAGCGAACCATAGTGAGCATTCTATGAAGCATTTTCAATAAAAATCTATACCCATAGTAAATAAAAAGATTGCTGAGATGCTCATTGTCTGTTTATCTTGTCATTTTGGCATGGGATTGCTCCTACAAGAGTACTTCCATATCATCGGGCAAGAGGTACCCCGTTGGCGGTTCTCGATGATACATGTATACTTACAATGACAAGAACTTATTTGGGACCTAAGTTGACTAGCATGAGGTTTAGGTACTCGTATTCAAGGGGCATGAGATTTTTAAATTGTGATTTGTCAAGCATATAGCTCATATTTGCCATCACATTAACTTTAACCATTCAAGATGCTTATGATAGGGGCAATGAGACCTCAAAGCTAATAAGTACCAGACTTTTTGGAAGGTTTATAAAACTTGTTAATCTTGCTTACTCTGCAAAGAGTCTCTCTTTTACTTTTATGTTGAGTCTTCATCTTCTTCTTTATGCACCAATTAAGAGAGCATAGTTGTCATTCTTAGTGCAATGTGCATAGTCCCAAAATTATTATTGATTGATTCATGATTATGCTATTGCTTGTTCTTAAATTACTTGTATCTAGTCACCCTCTGAACTTTAAAGGTGTCCTAGCATTTATGTTTTGCTACTTCATAAAGAACATGTTGAGTACCACTTTGTTATGTTCTCCCTATGCTCATAAACAAACAGTTGCTTTCAATGCACTATTATTGATGATCCTTTATTTGAGTTACTTCTCATGATATAACATAGTTGCTAAGTTCTATTGTTAGAATTATATCTATCATGCCTATGTTTAGAGTACTTTGATCCCAGCTTACAATGCTTTACAATAACTTGATCAAGATTATGTTGGCTTCATGTCACCTCAAAAATTATTTTGTTATCACTTACCTACTCGAGGACGAGCAGGAGTTAAGCTTGGGGATGCTTGATACGTCTCAAACGTATCTATAATTTTTGATGCTCCATGCTTGTTTTACATCAATTTATATATGTTTTGCTCATACTTCGTTGCACTTCTATACATTTTCTGGCACTAACCTATTAACAAGATGCCATAGTGCCGGTTCCTTTTTGTTTTGTATTTAAGAAAAGTTGTACAGGAAATATTCTCGGAATTGGACGAAACAAAAGCCGAAGTCAATATTTTTTCGTAACGAAGACAGAGTCCAGAGGGGGTCGAAGAAAGGCAGCAGGGCGGCCAGACCAGCCCTAGGCGTGGCCTGGCCCTGTCCCACGCCTAGGGGTGGTGTGGGCCCCCCTGGCCTCCACCGACATCGTCCCTCCGCCTATTTAATCACGATCTTGGGAAAACCCAGAACACCCGAGCCTCCATCCACGAAAAGTTCCGTCGCGGCCGCCATTGCAGACCCTAGCTCGGGAGGGTTCTGAAGCTCTTCCGGCACCCTACCGGAGGGGGAAATCATCGCCGAGGCATCTACATCGCCATGCCCGCCTCCGAAGTGATGCGTGAGTAGTTCATCCCTGGACTATGGGTCCATAGCAGTAGCTAGATGGTTGTCTTCTCCAATTTGTGCCTCATGTTTAGATCTTGTGAGCTGCCCTACATGATCAAGATCATCCTTATGTAATGCTACATGTTGTGTTTTATGGGATCCGATGAATATTGTGTACTATGTTGAGATCGATTATATATTTTTGTCATATGTTATTTGTGATCTTGCATGCTCTCCGTTGCTAGTAGATACTCTGGCCAAGTAGATGCTTGTGACTCCAAGAGGGGGTATTTATGCTCGATAGTAGGTTCATGCCTCTAGTTTTCTGGAAGAGTGACAATAACTTCTAAGATTGTAGATGTGATGTTGCTACTAGGGAGAAAACAAGAATGTTTTATCCAAGGGTAATTCTATTGTTTACTTTACACACATTGCTTAATGCGATAATCTGTTGCTTGCAACTTAATACTGAAAGGGGTTCGGACGATAACCGGAAGGTGGATTATTAGCCATAGATGCAGTTGGATTACGGTCTATGTATTATGTTGTAATGCCCAAACGAATCTCATAGTAATCATCTTATCATGTATGGTCTTTATTCTGTCAATTATCCAGCTGTAATTTGTTCACCCAGCATGTTATTTATCTTTATGGAGAGACACCTCTAGTGAACTGTGGCCCCCGGTCCTTTCCTTTACACTGATAAATTCATCTACTGCAATCTTGTTCTGTTTACTTACTGTAAGCTCTGTTCTCTTTAATTTTTGCAAACATCTCCTTCCACTCGATACGTTTAATCCTTTGTGTTCAGCAAAACCGGTGAGATTGACAACCTCACCGTAAGTTGGGGCAAAGTATTTTGGTTGTGTTGTGGGCAGGTTCCACGTTGTTGCTGACGCCGGTAGTGCGCCCCGCCACTAGTCAGCTAGCAACACCTTCGAAGTCACGTCTTTCTCCCTGGTCGATTAAACCTTGGTTTCTTATCGAGGGAAAACTTGCTGCTGCTCATCATGCCTTCCTCTTGGGGTTCCCCAACGTGATTGCCAACTTCCAAGGTAGCACCATCAAGACTTTTCTGGCGCCGTTGCCGGGGAGAAAGAGGATTTCTGCAAGGGGAGTCTCTCATCTCCAATCTCTTTACTTTGTTATAGTTTTGCTTAGTTTACTTTATTTTGTCTTGTTTGCTTCTTTATTCAAAAAAAAAACAAAAAAATTAGTTTCGATTATAGCTGTTATTTTAGTTGCTTTGTTTTAATTCTGCTAAAATGAGTATTCCTGAAGTTCAGGTTCGTTCTTTTAAGCAACAAGGGGGAGAAAGTTTGAAAGATGCTTGGTATAGAATAAGTAATGCTCATCATAGATGTACTAAAAAATATTCTACCATGATCCTCCTTAGAAACTTTTATGTTGGTTTATCTAGCTGGAATAGATATGTTTTGGATACTCTCACGGGGGGTAATTTTCTAGGTACTCCTGCTTTGGAAGCCTGCAATTTAATTGAAAGCTTGGTAGGAATCCCACCTACTAATATTGTTAAAACTGAGATCACTTTGGAAGAGGTTGTAGAAAGACTAAGCTCTCTAGAGAAAAGTTTGCCAAACTGCCTTGATAATGCTAGCCAAATTAATGAATCAATAGAAAGTATCAATAAAAGAATCACTATTTTAGAGGCTAGCAATACCCATGATAGTATAAACCTTAGGATTGGTAAACTAGAGGAGGCTATGGAAACTTTAAGTTCAACCTTTTCCTCTCTTGGGTTTAAGAAGGAGAAAGCTTTTGTGGGAAAAGAGCAAAAATTCATGTATATTCCCAAGGCACCTAAACCAAAACCCCATAATATGTTTAAAATTGATAAAACTTTTAGTACAACTAAGAGTGGTTTACATGTTGAATCATCTCAAGGGGTATCTAAAGTGCCTATTTTGACAAGTCGTGTTTTAGAGGAAGTGATTGATCTTGATGCTTCTTCACTTGATAATACTTGATGCTAGCTCTTTTTCTCCGCCTAGCTGAAAGACGTTAAAAAAAAGCACTCTTGGGAGATAACCCATGTTTATTTCTGTAATTTTCTTTTGTTGAGTCTTGGAAGTTATTACCTCTGTAATAACCTCTCCTTATCATTTTTATTTCGTTTTTACGCCAAGAATAGCCTCTAATAGGAAGAAAGTAAGATTTGGGGAAGTTGTTGTCCTGAAAATAGATTCTGTGTTGTCACCATAAAAATTCGTATAGATAGCCAGAGCGGAATTTTGGGCTGCCAAGTTTTGTGAATATGACCCAGGTTATTATCTAACTTTCGTTAGTTGACCAATTTGCGAGATGAGAAAAAGAAGCTTTTCGAAAAAATCGATATGTACCTGATGTTCTGTTTTGATAGATTTCTGCCACTATTTGTATTTGCCTCTTAATCTCTTTCTTTTCGAGTTCTTTTGATCAAAGAGCTTTTCGAAGAGTTTCTATAGTAGCTAATGCTTTAATAGATGTTTGATATATGTTAGAACTGAACCCAAGTGGATTTCTTTATTTTGATTGAACTAATGCTGCTAATAAAGAATTGTGTGAACTTTTGTATGAAGGAAGTTTTCAAGTGTAGGGAGGGGAGAATGATGTGATGAGATGAAGTATGCACAAAATATCAAGCTTGGGGATGCCCCTTCACCCCAAGAAATATCCAAGAGGTACAAGCATCAAACCTTGGGGATGCCCAAGGCATCCCCTCTTCATCTACAAAGCAACATGTCATCTTTCTATGCGCTATATTTTTATTGCTTCATACGCTATATGTTGTTCTTGGAGCATCTTTATTTTTTGTTTTTAGTTTTGTATTGTTTTGTTTTCTGTAGAATATGGTTGGATCCCGGCATATTTGTTTTGGAGAGAGACACGCTCCGTTTTAATTGCATAGAACGCTCTAGTTTTCGCTGTTATTGTTCTGCGCGTGTTCTAGTTTTCCAGTACTGCGTTTAGCTCTTGTTCTTTCATTCGAATTTTGTTCAGAGCTCGTTAGTAATCTTTATTTATGTATGATTAGCTATCTGGTCCATATTGTTTTTCATCTCTGAGAGCTATTTCAAATAAGTTGATTGGTGTTGGAGACGAGTAAAATGTTTCATGCTCATAGTGATGCAAAAGGAAGGTTGTCTAGACTGTGGCATAGACTTTGGCATGCCATGTTGGATGTTATTCTTGTCATATGCTTAGTATTTATTGTTGTAGCATGACTTGTCTCAAATAGCTGAGAGTGCATAATGTGCTATTGAAAGAATCATGTGTTGTTTCCATCATAAAAGCATAATATTATGGTATTCTCCTTTGATGCTTTATTGGGTTGACTTGGCGCATGCTTATACCATGTTATGACTATAACCAGTCAACTAAAGCCTCTATGATCATTTAGTTTTTGACTTGTAATATCACTTTATACTTTGTCCCAACTTAACAGTGAGGTTGTCAATCTCACCGGCTTGCTAAAAACAAAGGATTAAACGTATGGTGTGGAGAATGATGTTTGTTTGCAAAGAACAAAAGAGAACAATGATTGCATGTAGATTGTATTTCAGATGTAAAAGAATGGACCGGGGTCCACAGTTCACTAGTGGTGTCTCTCCAATAAGATAAATAGCATGTTGGGTGAACAAATTACAGTTGGGCAATTGACAAATAGAGAGGGCATAACAATGTACATACATATCATGATGACTAATATGAGATTTACTTAGGGCATTACGACAAAGAACATAGACCGCTATCCAGCATGCATCTATGCCTAAAAGTCCACCTTCGGGTTAGCATCCGCACCCTTCCAGTATTAAGTTGCAAACAACAGACAATTGCATTAAGTACTGTGCGTAATGTAAACAATAAAAATATCCTTAGACAAAGCATTGTTGTTTTATCCCTAGTGGCAACAGCACATCCATAACCTTAGAACTTTCTCACTGTCCCAGATTCAATGGAGGCATGAACCCACTATCGAGCATAAATACTCCCTCTTGGAGTTACAAGTATCAACTTGGCCGGAGCCTCTACTAGCAACAGAGAGCATGCAAGATCATAAACAACACATATATGATAGATCAATAATCAACTTGACATAGTATTCCATATTCATCGGATCCCACCAAACACAACATGTAGCATTACAAATAGATGATCTTGATCATGATAGGCAGCTCACAAGATCTAAACATGATAGCACAAGAGGAGAAGACAACCATCTAGCTACCGCTATGGACCCATAGTCCAAGGATGAACTACTCACGCATCAATACGGAGGCGGGCATGATGATGTAGAGTCCTCCGTGATGATTCCCCCTCCGTCAGGGTGCCGGAGGTGATCTCCTGAATCCCGAGATGGGATTGGCGGCGACGGCGTCTCCGTAACTTTTCTCGTATCGTGGCTCTCGGTACTAGGGTTTTCGCGACGGAGAGTTTAAGTAGGCGAAGGGCAGAGTCGGGAGGCGCCCGAGGGCCCACCCCATAGGGCGGCGCGCCCCCCCTCTTGGCCGCGCCGCCAGGTGGGGTGGCCACCTCGTGGCCCCTCTCCGTCTCTCCTTCGGTCTTCTGGAAGGCTCCGTGGAAAATAAGACCGTGGGCTTTTGTTTCGTCCAATTCCGAGAATATTTCCTGTGTAGGATTTCTGAAACCAAAACAGCAAAAAAGGCTTCGGCATCTTGTTAATAGGTTAGTGCCGGAAAATGCATAAAAATGATATAAAGTGTATATAAAACATGTGAGTATTGTCATAAAACTAGCATGGAACATAAGAAATTATAGATACGTTTGAGACGTATCAAGCATCCCCAAGCTTAGTTCCTACTCGCCCTCGAGTAGGTAAACGATAACAAGGATAATTTCTGAAGTGACATGCTACTATCATAATGTTGATCAATACTATTGTAAAGCATATAAGATGAATGAAGTGATTCAAAGCAATGGTAAAGATAATGACTAAACAACTGAATCATATAGCAAAGACTTTTCACGAATAGTACTTTCAAGACAAGCATCAGTAGGTCTTGCATAAGAGTTAACTCATAAAGCAATAAATTCTTAATAGAAGGTTTTGAAGCAACACAAAGGAAGATATAAGTTTCAGCGGTTGCTTTCAACTTCAACATGTATATCTCATGGATAATTGTCAACACAAAGTAATATGATGAGTGCAAATAAGCAAGTATGTAGGAATCAATGCACACAGTTGACACAAGTGTTTGCTTCTAAGATGGAAAGAAGTAGGTAAACTGACTCAACATAAAGTAAAAGAAAGGCCCTTCGCAGAGGGAAGCAGGGATTACTCATGTGCTAGAGCTTTTATTTTGAAAACATAGAAACAATTTTGTCAACGGTAGTAATAATTCATATGTGTTATGCATAAGACATCCTATAAGTTGCAAGCCTCATGCATCGAATACCAATAGTGCTCGCACCTTGTCCTAATTAGCTCGGATTTCCATGGATTATCATTGCATTACATATGTTTCAACCAAGTGTCACAAAGGGGTACCTCTATGTCACCTGTACAAAGGTCAAAGGAGATAGATCGCATTTGATTTCTCGTTTTTGATAAATCTCAACTTGAGGACATCCATACCGGGACAACATAGAAAACAGATAATGGACTCCTCTTTAATGCTTAAGCATTCAACAATGATAATATTCTCATAAGAGATTGAGGATTAGTGTCCAAGCTGAAACTTCCACCATGATACATGGCTTTGGTTAGCGCCCAATGTTCTTCTCTAACAATATGCATACTAAAACCATACAACTCATGGCAAATCACCCTTACTTCAGACAAGACGAACATGCATACCAACTCACATGATATTCAACAAAAGTTGATGACGTCCCCAGAAACATGGTTACCGCTCAACAAGCAACTTATAAGAAATAAGATACATAAGACATATTCTTTACCACAATAGTTTTTAAGCTACTTTCCCATGAGCTATATATTGCAAAGACAAGGAATGAAATTTTAAAGGTAGCACGCAAGCAATTTACTTTGGAATGGCAGAGAAATACCACATAGTAGGTAGTTATGGTGGACACAAATGGCATAAGTTTTGGCTCAAGGTTTTGGATGCACGAGAAGCATTCCTCTCAGTACAAGGCTTTGGCTAGCAAGGTTGTTTGAAGCAAACACAAGTATGAACCGGTACAGCAAAACTTACATAAGAACATATTGCAAGCATTATAAGTCTCTACACTGTCTTCCTTGTTATTCAAACACTTTTACTAGAAAATATCTAGACTTTAGAGAGACCAATCATGCAAACCAAATTTCAACAAGCTCTACAGTAATTCTCCACTAATAGGTTCAAACTACATGATGCAAGAGCTTAAACATGATCTATTTGAGAGCTCAAAACAATTGCCAAGTATCAAATTATTCAAGACCATATACCAATTACCACATGAAGCATTTTCTGTTTCCAACAAAATAGCAATAAATGAAGCGGTTTTCAACCTTCGCCATGAACATTAAAAGTAAAGCTAAGAACACCAGTGTTCATATGAAACAGCGGAGCGTGTCTTTCTCCCACACAAGGAATGCTAGGATCCGAATTTATTCAAACAAAAACAAAAATAAAAGCATACAGACGCTCCAAGTAAAGCACATAAGATATGACGGAATAAAAATATAGTTTCACTAGAGGTGACATGATAAGTTGTTGATGAAGAAGGGGATGCCTTGGGCATCCCCAAGCTTAGATGCTTGAGTCTTCTTGAAATATGCAGGGATGAACCACGGGGCATCCCCAGGCTTAGACTTTTCACTCTTCTTGATCGTATTATATCATCCTCTCTTGATCCTTGAAAACTTCCTCCACACCAAACTCAAAACAATCTCATTAGAGGGTTAGTGCATAATCAAAAATTCACATGTTCAGAGAGGACACAATCATTCCTAACACTTCTGGACATTACCCAAAGCTACGAAAGTTAATGGAGCAAAGAAATCCATTCAACACAGTAAAAGATGCAATGTGAAATAAAAGGCAGAATCTGTCAAAACAGAAAGTCCGTAAAGACGAATTTTTTCGAGGCACTTAACATGCTCAGATGAAGAAGCTCAAATTGAATGAAAGTTGCATACATATCTGAGGATTACTCACGAATGTTTTCAGAATTTTTAGATTCTCCTACAGAGAGAACAGCTCAGATTCGTGACAGCTAAAAATCTGTTTCTGCGCAGAAATCCAAATCTAGTATTAACTCTCTATCAAAGACTTTACTTGGCACAACAATGCAATAAAGTAAAGATAAGGAGAGGTTGCTACAGTAGTAACAACTTCCAAGACACAAATATAAAACAAAAATTGCAGAAATAAAATAATGGGTTGTCTCCCATAAGCGCTTTTCTTTAACGCCTTTCAGCTAGGCGCAGAAAGTGTAAATCAAGTACCATCAAGAGAAGAAGCATCAACAAAGGAGTTAGGAGTTTTCTCAATAATGCATTGTATCTTATCTATGTAAGTTTCAGAGGCTCCTCTTTCATTACTTTTAGGCTTACTATCCTCATCAAATAAATTTTCAGGAACAATCCAATCAAAATTCTTTTCTAGTGCCTCATGCATTCCTATGAGCTTATAAGGTATTGGTACTTTAATCTCCCCCTCACAATTGACTTTATTAGTGTACTTTAGTCTATCTTTTTCCATCTTTTCAAGAGTATTTGCAAAATTGGTATAAAAGCCAAGCATCTTATGTTGAATAAAGACTTTTCTAGCTTCTCTAGCTACATCACCAAATTCTTTAAGAAGGGTTTCTAAAACAAAATCTTTCTTCTCTCCTTCTTCCATATCAGAGAGTGTAAGAAACATATGTTGCATTATAGGGTTAAGATTAACAAATCTAGCTTCCAACATGTGTACTAAGGAGGCAGTAGCAATTTCATAAGTAGGAGCAAGTTCTACCAAGGGTCTATCCTCAAAATCTTTAACTGTGCTAACATGAGTGAAAAATTCTTCTATATTATCTCTTCCAATGATAGACCCATGCCCTACTGATATATCTTTCAGAGTGAACTTAGGGGGAAGCATGATGAAATAAACAAAAGGTAAATAAAGTAAATGCAGGTAACTAATTTTTTTGTGTTTTTGATATAAAGAAAGCAAACGAGACAGAAAATAAAATAAAGTAAAGCAAGACAATAAACAAAGTAAAGAGATTGGATGTGAGAGACTCCCCTTGCAGCGTGTCTTGATCTCCCCGGCAACGGCGCCAAAAAAGAGCTTGATGACGCGTGAAGCACACGTCCGTTGGGAACCCCAAGAGGAAGGTGTGATGCGTACAGCGTTTTCCTTGAAAGAAAACCAAGGTTATCGAACCAGTAGGAGATGAAGGCCACGTGAAGGTTGTTGGTGAAGGTAGTGCGGCGTAACACAGTGGATTCCGGCGCCAACGTGAACCTGCACAACACAATCAAAATACTTTGCCCCAACTTAACAGTGAGGTTGTCAATCTCCCCGGCTTGCTGAAACAAAGGATTAAACGTATGGTGTGGAGAATGATGTTTGTTTGCAAAGAACAGCAGAGAACAATGATTGCAGTAGATTGTATTTCAGATGTAAAAGAATGGACCGGGGTCCACAGTTCACTAGTGGTGTCTCTCCAATAAGATAAATAGCATGTTGGGTGAACAAATTACGGTTGGGCAATTGACAAATAGAGAGGGCATAACAATGCACATACATATCATGATGACTAATATGAGATTTACTTAGGCATTACGACAAAGAACATAGACCGCTATCCAGCATGCATCTATGCCTAAAAAGTCCACCTTCGGGTTAGCATCCGCACCCCTTCCAGTATTAAGTTGCAAACAACAGACAATTGCATTAAGTACTGTGCGTAATGTAAACAATACAAATATCCTTAGACAAAGCATTGTTGTTTTATCCCTAGTGGCAACAGCACATCCATAACCTTAGAACTTTCTGTCACTGTCCCAGATTCAATGGAGGCATGAACCCACTATCGAGCATAAATACTCCCTCTTGGAGTTACAAGTATCAACTTGGCCAAGCCTCTACTAGCAACGGAGAGCATGCAAGATCATAAACAACACATATATGATAGATCAATAATCAACTTGACATAGTATTCCATATTCATCGGATCCCACCAAACACAACATGTAGCATTACAAATAGATGATCTTGATCATGATAGGCAGCTCACAAGATCTAAACATGATAGCACAAGAGGAGAAGACAACCATCTAGCTGCTATGGACCCATAGTCCAAGGATGAACTACTCACGCATCATCTGGAGGCGGGCATGATGATGTAGAGTCCTCCGGTGATGATTCCCCCCTCCTGGGTGCCGGTGATCTCCTGAATCCCCGAGATGGGATTGGCGGCGACGGCGTCTCCGTAACTTTTCTCGTATCGTGGCTCTCGGTACTAGGGTTTTCGCGACAGAGAGTTTAAGTAGGCGAAGGGGCAGAGTCGGGAGGCGCCCGAGGGGCCCACCCCATAGGGTGGCGCCCCCCCCCCCCCTCTTGGCCGCGCCGGTGGGGTGGCCACCTCATGGCCCCTCTCCGTCTCTCCTTCGGTCTTCTGGAAGGCTCCGTGGAAAATAAGACCGTGGGCTTTGTTTCGTCCAATTCCGAGAATATTTCCCTGTGTAGGATTTCTCAAACCAAAAACAGCAAAACAGAACTGGCGCTCGGCATCTTGTTAATAGGTTAGTGCCGGAAAATGCATAAAAATGATATAAAGTGTATATAAAACATGTGAGTATTGTCATAAAACTAGCATGGAACATAAGAAATTATAGATACGTTTGAGACGTATCGGCGTTCAGCCTAGAGAGGAGGGAGCAGAGGAGGAACCGGATGAAGACCACTTTGTATCTCGAGATGATGAACTTTGTATGAATTAAGAGTTGTATATAAAAAATTTGACGCTTGCCACTATATGTGTATCTCGATCGGGCTCTAAGTAATATGATGTTGATGTTTATATTATATCTGTGCAATGTACATGCTATTTATATTATATCTGCATATTTCTATATATAATCTGTATAATATATGTATATTGTTGTATATAACCTGTATGTATATAGCAGGCAGTACAAAATCGTGTATAATACGAGCAAATTCTGTGGCGCACCTAACACTAATTCTGTGGTGCACCTATTTCTGTGGCGCATGACGTCAGTGCGTCACTAGCGATAGTGGCGCATGGGCTCGTGCGCCAGAGAAAGAGACAAATGTGGCGAATGCTGTGCGCCACGAATGTGCTAGGTGCCACAGATGATTTCCATACTAGTGTTCACTTGAAAATACTTGATGCTAGCTCTTTTTTTGCGTCTAGCTGAAAGGCGTTAAAGAAAAGCACTCTTGGGAGATAACCCATGTTTTATTTCTGTAATTTTTTTTTTTGTTGAGTCTTGGAAGTTATTACCTCTGTAATAACCCCTCCTTATCATTTTTATTTCGTTTTTGTGCCAAGAATAGCCTCTAATAGGAAGAAAGTAAGATTTTGGAAAGTTGTTGTCCTGAAACAGATTCTGTGCTGTCACCATAAAAATTCATATTCCCAGCCATAACGTAATTTTGAGCTGCTAATTTTTAAGCATATGCCCCAGGTTATTATCTAACTTTCGTTAGTTGAACACTTTTTGATCTGAGCAATAGAAGATTTTCGAACAAATCGATCTTTACCTGCTGTTCTGTTTTGACAGATTTCTGCCACTATTTGCATTTGCTTCTTAATCTCTTTCTTTTTGAGTTCTTTTGAGGAAAGAGCTGTTTGAAGAAGTTGCTACAGTAGATAATGTTTTAATGAATGTTTGATATATGTTAGAACTGAACCCAAGTGGATTTGTTATTTTGATTGCACTAATTATGCTAATAAGAATTGTGTGAAGTTTTGTATGAAGGAAGTTTTCAAGTGTAGGGAGAGAAGAATGATGTAATGAGATGAAGTATGGAAAAAAGCTCAAGCTTGGGGATGCCCATGTCACCCCAAGAAATATCCAAGAGGTACAAGCGTCAACGCTTGGGGATGCCCAAGGCATCCCCTCTTCATCAACAAAGCATCAGGTCATCTTTCTAGACGCTATATTTTTATTGCTTCATATGCTACGTGTTGTTGTTGGAGCGTCTTTATTTTTGTTTTTAGTTTTGTTTTTTTTTTGTTTGCTGTAGCTTTTGGTTGGATCCCAGCATATTTGTTTTGGAGAATGACACACTCCGTTTCAATTGCATAGAACACTCTAGTTTTCGCTCTTATTGTTCTGCGAGTGTTCTCTTTTGCTAGTACTACGTTTAGCTCTTGGTTTTCCACTCGTATTTTGTTCAGAGCTTGTTAGTTTTTTGTATTAAGGTATGATTAGCTCTCTGGTCTTTATTGATTATTATCTATGAGAGTTGTTTCAAATAAGTTGATTGGTGTTGGAGACGAGTAAAATGTTTCATGCTTATAGTGATGCAAAAGGAAGCTTGTTTACACTGTGGCATAGACTTTGGCATGTCATGTTGAATGTTATTCTTATCATATGCTTAGTAGCTATTGTTGTAGCATGACTTGTCTCAAATAGCTGAGAGTGCATAATGTGCCATTGAAAGAATCATGTTTTGTTTCCATCATAAAAAGCATAATATTGTGGTATTCTCCTTTGATGCTTTATTGGGTTGACTTGGCACATGTTTACATCATGTTATGACTACAAACCAGTCAACTAAAGCCTCTATGTTCATTTAGTTTTTGACTTGTAATATCACTTTATGCTTTGATTAATAATGTTTTGTCGCTATGCATGATTATGGCCATTATTGCTCTCTTAGTTGGTCGCTGGTGTTTTGCTAGCCTTCGCCTGTACTGAGTATGAGCTCTACTCGTGCATCCAACCACCAAAAACCAAAGTTGCCAATTGTTTCCACCATACATACCTATATGTGGTCTTTCACCGCCACTCCAAAGTGAATTGCTTGTGTGCTACCTTTAAACCTTCAAACATTATTATCTGTTTTGTGTTTTGTTTTAGCTCATGAGGAAGTATTGAATGGTTTATTGTCTTTTCATTACTTCATTCCGTGACTAGCATGAGCAATGTGCTGGTCCTTAATATTGCAAAAAGCGCAAGGCAACTGGGTGCCCATCCCAAATAAAATATAAAATAAATAAATAAACAATTAATGCTCCGCACATTATGTACTGGAGAGATCCTAAATAATGGTGTGCAATGGAGAACTACATGAGAGCCGCTCTTGAGGTCACTATATGAAAGGATGATAGATCATTTGATGCCATTCGTTGATATAGACATGCATACCTCTCAAAAAAAAATTCAACACTCCTATTGCATTCAAAATAAAAAGCTCTAGCACATGAGTAATCTTGCTTCCCTCTGCGCAGGGCCTTTCTTTTACTTTTATGTTGAATCTTCATCTTCTTGCTTTATGCACCAATTAAGAGAGCATAGTTGTCATTCTGAGTATAATGTGCATAGTCCCAAAATTTATTATTGATTGATTCATGATTATGATATTGCTTGTTCTCAAATTACTTGTATCTAGTTACCCTTTGAACTTTAAAGGTGTCCTGGCATTTATGTTTTGCTACTCCATAAAGGACAAGCTGAGTACCACTTTGCTATGTTTTCTCTATGCTCAAAAACAAACAATTGCTTTCAGTGCACAATTATTCATGATCCTTTGTTTGAGTTACTTCTCATGTTGTAACATAGTTGCTAAGTTCTATTGTTAGAATTATATCTATCATGCCTATGTTTAGAGTACTTTGATCCCAGCTCACAATGCTTTTACAATAACTTGATCAAGATTGTGTTGGCTGCATGTCACCTCAAAAATTATTTTTGTTATCACTTACCTACTCGAGGACGAGTAGGAGTTAAGGGGATGCTGATACGTTGCAAACGTATCTATAATTTTTGATTCCCCATGCTTGTTTTACACCAATTTATATATGTTTTGTTTACACTTCGTTGCACTTTTATACATTTTCTGGCACTAACCTATTGACAAGATGCCACAGTGCTAGTTTCATGTTTTCTGTTGTTTTGTATTTCAGAAAGTTGTACAGGAAATATTCACGGAATTCGACGAAACAAAAGCCGAAGTTCATATTTTACCGTAACGAAGACGGAGTCCAGAGGAGATTCCGAGGGGCACCACAGGGCGGCCACACCTGCCCATTGCGCGGCCCAGGGTCTGGCCATGCCAAGGGGTGGTCTGGGCCCCTAGGCGTCCACCGACCTCGCCCTTCCACCTATTTATTCACGATCTCGGGAAAAACCTTAATACCCGAGCCTCCATCCACGAAAAGTTCCGTCGCGACCGCCATCGCCGACCCTAGCTCGGGAGGGTTCTGAAGCTCTTCTCGGCACCCTGCCGGAGAGGGAGATCATCACCGGAGGCCTCTACATCGCCATGCCCGCCTCCAAAGTGATGCGTGAGTATTTCATCTCTGGACTACGGGTCCATAGTTGTAGCTAGATGGTTGTCTTCTCCAATTTGTGCCTCATGTTTAGATCTTGTGAGCTGCCTATCATGATCAAGATCATCTTTATGTAATGCTACATGTTGTGTTTGCTGGGATCCGATGAATATTGAATACTATGTTGAGATCGATTATATACTTGTCATATGTTATTTGTGATCTTCCATGCTCTCCGTTGCTAGTAGATACTCTGGCCAAGTAAATGCTTGTGACTCCAAGAGGGAGTATTTATGCTCGATAGTGGGTTCATGCCTCTAGTTTTCGGAAGAGTGACAATAACTTCTAAGATTGTAGATGTGTGATACGTCTCAAACGCGTCTATAATTTTTGATGCTCCATGCTTGTTTTACATCAATTTGTATATGTTTTGCTCATACTTCGTTGAACTTTTATACATTTTCCGGCACTAACCTATTAACAAGATGCCAGTGCCAGTTCCATGTTTTCTCGCTGTTTTGTATTTCAGAAAATTTGTAAAATATTCTCGGAATTGGATGAAACAAAATCCGAAGTCAATATTTTTCCGTAACGAAGACAAATTCCAGAGGGGGTCGAAGAAAGGCAGCAGGGCAGCCAGACCATCCCTAGGTGCGGCCTGGCCCTGGCCGCGCCTAGGGGTGGTGTGGGCCCCCCTGGCCTCCACCGACATCTCCCTCCGCCTATTTAATCACGGTCTCGGGAAAACCCTGAACACCCGAGTCTCCATCCACGAAAAGTTCCGTCGCGGCCGCCATTGCAGACCCTAGCTCGGGAGGGTTTTGAAGCTCTTCCCGGCACCCTACCGGAGGGGGAAATCATCGCCGGAGGCATCTACATCGCCATACCCGCCTCCGAAGTGGTGCGTGAGTAATTCATCCCTGGACTATGGGTCCATAGAAGTAGCTAGGTGGTGGTCTTCTCCAATTTGTGCCTCATGTTTAGATCTTGTGAGCTGCCCTACATGATCAAGATCATCCTTATGTAATGCTACATGTTGTGTTTTTTGGGATCCAATGAATATTGTGTACTATGTTGAGATCGATTATATATTCTTGTCATATGTTATTTGTGATCTTGCATGCTCTCCGTTGCTAGTAGATACTCTGGCCAAGTAGATGCTTGTGACTCCAAGAGGGGGTATTTATGCTCGATAGTAGGTTCATGCCTCCAGTTTTCTGGAAGAGTGACAATAACTTCTAAAATTGTAGATGTGATGTTGCTACTAGGGAGAAAACAATAATGTTTTATCCAAGGGTAATTCTATGCTTTACTTTACACACATTGCTTAATGCGATAATCTGTTGCTTGCAACTTAATACTGGAAGGGGTTCGGAGGATAACCGGAAGGTGGATTATTAGTCATAGATGCAGTTGGATTACGGTCTATGTATTATGTTGTAATGCCCAAACGAATCTCATAGTAATCATCTTGTCATGTATGGTCTTTATTCTGTCAATTGCCCAGCTGTAATTTGTTCACCAGCATGTTATCTATCTTTATGGAGAGACACCTCTAGTGAACTGTGGACCCCGGTCCTTTCCATTACACTGATAAATTCATCTACTGCAATCCTGTTCTGTTTACTTACCATAAGCAATGTTCTCTTTAATTACTGAAAACATCTCCTTCCACTCGATACGTTTAATCTTTTGTGTTCAGCAAAACCGGTGAGATTGAGAACCTCACTGTAAGTTGGGGCAAAGTAGTTTGTTATGTTGTGTGTAGGTTCCATGTTGTTGCTGACGCCGGTAGTGCGCCCTGTCACTAGTCAGCTAGCAACACCTTTAGAAGTGACGCCTTTCTCCTACTGGTCGATTAAACCTTGGTTTCTTACTGAGGGAAAACTTGTTGATGTGCTCATCACGCCTTCCTCTTGGGGTTCCCCAACGTGATTGCCAACTTCCACGGCAGACCATCAAGACTTTTCTGGCGCCGTTGTCGGGGAGAAAGAGGATTCAAGCGAGTCTCTCATCTCCAATCTCTTTACTTTGTTATAGTTTTGCTTAGTTTACTTTATTTTGTCTTGTTTGCTTGTCTTGTTTGCTTCTTTATTCAAAAACACACAAAAAAATTAGTTTCGATTATAGTTGTTATTTTAGTGGCTCTGTTTTAATTCTGCTAAAATGAGTATTCCTGAAGTTGAGGTTCGTTCTTAAGCAACAAGGGGGAGAAAGTTTGAAAGATTCTTGGTATAGAATAAGTAATGCTCATCATAGATGTACTAAAAATATTCTACCATGATCCTCCTTAGAAACTTTTATGTTGGTTTATCTAGCTGGAATAGATATGTTTTGGATACTCTCACGGGGGGTAATTTTCTAGGTACTCCCGGTTTGGAAGCCTGCAATTTAATTGAAAGCTTGGTAGGAATCCCACCTACTAATATTGTTAAAATGGAGATCACTTTGGATGAGGTTGTAGAAAGACTAAGCTCTGTAGAGAAAAGTTTGCCAAATTGCCTTGATAATGCTAGCCAAATTAATGAATCAATAGAAAGTATCAATAAAAGAATCACTGTTTTAGAGGCTAGCAATACCCATGATAGTATAAACCTTAGGATTGGTAAACTAGAGGAGGCTATGGAAACTTCAAGTTCAAACTTTTCCTCTCTTGGGTTTAAGAAGGAGAAAGCTTTTGTGGGAAAAGAGCAAAAATTCATGTATGTTTCCAAGGCACCTAAACCAAAACCCCATAATATGTTTAAAATTGATAAAACTTTTAGTACAACTAAGAGTGGTTTACATTTTGAATCATCTCCAGGGGTATCCAAAGTGCCTATTTTGACAAGTTGTGTTTTAGAGGAAGTGATTGATCTTGATGCTTCTTCACTTGATAATACTTGATGCTAGCTCTTTTTCTGCGCCTAGCTGAAAGGCGTTAAATAAAAGCACTCTTGGGAGATAACCCATGTTTATTTCTCTAATTTTTCTTTTTTTGAGTCTTGGAAGTTATTACCTCTGTAATAACCTCTCCCTATCATTTTTATTTCGTTTTTGTGCCAAGAATAGCCTCTAATAGGAAGAAAGTAAGATTTGGGGAAGTTGCTGTCCTGAAAACAGATTCTGTGCTGTCACCATAAAAATTCGTATAAATAGCAAGAGCAGAATTTTTATCTGCCAATTTTTGTGCATATGCCCCAGGTTATTATATAACTTCCTTAGTTGACCAATTTTCGAGATGAGCAACATAAGATTTTCGAAAAAATTGATCTTTACCTGTTGTTCTGTTTTGACAGATTCCTGCCACTATTTGCATTTGCCTCTTAATCTGTTTATTTTTTATTTCTTTTGATCAAAGAGCTTTTCGAAGAGTTGCTACAGTAGCTAATGCTTTAATAGATGTTTTATATATTTTATAACTAAACCCAAGTGGATTTGTTTATTTTGATTGAACTAATGCTGCTAATAAAGAATTGTGTGAATTTTTGTATGAAGAAAGTTTTCAAGTGTAGGGAGAGAAGAATGATGTGATGAGATGAAGTATGGACAAAAGCTCAAGCTTGGGGATGCCCCTTCACCCCAAGAAATATCCAAGAGGTACAATCGTCAAAGCTTGGGGATGCCACCGGCATCCCCTCTTCATCAACAAAGCAACAGGTCATCTTTCTATCCGCTATATTTTTATTGCTTCATACGCTATGTGTTGTTCATGGAGCATCTTTATTTTTTGATTTTAGTCTAGTTTAGTTTTGTTTGCTGTAGCATATGGTTGGATCCCGGCATATTTGTTTTGGAGAGAGACGCGCTCCATTTTAATTGCATAGAACGCTCTAGTTTTCGTTGTTATTGTTCTGCGAGTGTTCTAGTTTTCTGGTACTGCGTTTAGCTCTTGTTCTTTCATTCGAATTTTGTTCAGAGCTCGTTAGTATTCTTTATTTATTTATGATTAGCTCTCTGGTCCATTTTTTTTCATCTCTGAGAGTTATTTCAAATAAGTTGATTGGTGTTGGAGACGAGTAAAATGTTTCATGCTCATAGTGATGCAAAAGGAAGCTTGTCTAGACTGTGGCATAGACTTTGGCATGTCATGTTGGATGTTATTATTGTCATTTGCTTAGTATTTATTGTTGTAGCATGACTTGTCTCAAATATCTGAGAGTGCATAATGTGCTATTGAAAGAATCATGTGTTGTTTCCATCATAAAAGCATAATATTGTGGTATTCTCCTTTGATGCATTATTGGGTTGACTTGGCGCATGCTTATACCATGTTATGACTATAACCAGTCAACTAAAACCTCTATGATCATTTAGTTTTTGACTTGTAATATCACTTTATGCTTTGATTGATAATGATTTGTCGCTATGCATGATTATGGTCATTATTGCTCTCTTAGTTGGTCGCTCCCAGTCTTTTGCTAGCTTTCGCCTGTACTGAGTATGAACTCTACTCGTGGATCAAACCACCATTAACCAAAGTTTGCCAATTGTGTCCACCATATCTACCTACTAGCATTATTGCTATTCCAAGTAAATTCATCATGCTTTTATTTATCTTCCAAATTAAATTTTGGCATGAGAAAATTAGTCAGTAAAGCTCTCACGAACTTGATGGAACATTTACTTTCTTGCACTTAATAAACTTGATCATTGTGACTATCTTATGAAGTTTATATGTTTGCAAATTGCGAGTTGGGAGTTAGCACAACCATGCTTTCATGGGGAACGCTTTCAACATTGCACTTATTCATATTTAGTTGATGCCATGTTCTTTTGTTTATGGATGCCTAGCGGTGCGAAATAAAATGGAAACTTGTAAGTCCATGTAGTTTGTATATGTGTTAGAGAAATGTCTGGGCCGCTAATCTAAGCCATGCATCATTCATGGTGGAAATTTACAGCGAACCATAGTGAGCATTCTATGAAGCATTTTCAATAAAAATCTATACCCATAGTAAATAAAAAGATTGCTGAGATGCTCATTGTCTGTTTGTCTTGTCATTTTGGCATGGGATTGCTCCTACAAGAGTACTTCCATATCATCGGGCAAGAGGTACCCCGTTGGTGTTCTCGATGATACATGTATACTTACAATGACAAGAACTTATTTGGGACCTAAGTTGACTAGCATGAGGTTTAGGTACTCGTATTCAAGGGGCATGAGATTTTTAAATTGTGATTTGTCAAGCATATAGCTCATATTTGCCATCACATTAACTTTAACCATTCAAGATGCTTATGATAGGGGCAATGAGACCTCAAAGCTAATAAGTACCAGACTTTTTGGAAGGTTTATAAAACTTGTTAATCTTGCTTACTCTGCAAAGAGTCTCTCTTTTACTTTTATGTTGAGTCTTCATCTTCTTCTTTATGCACCAATTAAGAGAGCATAGTTGCCATTCTTAGTGCAATGTGCATAGTCCCAAAATTATTATTGATTGATTCATGATTATGCTATTGCTTGTTCTTAAATTACTTGTATCTAGTCACCCTCTGAACTTTAAAGGTGTCCTAGCATTTATGTTTTGCTACTTCATAAAGAACATGCTAAGTACCACTTTGTTATGTTCTCCCTATGCTCATAAACAAACAGTTGCTTTCAATGCACTATTATTGATGATCCTTTATTTGAGTTACTTCTCATGATATAACATAGTTGCTAAGTTCTATTGTTAGAATTATATCTATCATGCCTATGTTTAGAGTACTTTGATCCCAGCTTACAATGCTTTACAATAACTTGATCAAGATTATGTTGGCTTCATGTCACCTCAAAATTATTTTGTTATCACTTACCTACTCGAGGACGAGCAGGAGTTAAGCTTGGGGATGCTTGATACGTCTCAAACATATCTATAATTTTTGATGCTCCATGCTTGTTTTACATCAATTTATATATGTTTTGCTCATACTTCGTTGCACTTCTATACATTTTCTGGCACTAACCTATTAACAAGATGCCACAGTGCCAGTTTCCTGTTTTCTGCTGTTTTGTATTTCAGAAAAGTTGTACAGGAAATATTCTCGGAATTGGACGAAACAAAAGCCGAAGTCAATATTTTTTCGTAACGAAGACAGAGTCCAGAGGGGGTCGAAGAAAGGCAGCAGGGCGGCCAGACCAGCCCTAGGCGTGGCCTGGCCCCGTCCCACGCCTAGGGGTGGTGTGGGCCCCCGGCCTCCACCGACATCGTCCCTCCGCCTATTTAATCACGATCTTGGGAAAACCAGACACCCGAGCCTCCATCCACGAAAAGTTCCGTCGCGGCCGCCATTGCACCCTAGCTCGGGAGGGTCAAGCTCTTCCCGACCTGCCGAGGGGAAATCATCGCCAGAGGCATCTACATCGCCATGCCCGCCTCCGAAGTGATGCGTGAGTATATCATCCCTGGACTATGGGTCCATAGCAGTAGCTAGATGGTTGTCTTCTCCAATTTGTGCCTCATGTTTAGATCTTGTGAGCTGCCCTACATGATCAAGATCATCCTTATGTAATGCTACATGTTGTGTTTTATGGGATCCGATGAATATTGTGTACTATGTTGAGATCGATTATATATTTTTGTCATATGTTATTTGTGATCTTGCATGCTCTCCGTTGCTAGTAGATACTCTGGCCAAGTAGATGCTTGTGACTTCAAGAGGGGGTAGGTTCATGCCTCTAGTTTTCCGGAAGGGTGACAATAACTTCTAAGATTGTAGATGTGATGTTGCTACTAGGGAGAAAACAAGAATGTTTTATCCAAGGGTAATTCTATTGTTTACTTTACACACATTGCTTAATGCGATAATCTGTTGCTTGCAACTTAATACTGAAAGGGGTTCGGACGATAACGAAGGTGGATTATTAGCCATAGACGCAGTTGGATTACGGTCTATGTATTATGTTGTAATGCCCAAACGAATCTCATAGTAATCATCTTATCATGTATGGTCTTTATTCTGTCAATTGTCCAGCTGTAATTTGTTCACCCAGCATGTTATTTATCTTTATGGAGAGACACCTCTAGTGAACTGTGGCCCCGGTCCTTTCCTTTACACTGATAAATTCATCTACTGCAATCCTGTTCTGTTTACTTACTGTAAGCTCTGTTCTCTTTAATTTCTGCAAACATCTCCTTCCACTCGATACGTTTAATCCTTTGTGTTCAGCAAAACCGGTGAGATTGACAACCTCACCGTAAGTTGGGGCAAAGTATTTTGGTTGTGTTGTGGGCAGGTTCCACGTTGTTGCTGACGCCGGTAGTGCGCCCTGCCACTAGTCAGCTAGCAACACCTTCAGAAGTCACGCCTTTCTCCTGTTGGTCGATTAAACCTTGGTTTCTTACTGAGGGAAAACTTGCTGCTGTGCTCATCATGCCTTCCTCTTGGGGTTCCCCAACGTGATTGCCAACTTCCAAGGTAGCACCATCAAGACTTTTCTGGCGCCGTTGCCGGGGAGAAAGAGGATTTCTGCAAGGGAGTCTCTCATCTCCAATCTCTTTACTTTGTTATAGTTTTGCATAGTTTACTTTATTTTGTCTTGTTTGCTTCTTTATTCAAAAAAAAACAAAAAAATTAGTTTCGATTATAGCTGTTATTTTAGTTGCTTTGTTTTAATTCTGCTAAAATGAGTATTCCTGAAGTTGAGTTTGTTCTTTTAAGCAACAAGGGGGAGAAAGTTTGAAAGATGCTTGGTATAGAATAAGTAATGCTCATCATAGATGTACTAAAAAATATTCTACCATGATCCTCCTTAGAAACTTTTATGTTGGTTTATGTAGCTGGAATAGATATGTTTTGGATACTCTCACGGGGGGTAATTTTCTAGGTACTCCTGCTTTGGAAGCCTGCAATTTAATTGAAAGCTTGGTAGGAATCCCACCTACTAATATTGTTAAAACTGAGATCACTTTGGAAGAGGTTGTAGAAAGACTAAGCTCTCTAGAGAAAAGTTTGCCAAACTGCCTTGATAATGCTAGCCAAATTAATGAATCAATAGAAAGTATCAATAAAAGAATCATTGTTTTAGAGGCTAGCAATACCCATGATAGTATAAACCTTAGGATTGGTAAACTAGAGGAGGCTATGGAAACTTTAAGTTCAACCTTTTCCTCTCTTGGGTTTAAGAAGGAGAAAGCTTTTGTGGGAAAAGAGCAAAAATTCATGTATATTCCCAAGGCACCTAAACCAAAACCCCATAATATGTTTAAAATTGATAAAACTTTTAGTACAACTAAGAGTGGTTTACATGTTGAATCATCTCAAGGGGTATCTAAAGTGCCTATTTTGACAAGTTGTGTTTTAGAGGAAGTGATTGATCTTGATGCTTCTTCACTTGATAATACTTGATGCTAGCTCTTTTTCTCCGCCTAGCTGAAAGACGTTAAAAAAAGCACTCTTGGGAGATAACCCATGTTTATTTCTGTAATTTTCTTTTGTTGAGTCTTGGAAGTTATTGCCTCTGTAATAACCTCTCCTTATCATTTTTATTTCGTTTTTACGCCAAGAATAGCCTCTAATAGGAAGAAAGTAAGATTTGGGGAAGTTGTTGTCCTGAAAACAGATTCTGTGTTGTCACCATAAAAATTCGTATAGATAGCCAGAGCGGAATTTTGGGCTGCCAAGTTTTGTGAATATGACCCAGGTTATTATCTAACTTTCGTTAGTTGACCAATTTGCGAGATGAGCAAAAGAAGCTTTTCGAAAAAATCGATATGTACCTGATGTTCTATTTTGATAGATTTCTGCCACTATTTGTATTTGCCTCTTAATCTCTTTCTTTTCGAGTTCTTTTGATCAAAGAGCTTTTCGAAGAGTTTCTATAGTAGCTAATGCTTTAATAGATGTTTGATATATGTTAGAACTGAACCCAAGTGGATTTCTTTATTTTGATTGAACTAATGCTGCTAATAAAGAATTGTGTGAACTTTTGTATGAAGGAAGTTTTCAAGTGTAGGGAGGGGAGAATGATGTGATGAGATGAAGTATGCACAAAATATCAAGCTTGGGGATGCCCCTTCACCCCAAGAAATATCCAAGAGGTACAAGCATCAAACCTTGGGGATGCCCAAGGCATCCCCTCTTCATCTACAAAGCAACATGTCATCTTTCTATGCGCTATATTTTTATTGATTCATACGCTATATGTTGTTCTTGGAGCATCTTTATTTTTTGTTTTTAGTTTTGTATTGTTTTGTTTTCTGTAGAATATGGTTGGATCCCGGCATATTTGTTTTGGAGAGAGACACGCTCCGTTTTAATTGCATAGAACGCTCTAGTTTTCGTTGTTATTGTTCTGCGCGTGTTCTAGTTTTCTAGTACTGCGTTTAGCTCTTGTTCTTTCATTCGAATTTTGTTCAGAGCTCGTTAGTAATCTTTATTTATGTATGATTAGCTCTCTGGTCCATATTGTTTTTCATCTCTGAGAGCTATTTCAAATAAGTTGATTGGTGTTGGAGACGAGTAAAATGTTTCATGCTCATAGTGATGCAAAAGGAAGCTTGTCTAGACTGTGGCATAAACTTTGGCATGCCATGTTGGATGTTATTCTTGTCATATGCTTAGTATTTATTGTTGTAGCATGACTTGTCTCAAATAGCTGAGAGTGCATAATGTGCTATTGAAAGAATCATGTGTTGTTTCCATCATAAAAGCATAATATTATGGTATTCTCCTTTGATGCTTTATTGGGTTGACTTGGCGCACGCTTATACCATGTTATGACTATAACCAGTCAACTAAAGCCTCTATGATCATTTAGTTTTTGACTTGTAATATCACTTTATGCTTTGATTGATAATGTTTTGTCGCTATGCATGATTATGGCCATTATTGCTCTCTTAGTTGGTCGCTCCCAATCCTTTGCTAGCTACCTGTACTGAGTATGAACTCTACTCGTGCATCCAACCACCATTAACCAAAGTTTTCCAATTGTGTCCACCATATCAACCTACTAGCATTATTTCTATTCCAAGTAAATTCATCATGCTTTTATTTATCTTCCAAATTAAATTTTGGCATGAGAAAATTAGTCAGTAAAGCTCTCACGAACTTGATGGCACATTTACTTTCTTGCACTTAATAAACTTGATCATTGTGACTATTATTGATGATCCTTTGTTTGAGTTACTTCTCATGATATAACATAGTTGCTAAGTTCTATTGTTAGAATTATATCTATCATGCCTATGTTTAGAGTACTTTGATCCCAGCTTACAATGCTTTACAATAACTTGATCAAGATTGTGTTGGCTTCATATCACCTCAAAAATTATTTTGTTATCACTTACCTACTCGAGGATGAGCAGGAGTTAAGCTTGGGGATGCTTGATACGTCTCAAACGTATCTATAATTTTTGATGCTCTATGCTTGTTTTACATCAATTTATATATGTTTTGCTCATACTTCGTTGCACTTTATACATTTTCGCACTAACGTATTAAGAAGATGCCACAAAGGCCGCTCCATGTGTTCATTGTTTTGTATTTCAGTAAAAGTTGTACAAGAAATATTCTCGAATTGGACGAAACAAAAGTCTAAGTCAATATTTTTCCGTAACGAAGACAGAGTCCCAGAGGGGGTCGCAGAAAGGCAACAGGGCGGCTAGACCAGCCCTAGGCGCGGCCTGGCCCTGCCCGCGCCTAGGGGTGGTATGGGCCCCCTGGCCTCCACCGACATCGCCCCTCCGCCTATTTAATCACGATCTCGGGAAAACCCTGAACACCCGAGCCTCCATCCACGAAAAGTTCCGTCGCGGCCGCCATTGTAGACCCTAGCTCAGGAGGGTTCTGAAGCTCTTCCCGGCACCCTGTCGGAGGGGGAAATCATCGCCGGAGGCATCTTCATCGCCATGCCCGCCTCCGAAGTGATGTGTGAGTAGTTCATCACTGGACTATGGATCCATAGCAGTAGCTAGATGGTTATCTTCTCCAATTTGTGCCTCATGTTTAGATCTAGTGAGCTGCCCTACATGATCAAGATCATCCTTATGTAATGCTACATGTTGTGTTTGCTGGGATCCGATGAATATTGTGTACTATGTTGAGATCGATTATATATTCTTGTCATATGTTATTTGTGATCTTGCATGCTCTCCGTTGCTAGTAGATACTCTGGCCAAGTAGATGCTTGTGACTCCAAGAGGGGTATTTATGCTCGATAGTAGGTTTATGCCTCTAGTTTTCTGGAAGAGTGACAATAACTTCTAAGATTGTAGATGTGTTGTTGCTACTAGGGAGAAAACAATAATGTTTTATCCTAGGGTAATTCTATTGTTTACTTTACACACATTGCTTAACGCGATAATCTGTTGCTTGCAACATAATATTGGAAGGGGTTCGGACGATAACTGGAAGGTGGATTATTAGTCTTAGACGTAGTTGGATTATGGTCTATGTATTATGTTGTAATGCCCAAACGAATCTCATAGTAGTCATCTTGTCATGTATGGTCTTTATTCTATCAATTGCCCAGCTGTAATTTGTTCACCCAGCATGTTATTTATCTTTATGGAGAGACACCTCTAGTGAACTATGGACCCTGGCCCTTTCCTTTACACTGATAAATTCATCTACTGCAATCATGTTCTTTTTACTTACCGTAAGCAATGTTCTCTTTAATTACTGCAAATATCTCCTTCCACTCGATACGCTTAATCCTTTATGTTCAGCAAAACCGGTGAGATTGACAACCTCACTGTAAGTTGGGGCAAAGTATTTTGGTTGTGTTGTGTGCAGGTTCCACGTTGTTGCTGACGCCGGTAGTGCGCCCTGCCACTAGTCAGCTAGCAACACCTTCAGAAGTCACGCATTTCTCCTACTTGTCAATTAAACCTTGGTTTCTTACTGAGGGAAAACTTGCTGTTGTGCTCATGACGTCTTCCTCTTGGGGTTCCCCAACGTGATTGCCAACTTCCACGGTAGCACCATCAATGTGTTGTTGCTACTATGGAGAAAACAATAATGTTTTGCCTAAGGATAATTCAATTGTTTACTTTACACACATTACTTAATGCGATAATCTGTTGCTTGCAACTTAATACTGGAAGGGGTTCGGACGATAACCTGATGGTGGATTATTAGTCATAGACGCAGTTGGATTACGTCTATGTATTATGTTGTAATGACCAAACAAATCTCATAGTAATCATCTTGTCATGTATGGTCTTTATTCGTCAATTGCCCCTGTAATTTGTTCACCCAGCATGTTATTTATCTTTATGGAGAGACACCTCTAGTGAACGTGTACCCCGGTCCTTTCTTTGACACCGATGAAATCATCATGTTCTGTTTACTTTACCAAACATCGTTTTCTTTAAATCCACTGCAAACAAACATCTATTTCCACACTATAGGGTTAATCCTTTGTTTTCAGCAAAACCGGTGAGATTGACAACCTCACTGTAAGTTGGGGCAAAGTATTTTGGTTGTGTTATGTGCAGGTTCCACGTTGTTTCTGACGCCGATAGTGCGCCCTACCATAAGTCAGCTAGCAACACAAGTCACGCCTTTCTCCTACCGGTCGATTAAACCTTGGTTTCTTACTGAGAAAACTTGCTACTGTGCTCATCATACCTTCCTCTTGGGGTTCCCCAACGGTGTGCAATCTATGCTCATCAGTCGGCGATGGCGGCCACGACGGAACTTTTCGTGGATGGTGACTTGGGTATTTAGGTTTTTCCCGATCAGATGAATAAATAGGCGGAAGGGCGAGGTCGGTGGGCGCCCGAGGGGCCCCCACCACCCCTAGGCGCGGCCAGTGGGCCGCGCCTAGGCAGTGTGGGCCTCCGGCTCGACTCCGTCTCCTCCCCAGGCTCCGTCTTCGTTGATTTCTTTAAGTCCAATTCCAAGAATATTTCCCGCTTTTCTGAAATACAAAAACAGCAGAAAACAGGGAACTGACACTGTGACATCTTGTCAATAGGCTAGTTCCATAAAATGCATAAAAGTGCAACGAAGTGTAAACAAAACATATAGAAATTGGTGTAAAACAAGCATGGAGCATCAAAAATTATAGATACGTATACAACGTATCAGGCACCTCCGGCTCCACAAGGACTACTTCGACCGCACCAATCTGGTGTTCCCGGAAAAAATATTCTGACGCCGGTACAGGATGTCAAGGGACCTGTTCATGGTCATTCTACGGGGCGTCAGAGACTACGACCCCTACTTCCAATGCAGGCCCGATGCAATAGTTGTGCTAGGCTTCACCTCCTACCAAAAATGTTCCGCAGTTATTCGCATGCTATCATATGGAATGGCTGCTGATATATTCGATGAGTATTTTCAAATGGGTGAGAGCACCTGCCTTGAGTCCATGTACCGGTTTTTCCGAGCCGTGATTGTCCTGTTCGGACAACATTACTGTAGGGAGCCAACAGTTGAGGATACAAGGCGGCTGTTATCTATCAACGAGTCTAGAGAGTTTTCAGGCATGATTGGCAGCATAGATTGCATGCACTGGGAGTGTAAGAACTGCCAATTTGGATGGCAGTGTCAGTACAACAGCCATGCGGAGGGACGCACTGTCATTCTTGAAGCAATGATATCTCAAGATTTATGGATTTGGTATTCATTCTTTGGCATGGCCGGTTCCAACAATGATATCAATGTGTTGCACCGATCACCGGTTTTCAACAGGCTTATGCAAGACAAAGCTCCTCGGGTGAGCTACGAGATCAATGGAAATGAATATGACAAGCCATATTATCTTGCTGATGGCATCTACCCTAACTGGGCCACACTGGTGAAGACTGTCCGTAATCCAAACACGAGAAGACGAAGAGGTTTGCCAAGATGCAAGAAGCTTGCAGGAAAGATGTGGAGCGAGGATTTGGTGTGCTCCAAGATCGGTGGGAAATTGTCCGTCACCTGGCAAAAACATGGTCGCTGAAGACCATGCATGAGGTGATGATATGCTGCGTGATCAGGCACAACATGATCATTGAGAACGAGCGTCCTGATAGGCGAAATGAGCATCAATGGGATTTCCAAGGTGAGCTTGTTGCGTCAATCCCTGGGGCATCATCCTAGCAGGAGTATCTGCATATGAATGTAGAAGTCACTGACGAGAACGTGTCCAGACGCCTACAAACGGATCTGATTGAGCATCAGTGGGCATTGGCTGACCATGAAGACAATGCATAAAGGAATACCATCTTATTTTCATGTAGACTTTTAAAAATTTGGATGTAATAACTGAGACTACTTTAAACCTATTTATTTTATTGTTTTAAAACATCCTAATTCATGCAGACGCGCAAATGCGTCGCCCCACTGGAGGCACCCTCAGGCGCAAATGGACGCGCGGATAAAAACGGACATTTCCGTGTCCGCCAAGCGACGGAAACGGACGCGCGTGAACAATTTAGACGTCCGTTTTGCGTCGTCCCGTTGGGTGCCCTAAAGCTGATCAGTAGTTGATTTCTCCCAAGTCCCAAATATGTACGTCGGCTTGAACAACTTTTGTACCCATGTGGAGCGTACACATCGGTTACATGAGGCCGGGTTCGAGGGAAACTTACATCTCGCCCGACCGATTGGAAGGATTCGCCCTCGAATCCACGTGATCCATGGAAACTATCGGGCCATGACAGTCGGCCCAACGGGCTAAAGCAAACATCCCAACGACCTTACTGAATTTGCGAGTGTCATTGTCAGCCAATGCATGGCCCGGATTCCTGATTCGCAAGTGGCACCCGACGCGAAAAAGTCGAAACGTTTACTTGTCATCTGACAGGGAGCCTAATTGCCCAGTCCAAAGGGCATCAGATGATCCCGACACATGCGTGTAAGCTTTCTCGAAAACAAATTGTGCTCGCACAACCATCGATCAGGTACACGTACATGGCAGAGCACGATACAAAAGGAGGTGGCATGCAGGGCAGACGACGGTTGGCATGTCACGCTCAGCGTTTCGGCCAGTCCCATAACGCCATAGCTGTCCAATCCGATCTCACACACAAGGCCAAAATAGCTCGGCATTCATTGGCGCGCGGCAATCAGCAGCAGCCCACACTGCACACACCACCACCCAACGCCACCCGTGACTGCGCGTGCTCGCTTGAACAAAACGCGCTCTTGTTGCTCCTTGGGCTGGCTCGGGTGGAAACCCTAGCAGCCACCACCCTCGCCCCTCCTTCCGGGCATCTTTCTACCGTCACCGGAGAAAGCCGGTGGACAAAGACCCTCCCGGCTGACTGCGGGTGGCAGGACCTCATATTCGAGCGTGACTGGCAGCGGCGGGGTCTCCTCCTTCTCGCATGGTGCAATCTTCGGCCGGAGCTTCGCGGTGGCCCCGGAATTCTTCGGTGACCTTGGCGATCACTGTGGTCGCAAGGGCGGCGGGACGCATGGTTCAAGGGGTTCGGTATGGCTCAGCTCCTCATCTCCGCGTGGTGCAGGTGGTGGCAGTGCCCGCTAAGATCTCCGCTCGGTTGTTGGAAGCCGGCGGGCAGCGACTTGGGGGCATGTCGATCTGCTTAACAAAGGAAGCTGCCCTTGAGTTCTTCTCACGCCAAGACAGTTTTCTGTTTGAGGTCGGCCCTCATTGATTTGGCCGGTGACGAGTTAAGAAAAGCTTGATCGGTGATCTCCATTGGGCGCCTGCATGTACATTGCTGGATCAGATGTGATTCGATCGAGTGCACCTAGATTGTTTGTCGTGAGGCTTTAGGAGGGAGTCAAGCGGAGCTTCGCTGGCTGTTGCAATCATGGGACATGTCGGTTCCAGATTTTCATGGAGTACACAATGGTGGAGAATGTCAAGGCAGCTAAGGTTGGAGGTATAGTAATGTTGGACCGAGTCTTCGTGACAGTGAGAAGTTTGCTTGGTGTTTCTTGACTTGCAACAGCGACATCCCCAAACGGGGGCAACATCACAGGAGAAGATCATAGTCTTATCTTTCAGAGTAAAAAAATTCAAGGTCTAGTCTTAATTGCTTGTGTCTAGCAATGTCCTTCATGAAGGCATTGTTTTGAGACGACGAACTTCCTCCAAGTTAAAATCTAAGGTCTGGCTTTATTTGGTTGTGCATGGCAATGAACTTGTTGAAGGCGTTATTTTTGTGAGCACGAACTTTGGGTGTTGTCTTGGAAATTCTTTGTGTTGCAGCTATAAGGTGTTGATCGCCGCATGGAGATCTTTTGTTTTTTTTACCTTTTTTGCATTTGGTTTTGTACTAGAGCTGTGTGCATCTGCAATATCTTAAGGATATTTTGTCGTTGAAAAACCTATACGTACGTGAACCAATACGCCAGCGAAGATGCAATCAAGGAGGCGATTAGGGTTCCCGGCCGCCGTCTTGCCCCAGTTGTGTTGCCTTCGGGCCATGGAGGCGGGGTGGATCTAGGTCCCCATCGGCGGGGGCGCTTAGGTGGCAGCGGTGGCCTCTTCTCCTATAGATTCTCCCCGGCTTCAGGCCCATCTCAACGGCGACGTCGAGAAGCTTGTGTGAGTGGTGTGGTTATTGAGAATTTCTTCTAGTTGGGGGTTCTCCGGATCTCCATGGGGCTTTATCGGCGGTTATTCCTTCTTCTTTGTTTTCCGTGACGGATGTGGTCTTCTTGTCCTGTTCAGTGACTTTCCGCTCGCAATCAACAACGTCAGACTGATTCATGGAGGAGCGGCGGCGCATTCAACACGGTGTGGAGGTTGAAGACGAAGGGCATCTTACATATTTCATTGTATTTTCCGTTTTTGTTGGGTGCTTTGTACTTTTAGATGTTTTGTTAATGGCCATGGTTTTATTCAAAAAAAAAAAGAGCTTCTGTTGGCGGTCGGGTCCCAACTGTCGGGCGGCAGATATAAAAAGCGAAGCGAACGGCCTCACCCGCCGCTCCTCTCTGTGCCGTGCTGTGCTGTGTTGTTCCCTACTTCCTCCCTCGCCGAGGCAGTAGGCACTGGCAAAGGACAGTGACACACTCCCCGCCATCCGCTCCACCTTCTGCTCCGTCGCGTGAGTACTTGAGCGCGGCAGAGCATACCAGAGCAGGCACAGGGCGCGCACGCGACGACGCAGGGAGGCAGTTACGCTGCTCTTCGTGTCCAATTTAATGCGTTGCTGAAAACGGAGCAGTTTCCCTCCAATGGCCTGAGCTCCTGATGCCATTCAATGCCCCCCGCGTATCCCTCCTCTCAATCTTCTTCACCTCCTCGGAAACACACGCTGCTCTAGCCGTGTATCGGAAGATGAATTATCTCCGGAACCGGAGCCTGAAGCGGCTCATGTCCATGGGCCGCCGGAGCAACCCCGACGACGACTGCGGCGTCGTCCTCGCCGACGCCGCCGACTCGCCTCCCCCGCCGCCGCCGGCGACGACCCCGGGCGTGTGCTCCGGGCGCTGGATGGAGCAGCGGACGCTGAGCTACCTCGGGAGCCGGAGCGTGAGGCGGCTCCTCTCGCTCGGCCGCCGGAGCAGCGCCGACGACGACTGCGTCGTCGGCGTCGTCGACGCCGACCCGTTCACGCCGCCGCCGACCAAGCCCACGTGGCGGTGCTTCTCCTACGAGGAGGTGGACCGCGCCACCAATGGCTTCCACCCAGGTACGTTACGTGCGGTAACCGTAACAAACAAAACGCTACTCTGTTTACTACTATTTCGTTTTGGCGTTGGCGTTAACACCTCCGGAATTGACGGGTCGCCCACGCGCGCGCAGACAACGTGGTGGGCCGCGGCGGGTACGGCGAGGTGTACTGCGGGATCCTGGACGATGGCCGCGCCGTGGCCGTCAAGCGGCTGGCGGCGTCGGCGGCCGTGGCGGCGGACGAGAAGAAGGAGAAGGACTTTCTGACGGAGCTGGGCACGGTGGGCCACGTGCGCCACCCCAACGTGTCGTCGCTCCTCGGATGCTGCGTCGACCGGGGCCTCCACCTCGTCTTCGAGTTCTCCACGCGCGGCTCCGTCTCCGCGAACCTCCACGGCAAGTCATGGCTTCCCGCCTCCACGCCATGCGTGCTCTGTTTTTCGCCCCAATGTGCTTAGCTGACGAATGGTGTATTTGCAGACGAGAAGCGGCCGGCGATGAGTTGGCGGCAGCGGCACGGCGTGGCGGTGGGCACGGCAAGGGGGCTCCGGTACCTCCACAAGGGATGCGCCCGGCGGATCATCCACCGGGACATCAAGGCATCCAACATCCTCCTCGACGCCGACTATGAGCCACAGGTACTGTCATCCATTCCGGTCAGGCCGGCTGTAGCTCCCCTGTTCGACCATGGCGCCTGACCGGCATATGTTGCTTCCCGCAGATTTCCGACTTCGGGCTCGCCCGGTGGCTGCCGTCGGAGTGGACGCACCACGCCATCGCGCCAATCGAGGGCACCTTCGGGTCAGTCCACCTGCCGCCTTGACTCTTGTCCCACTACTACTACGCCAGCGCGACTCCGTAACATTCAAGATGATGCTGACGTGGACTTTATTATTATGGAAGTTGATTTGTTCTTCTTCGTGGCATACATACAGGTGCCTGGCGCCGGAGTACTTCACGCACGGCATCGTGGACGAGAAGACGGACGTCTTCGCCTTCGGCGTCTTCCTCCTCGAGCTCATCTCCGGCAGGAAGCCCGTCGACGGATCGCACATGAGCCTACTCGCATGGGTAATTTACCACTAAATACTTTTTTTGTTTGGTTCAGCGGCACATGAGCCCGTGGCTGAGTTCTCTTTGCTCGTGCAGGCCAAGCCTTACCTGAACGACGGCGTGGTGCAAGGCCTCGTGGACCCGCGCCTCGGCGACGGCTACGACGCCGGCCAGCTCCGGCGGCTCATGTTCGTCGCCTCGCTATGCGCCAGGCCCGCCGCTGCGTGGCGGCCTACCATGACAGAGGTACGCAACTCTTGGGGCACAGCAACCGGTTTGTTGCCTCTGCACTTCCTGTCTCATCTTGTCCAAATCAGGGACAGTGCAAAATATCACACAATTTAGAGCAGCAACCTGTACCAGACCGTAGTATAATTAGCTAGTACATGTAAACTCTTCATTGCACGTAATTACACCCCTACACTACACTGCACTGCAGTGCTTTGCTTTGCTTTCTTTCTCAAGATAAAACAAGAAATGCAGCATAATTCTTCTACCAACACTGTAGGCTTTAATTTGCCGACATCAGTATACTAAATAACGCACGTAGCTTTCCACAGTTGGTGCCCTAATTGCTCTAGTCTACACCCAACACTGCAAGTCTGCAACCGTCTAGCTTTCGACTGTTAGGTCTGACAGAGGGTAGCCACATTTGCGCCATAACCATTCCATGGGCCACCAAAGAAATCTGCAGCCATCACCACAAGTGCAGTGTTCCTATTTGGTGGCCTTAAATTGAAACATTGCTAGTTCAGGCAACCGAAACTTCTCACCGTCCACTGCAACCGGCAACAACTACAAGCTTCTCCAAGTTAGATTGCCAATCAACCAGACAAAGCTTATATCTGAAGAGTTTCTTACAAGGCAGTACGAGTCTAGGCGGTAGGTTCACCAGCTCCATCATACCACCTAATGGAAATATGGCATGGACAAATCACAACAGAAAAAAGAAATACCGGCACTCGATGAATAATTGCATAAACTGCCTGAAGGATCTAGTCTAAATTAAGAGGCGCCCGTTGTATTATCGGAAGTCGTCTTAATTATCAGCTTTCTCTACCTAGAGGAGGCAATAGTCAAGCCATGCCGATCTGCAAGTCACCATTTCTTTATGATGTCTGGTGCTAGGTAGCTATCCCGCTCAACTATAATTCTCCTATCTGAACTTATTATTTATGTTAAACAACAATCTGTATATGCTTCGTCGAATGGGATAGCAACAAGAGAGAATACAATCAGAATGGCACAAGCTTGTTTCCATCCATATATGGTCTCTGCCTGTCGTAGTTGTGGTAGCATTTCTGTCAGGGTCGTCCACTTGTCTCCTGCATACGGTTGTTAAATACCGCCACGTCTACGTTCTCCGTCGGTGTTTTAGTTTAGCGCAGATCGCAAAGACGCATATGCCTACCATCTGGCGAGTAACAGCACACCAAACCTGATCGCGTCCGCTCTCTTCGACTAGGATTCCACGCTGAACCCATCAGCTTGTGTACCACCATAGCCACCATGAAAGGTAGCCTGAACAAGGGAATTAATACTTGGAATTGACCTAAGCTGAAAAGCGTTTCACCAAACACGGCCTCAAAAGAGGCAGCTCTCTCTGTTGTCCTTTCAACCTGCTGGGTCTCCAGCTGCTCAACTTATTATAGAAGCTACAAGGAAAACCTGTTTAGCATTGAAGCTCTTGCTGCGAGGAATTAGGTGAGTGCGTGGAGATCAGGACAAGCGGCAAAGCGATCTGGCTATTATACTGAGCTTTGGAAGACGACAATGGCAGAGCGATCTGGCTATTATACCGAGCTTTGGAAGAAGACAATGGCTCTGCTTGACCACATCCCAACTCCCAAGAATGGCCGGTTTCTTGGTAATACTATTACAAGGCATAGGATGCTCTGTTGCTTCTACTAGCATTCTACTGACTCACGGGAAGCCCGAGCATGGCCAAGGGGAGGTTGGGGACATTTGACAGCTCGAGAACACAAATCTTGGGGCAAGCCAACAAAACATGCCACCCCGCAAATGGGCATATACAAGACCCGGTCTGCTCTAACCGAAGTCCAATCATGAATTAGTTTATCAGTGATGCGTTGCACCACTGGCACTTAAACTATATCACTCGGCAGATACTCTCGTTAGACCGCACGACTCCCAGATGCTCTAGGGATATACAGTGTTTCAGTTAATTTTAGAGAAGTTCAAGGTGCACGTGCACTATGTGATAACTTAGCCGCCATTTTGAATTTCGAGAATCTGTTTCTGAATTTTGTACTTCAACTGACTTGGTTCGCTTGGGTAATCTATGGCCAGGTGCTGGAGCTGCTGGAGGCGGGGGAGATATCGCAGGAACGATGGCAGATGCCCGAGGAGGCGGTGGAGGACGAGTTCTGGGATTTCGACGATCTCACCGACTTCGAGGACGACGATGACTACGACGGCGAATCTGATTCGCCCTCGATACCCTCGTCAGCGTGCAGCATCCACGCCAATGATTAGGCCCCCCAAAATCGTTTTGCAGCTGTCAGTAGATCAAGTGTCCATTTGGTTTTTTTTTTGTAGGAAATATGGTCCTTGAGATTGTGTTAGTGTACATAAACAAGAACCAACTAGCAGTAGCAACAAGTTAAGAGTAGGGATTCGATCAGGCCCGTGGCTTCCATTATTTCCCGTGCATCCATCTGCACGCAACGCAAGATCGGGATCTCCCTCCGTAAACCCCTGCTAACAACACTAATCGTTTTGTCTGGTCATCTGAAAGTGACGGGTGATCTTGCTGTCAGTGCTGCTTGGCAACTTGATATGGCAGTGCCAATATGACGGGCAGGGCGGGGCTTGTTCTCCAACTGACCTGAACGGCTGGACTGCTGTTGGTTTAGGGATATCTGTGGGTGGATCTGCGGTTTAAAGCGAAAATAGTGCTGGTGATTGGTTGTTAGCTAGCAAATTAAGCAACCACATGCGAGAGACAGGCAGTTAGATTCGGTTAGCTGAAGACTCACTCCAGTGCAGCTGGTGGACGGGCAGAGTTCAGATAGGAAGGCTCAAACAGCCGTGCCAGGGACATTCAGAGGCCAAATTCTTGCTGTAAAAACGGTTGCATAGAAATGAAGCGTAGATACGAACGGATGCGTGGAGATGCCATTGCCAGCGACATGTCTGTAGCCGTGGACTGCACTACAGTTGCATTGCATCGCGGAAGCTGGACGGCCACTCGTTCTTCGTCGTCAGATCTGCGTAGATCTGCCCACGCAACATAACCCCCCTTTTTAGGACTGTAGCGACAACATCCATCGACGAATCAGAGAAACCTAATTTCTGAAGAGCATGTACAATGACAACCGAGTACAGAGTACAGACAAAGTAAGGCCAGAGCGAGACGCGAAATTTATACTCCTAGCTAGGTTCGTACTGAAATGAAATGATGTGCCCTGCCTAGGGCGTGCATGATTAGCGCGATGGCCTGTCAGGGCATCGGCGCTGGCGTGCTGCTGCCCGTGTGGGTGAGTGCTGCAGTACTGATGCTGGCTGCAACACTGCAACAGTGGCACTAGCAGGACCAGGTTATCTCAGACAGAGGCATGCCTGCCTATGTGCAGAATCGCGCACGACGCATATGGGGCCTCGATCGGGGACTCGGCTATTAGCTACTCTACTAGTTTTGTACCGTCATACGGAGAGTAATGTACTACCAATGATGCGTCTCAATTCATAGGGTACACTGTAGAGGAGTACAGACAGTTAAGTTACGATTTCTGATCACTTCCATGTGACTTCGATCGACTGACGCCTTCGCACATAGCCAGGTAGTACTGAACCGATCCAAGATTGGCTACAACGTCTCCCCACGAACTTTATCAGGTGGACAAGAGTAGTACAACCTAGCTACGGTCCGTCGTCGTCGTACATGTAGCGATGTGGGTAGCCATGATGTTACCAGTATAGATCAATAACTTAGCCTAACATGCGTTGCTTTCCTGCCGAGGCCTGTGTTGCTGGCATCATGGTCCAGGGAATACAGATCACTTAGTTGCACAACAAACTGATCCATTCGAGCTCAAGAGATAGACATCATTACATGCTCAGATATTTCGATCGATTGAACCATTGAGATTACAGAAGATATTATCTTTGCAGTGTCTTATTTTTTGTGTGGAAGCCATGCCAAGTTATTGGTTCGATATCATCGATACCTAGCAAATTCTTTAAGTTGGACCACACTTGGATTGAGAATCGACAATTGAAAAGAAGGTGGGCCGCCGACTCTTTGTGTTGATTGCAAATCTTACTAAGGCCACAATTTTGACATCCTCTCTGTGTGAGCCTATCCGCCGTCCAAACACGATTTTGTAGGACTAACCAAGCAAAGATCGTGCACTCTGGAGGCGTCCAAGACTTCTGAACTAAGGAAAGCATCGGGGATGAAGTGAGGGCCAAGAATTACATTTTGCAGGCCGATTTTGCGGAGTAGCATCCATCATTGGTGAGCTTTCAAGAGATTATGTCTTGAGACTGAGGGTCCAAGTGGACATTGGCAAGCCTTTCCCAAAGGTTGTAGAATTGGGCGATGTGGTTAAAGGAGAGGCCAGCATGGGTATTTATTTGAGAGACCCAAAATTCGTTTCCCAATTCTTTATGCACCATGCATTTCTTCTTTTTTGAACAAGCAAAGAGGATCGAGCCAAATCTTTGGGTCTCACTCCATTAAGCCAAGACTCCTCTCAAAAGAGAGCCTTCTTTTCATCTCCAATAGTTACTTTAGTGGCCGCCCTGAAGATATCATGGTCATGTGAAGTGCTTGATTTCCAAGCCCAACCCAAGGTTTTACCCTATTTTCCCATTAATGCCAAAGTCACCTCAACCTAAGAGCCGCAACGAACTTCTTGAGGTTAAGGATCCCAAGACCTCCCTTGTCTTTGGGTCTACAGACCATCTCCCAATTCACTTTACATTTTCCTCTGCAAACCTTGTCACATGCCGACCAAAGAAAGTTCCTTCTTAAGCTATCAAATCTTCATGAGAAACTCTATAGGCACATCAAGCACGGTGATGAAGTAGACGACTAAACTTGTCAAGACCGCCTTGACATGGGTGGTTCAGCCGGCCATGGTGATATGGCTTGATATGTTGTCTTGACTTTGTGGAAAATCCTAGAGATCAAATGGACAGAAAAAATTAAGGTTTAGAGTTCACCTGAAGGAACATCTTGCTTTGGTCCTTAGAAAAGCAAAAGCTATACTAGAAGCGGAGGGAAAAAAATTAGTGGCGTTACTTAAGGAGATGAGAACCCTAAAATCTCTTGCTCTCTGCTTCTATATATTCTATTTAAAATAGAAGGAATCACATTGTTGGACATCTTCTTTAAGCACGAAGATAAGGCCCAATTGCTGCTACATGCTTTAGAAAGATTAGGACAAACTAAGCATATCCGGATCATAGTTTTACCTTGATCATTTGTTATCCGCTCACAATGTCTCTCCTTTCTCGAAAACCCTTGTTCTAGTTAGGAAATTGATGACGTTGATGCTGCATAGCCTTGCAATAAATCTCTAGGGCTTGATGCTTTCAACGTAGAATTTATAAAAAAAATACTGGCATGTTCTCAAGCAAGATTTTTGTGATAGATGTGAAGGACTTCATCAAGGATCCTTATGTCTGCAAAGCATCAACAACTCCCTCATTACCCTCATTCCAAGAAATAAAGCTGCTATGATTTCAAACATATTCCACTGATGGTTTGTACCATAAGATCGTCACTGGACTGCTAGCAAATAGGCTTTATGTAGTAATCACACTAGTAGAAAACACGCATATAGTCCCGGTTTTGCAACCGGGACTGGACCTTCGGGACTAAAGGCCCTCCCCTCTAGTCCCGGTTGTAATACAAACCGGGACTAAAGGCCCCGCCACGTGGGCGGCTGGCGTGCGTCGGGACGAAGGACCTTTAGTCCCGGTTTGTAACACGAATCGGGACTAAAGGCTATTTCGTAAAAAAAAAATTATCCATTTGGTTTTCTAATTATTTTTCAGTCCCTATTTTTTTTTATTTTTTCAGAATTCCTAGTATTTTAGTTATTGGCCAAGTTAGGCTCTAACTACACTTAATCTCTAATCAAATCACTTACCCGTGGTCAAACTTTCCGCTCGGTCACCAATCCTGCCACTACTTCAGCACTAACACGCTTAACTTCTAAGCTCCTTAACGTCCCGCTTCCAAGTGCTTCGCGCGCATGTTGTTGATACTAGTATCATATCAATCCTATTAATACGTTGGTCGATATCACACTTCTTTATTGTTTGAATTCCAAATAATTGTTTTAATAAACAAAAAATAATGTAATAATGATCTTGAATAAATAAATAAATAAATATTAACTTTTTATAATTTGTATTATAATTATTTTTATTTTTAGTTTTTAATAAAAAAATCCAAACCTAAAACCTGAAAATTTGAAAATCTAAAAATTGGATAACTTTATGGTTAAGTAATAGTAATCTTTATGCAGGATGCAATTATTAATTTAAAATTTTAAAATATATAAAATACTAAATTTCTGGCAAAAACTAAAATCTTCCTGCTTACATATTTTCATTTGGAATTTTGAGAATCTAAAAATTGGCTAACCGGGTAAACCTCGGTGAAATCAAATGTAACTTTCTCCCACGAACATTTTGATATATTATACATTTTTTCCTGACGTCGTATGCAAAAGTTAATGCCGTTTTACCTTTTTCTAAACTTTTCTTGCAAAAAAAAGTTGAAATTCAAATTTATTAATTTTTCGTAATAGTAGGTTACATAACATACATGAATCTCAAAAGATTTTTATTTTCTAATTTTTTATCATTTTCTTCTGTATTTTACAAAGCTAAAAGAGACAATCCACGGGAGGGAGGGGGTGGAGGTGCATAGGGAGGCAAAAAAGGTTCAAAACAAACCGGGGCTGAAGGCTTTCTAGGATGAACCGGGATCAATGCCTCCCATTAGTCCCGGTTCATTTTTAAATCGGGATTAAAACTCCCATAGGTGCTGGACGAAAGCACTGTTTTCTACTAGTGTCATGAAACTAGTTTATCCAAACCGGCATGGTTTTATTAGAAACATAAGCTTCAGTTTGTTTGCCCTGGGGCTTTTGAATATTTGCAGGAGAGACTCGTTGTTTTCCTCAAAATTCTGAAACTAAAATTGTGGCCATATATACGTGAGCCGGAGATGATACATCCTAATACCGTATACGCATCTACAACCTGGACCAGCATCGCATCGCAAGAGACGACCAGTGAGCAGTGATCGTTTGTTGTTAGCGCCTGAAAGAGATCTGTCTACATATGAACTAAATATATAGCGAGTGAGCTGACACCAAACTTAAAAGGTTTATGGTCCAGGCCTCTTCCTAGCTTCCTCCTATGCTGCGCCCTACCTAGCTATGATGGGCGCGCGGATGCGGTTTCCATTGGCTCATGGCAGCTTAACATGGCATGTAGTAGGATTATTAGCATACACTGACCGGCCCGGGGCAATACGTGCTGCAACAGTAACAGTATGGCACAAGTGCAGTGCAGGACCAGGTTATCCCCGGCACCAACAGTGCCGCTAGCTGGGACTGTCTCAGCTAGCTTAGAATCTCTATGAACGCTGCGAATCGTGTTATGAGGTTGCCACACTGGCCGGCTGGCCGGCGGCTAGATTACCCAGCCTAACATGCGTTGCTGTGTGCCCGTGGCGCAATCCTCCAAGGAATAGAGTTGCATAATGGAACTACACATCTGCTCAACAGACACACATTTAGTAGCCTACTAGTAGATAGTACTTCTACCATGCGAGCTACTTGAGCACCTACACGCTGAATATCATCCAGCTGAACATGTTAATCTGGAACATGGTACGGGGTAGAACCATTTTACTAGGCACTAGCTGGTGAGAACATTTTTGTCATGCTCTGGAACGACAGAATTGACAAGTTTCTTTCTAAACCTGAATGCACGAGCATGGCGACGAAACGAACAATCAGATAGTACAGAGTACAGACTGGCCATCTTCAAGGGCCGGTGCAGATAACCACACGAGAGATTCTCCTCCGCCCAGGATATCGAATTCATCCGTAGATTTTTACAAACGCTCGGCTGGCCAACGAAGCACGCAGCGAATCGTGGGCGTGATAAAAATCAAGTTGGGTGCAGATAACCTGCAGGTACGCGCGGCTGCCCTGCAGATCGCACAACGACAGAACACTCCTACTTGACCATGCAATGTACTGTAGGAATTATATTACTACCTCTGTTCATAAATAGATGCCAAAAGTTTGTTTAAATTTGAATGTATCTAGCCACGATTTAGTGTATAGATACATCCGAATTTGGACAAATCTTTGGCATCTATTTATGGACGGAGGGAGTAGCATATTAAGTTATCCTGTCGGCGATCGGACATGCATGAAAGATTCGTCAGCTAAGGCATTCAGAGTTGATTAATCGGATGGTATATACATTCTTCAGCTAGTATTTCTACTGCACTACGTACTAGACATACACTCCAGCACATATACGCTGAATATCTTCCAGCTGAACATGTTTAATTTGGAACCATGGTAGACCCAATTTACTAATTAGCTAGAGTAGTCAGAACATTTTTGTCATGTTCTGGAACAACAGAGTATACAAGCCTCCTGTGAAGCCCTCATGCATGGCATGGCGACGAAACGAACGATTAGACAGTACAGACTAGCCATTTTGCACAATGAGAGCTAGTTTAATTTATTTATTTTAGGCAGATATAGCCAAGATTATACCGTGTTACTTTTGGTACTGGCTAAACTAGTAGAACCATTTCTAGCCAGAAAGTAGACCATGTTATTGAATTTACAAGCTTCGTCGGAACCTGCATGTGTGGCGACGAAATGAACAATTTTTTTTTGAAACGAGTGGCAAAAGATTTGCCACTATTCATTAATTAAGGAGAAGAGTTTTGACAAGACAAAGTTCCGCAACCAAACGAAAAGAAAACTAAGGGATTACTCTCTGGTTATTACATAACTCAAACACTTCGTACCCGCGTCTACCCAAAGCTTTGCTTCGAACTTGATGATGTTGAGGAGGGTGGTAGTTGTGGCGGACTTGTGGTTGAACACTCTCGCATTTCAATCCTTCCAAATGGTCCAACTAACAAGCATGGTTAGGGAGGCCAACGCCTTACGGTTGTCCGAAGCATCGTTCAACATCTTCATCCACCAAACCTCGAGGGTGAGGTCGTCTGTTCACTCATGGATGCGAATGGAGGGTATGCCAATCCAACATTTCACCATTCCCCAAAGGCGCTTGGAGTAGCGGCAATGAGAAAAAAGGTGGGCCGTTGTTTCTTGAGTTTGGTTGCAAAGCGGACAACGTGATAAGATCCTCTTTCCCACCACCGCCTCCCTCCCCGATCTGGATAAGATTCTCTTTCCCCATTTTTCAAACTCTAGCGTGTGAGCCATTTGGTGAGGGGGAGAGAGAAACAAGATCCCGGGCGGGGTTGCTCCGGTGGCACGTCGCGGGACGATCCTCTGCCGCCGCGTCGTCCTCCTGATCCAGCGGCGACCCTGATCCGTCTGCCCATGTTTGTTTTTGGTTTGTAGGATCTCTTCTCTGCTTCTCTGTGTGCCTAACTCCCCATCGTGTTTCTTCTCCGCAAGCCGGGTGGTCCTTATGAGAGCTTCCACGCGGTACAATATGATTTGATATAAGGTCCCATGTCGTATCCCTGATGTGCATCGCTCTCCATCGTGCTTTTTTCCTCGCTGATGTGCATCGCTCTCCATCATGCTTTTTTCCACGCAGCTCCGTATAAAAATGATGCCTAGGGTGTTTGAATATTGTTCTGTATGTCACTTTTTTAATTATTTGTTGCCATATTCGCCTTGTACCAAATAGTTTATCGTCATTACCATGAAGTGTACGATTGACTTAAACTACATTTTTTTCGTGTAGATTATTCCTTGCAGTTACAAAGAAAGACTCCATAACTTATGCCCATCCAAGATCCTAAAGGCATTAGGTCGGCCGACTAGAGGCTTGGAAGATGATGACGATGTCTACACTGTTGGATAATTAGGCACAATTTCCATGATTAATTCCAGAATATAAAACATGATTACAGCAACTACTAACATGTGAAACTCGAACATACTAGATGCATTAATCAACATGAGCAACAGCACAAACGGTAAAGCATCCATCGCTAAACAGATCGAGATATGCGCACGTACCGATCCGGTGGAGGTGCGGAGATGTAGCAGATGATGTAGAACGTTGTTGATGACAACGTTGTTGACGACAGAACGACGGGTCGGTAGACGGCGTTGAAGACGACGGAAGGCGACCGCCCGACTTGGACGGAAGGCGACCCGTGATGAAGAACTTTCAGCCGCGCAGAGCTTCCAAAACCTAATTCGCCTCTCCGTACAGGATCGCAAGGACGAGCGGTTCCGGAGACCTGCTCTCCCGTTCGCCGATGGAGTAGGCTACGATGGCGGCGCAAGCAGAGAGAGGTGGAATACCTTGGAATTAAATAGAATGCTAGAATCTACCAGCACATTGCGAAGAAGCTTTCAAGTGCTATTGTTGACACATTAACTATAATTCTTCCTTCGCGTTGTGAAAAAGTTCCAGCGAGGTCGTAGAACTCTATTTATATAGATGAATCAGTTTGACGTGAAAAAAATAGAAATTCGTCCCCGACAATGTTCAAATCTAGTGTTTACGGTGCGCCACTGCGAACACAGCCACCGGTCAAATCTGGTGTTTACGGTGCGCCACTGCGACCACAGCCACCGGTCTGAGCCGTCGATGTCTTCATTCGTGCTTTAATGCACGTATAAAATACTTGTCTACATGCTCACCAAACAACAATGTGGTGATCTTTACATAAAAACTAAATGAAGCATCCACTATAACCGTAGCAGTTTGACACTACAAACAAAGTACTTTATGATACCACATCGTTCCCGGCAGGCTCCGTTTGTTTGGGCTTGTGCTTCTGCTTTTGCTGCTTTTGGGGTCTAAAAAGCAGCAGCCCAAACAAACAACAAAAAATTGCAAAGTGCTTCTGAAAAGCGCGGCCAGGAAATACACAGCGCGGGGCGAAGCAGGTCGAGACCTGCTTCCCGGGCGCCCCCCCGCTTCCCGAGCGACACAGTACCAAAATATCCCTACCTCTTCGACAATATTACGGAAATGATGCCCTTCCTTATAATAGACCGGATCTTGCATTTTTCCCAGCCCCGAGCCAGACCATCCCGTGGGCGTTTTTTCTCTTCTCCTCTCCCGTTCTCTGGACACGAACAAGAACAGAAGAGGATAGGGTTAGGGTTGGCGCCGCCGCCTCCTTCCCCGGCCGCCGCAGCCGTCCCAGGCCGCCGCCGCGGTTCCCGGCCGCCGTCTCCTTCCCCCGCAGCCGCCTCCTTCCCCGGCCGCCCCCGTCCCCGTCGTCCTCGAGGTCGCGCCGGCGTCCCCGTCGTCCCCAAGGTCCGTTGCCGGCGACAGCAGGTCGCGGCGCCGCCGTCCCGTCGTCTTCAAGGTAGCGCCGCCGTCGTCCTCCACAAGGTCGCGCCGCCCCCGTCCTCCCCGAGCTCGGCCGGCCAGCTTCCTCTCCAAGCGGCAAGGTGAGGCATTTCCCTCTGTATGTTTCTTTAATATTCAAGGAGATTGCTTTCAATTGATGCAAATGGTGTGATAATTTGCTGTGATATTGTGTACTGCCTAATTGAAGTGATATGAGTTGGAACATTTGTAATCTGTGGGCATATTCTGTGACCTTGTGGACTGCCTAATTGCTGTATATTGTGTACTGCCTAATTGTTGTAATCTGTGATTTTTGCACATAGATAAGATTAATTCTAGTGCTGTGAGTTGATGCAATGTTTATGTATTTAGATGGATCAAGATAAGGCACCTAAGGCAATTTGGGATGCAATGTCTACCACAATATTTTGTGAAATCTGCATGAAACAAAAAAAGGCAGGCAATAGGCCTACTGCTTTCCTTAGTCCAGAGGGGTACAAGAATCTAGCTAGAGAATTTGGTACTAGGACAGGGAGAAACTACACAAAACCACAATTCAAAAATAAATGGGATTCAACCAAATCATTATATCAAGCATGGGTGTATTACACTACCAAAGCAACGGGACTTGGTTGGGATCCGGTGAAGAGGACAATTACAGCAAGTGATGAGCAATGGGCTGAATTGATCAAGGTATTACATATACCATGTTTATGTCATAGTTACATTGCAAAATAGATGGCTCACTTTATGGCTAGTAACTTGTTCAATCTTATGTAGGCAAACAAGCTTATTGCGGGTTTCAAGAAAGGTCCACCGGAGAACTTGGAGTTGATGGAGATCATGTATGAGGATGCCCATGTTGATGGGACTTCGGCGGTAATGCCGGGAGTGCCAAAAGAAATTCCCGCTGATTTGGTTGACCTTGTAGCCGAGGATGAAGGCTCGGCACCAACACCTCCGAGTGTGAATAGAAAGCGTGGGGCTGCTAGGATTGCATGTAGCCCGGGGAAGAAAAAGAAGAATCCCATGCAATTAGAATTCAACCGTTTTGTTGATCATTGCATTAATGAAGATCGTGGGACATCATCTTCTACCCAAGTAGTTCAAGACATTGAAGCCATAATGAAAGAAGTTGTGGAATGTGGAGCCGTTGATGGTAGTGTTGAGCATTACATAGCAACTAAAATATTTGGCAAACTTGAAAATCGAGCTTTCTTCTATACCATGAAAACTAAGGAGGGCCGGCTTCGTTGGTTGAAGATGCAATATGAGGATAGGAAGAGAAACTAGAGCTACTTTATTTACATCTATGTCCATCTAAAAATGTATCCTTATGCTACCTTATTGTTACTACTTTTATGTACCCAAGACTTGGAACATCCTTTTATGTATGGAATTGGTGCTGTTTTGGTGCTATATGGTGCTGTTTTGGTGCTATATGGTGCTGTTTTGGTGGTACATGTTGCTGTTTACTCATATATGGTGCTGTTTTGGTGGTATATGGTGCTGTTTTGGTGGTACATGTTGCTGTTTACTCATATATGTTGCTGTTTTGTTCATATAAAGTGTTATTTTCTCACATATGTTGTTGCTTGTTGTTTTTAGATGAGCACAAGTCAGAGTAGTGATGAAAGTGACAGTGATGATGGCATCGAGTCCGCACTTATGGAATCAAGAAGGTGTCGGCGGCTACGGAATGCACAAGTGATGTACCAAGTTCTTGAACATTCTGAGAAGCATCTTACAAAGAAAAAGAGGGTAGAACCAAGATGCACCGGACAACAATGGGTATTTGATAACTTGGGCAGCTCGAAGGATTGTTATGACATGTTTAGGATGCATAGGCCATGTTTTAATTCTTTGCATGACACTTTGGTTGAAAAATATGGTCTCAAGGGGTCAAACCGCATGTGTTCCGAGGAGGCAGTTGGAATGTTTCTGTGGACTCTTGGTAGTCCACAATCCGTGACTCAAGTTCAAAACCGATTCAAGAGATCCAGGGAGACAATCAATAGGAAGTTTGCGGAGGTTCTATATTGTGTGAATCAGTTAGCGGGAGATATCATCAAGCCTATTGATCCACAGTTCCCAATAGTGCATGAGAGGCTACGGGATTCTAGATTCACACCTCATTTCAATGGTGCAATTGGTGCAATTGATGGGACACACATACCAGTTATTGTGCCAGCGGTTGATATAGTCAACCATGTTGGTCGCCTTGGATATCCAACACAGAATGTTATGGCTGTTTGTGATTTTGACTTGAGGTTTACCTCCATTGTTGCCGGATGGCCAGGTTCCGTACATGACACAAGGATATTCAAAGATACCTTGCTTAAGTTTGAAGCAAATTTTCCTCATCCTCCTCCAGGTATATGTTTGGCTTGTGCACTCTTCATTACGTCATATTGGTGTCATATATGCTAGCGCTAACTTGTGTGTCATTCAGGAAGATACTATCTAGTTGATTCGGGTTATCCCAATCAAGATGGTTATCTTTCACCATATACAGGAACCAAGTACCATCTACCCGAGTTTCGACTAGCTGGACCGCCATCTGGGAAGCAAGAAATATTCAACCATGCTCATTCATCTCTTCGAAATGCTATTGAGAGAGCATTTGGGGTATTGAAGCAGAAATGGCGTATTTTACATGGTATATCAAGTTATCCAATAGAGAAGCGGACAGAGATTATCATTGCATGTCTAGCACTCCATAACTTCATTCGTGATAGTCAATTGTTTGATCTACACTTCTATAGATGCGATATTGATGAGAACTACATGCCTCCGGGGCATGTTAGTTCCACATCCGGAGGCAATGTAGGCGACAATTTAGGAGGGGATCACGTTACCATGAACAACACTCGTGACAACATAGCTAATGCTTTGTTCGCAGCAAGTGGAGGTGTGTAGACATTAGAACACTTCTATCTCTTTTGGGTACATGTGAAGAAGTGAAAAACGTGTTGCTCTTTTGGGTTGATGAGTCGTGTCTTGTAATATATATGTGTCTTGTAATATATATGTCACACCACTCTCGTATTATCTTGAATATATGTAATGTTTTATATTTAATATGAACAAGTATCGTAAAACAGTCGGAAATAGTTGATCCGTGTCAATCGGCATTTATACAACTTCTTCAGAATTCAGGGGCATTTCAGAGATTTCATCATTCATCACAGCTGCAGCAGCTATTAACAGCACTCCTGCAAAACATCAAATCTCTGCTTCTCACAGCTGCTTCTCACAGCTGCTTTTCCACAGCTCAACAGCTACAGCTGCTTCTCAAAAGCTGCAGCCCAAACAAACAGACCCTTAGTCGTTTTGTATAAGAGCCGCATGGTAAATCATGGTATGCCTTTACGATATGTGCACAACGCTCGACTATATACCATACGAGAATATCGCTCCAACGACATGCTTAGTTTCTTTGTAATGAGCTCCTTTGATGGTTCCTGGCGATTCTACGGTGGAGATATGTTTCATGATATGTTCCAAGTAGGAACCCTTTATCGTACCATCGGCATATTTGTCAGCAAATCCATGCTACTGATGAGATCGGTGACAATGGGCTACTGGGGTGCTACTTCGGTGGAAAAAAGGTATGTACATCTACTGTGTAGGGACTATCATATATTGAATACATTCACTTTGATTCGTGCACCCCCTCCCCACCACAAGGCATTGGATCCAACCTATCGAGAAACCCGAAGTTAATCAGGTGACTAGAGTATGGGGTTATTGCAGGTAACTTGATGTAGGCGGACTAACGTCAAAATGACCAATGTATCTATAAATGTCCAACCAATGCTAGTCAAAAAATAATACAGATAACTAAAATGAACTTTTTGCTATTACAAGGGGGGTTGAGATTGGTGAGATTGGTGACAATGGGCTACTTGGTGCTAATTCCGTGGCCAAAAGGTATGTACATCTGCTATGGAGGGACTATCATTTTACACATTCACTTTGATTCGTGCATGCCCCCTCCCCTCCACAAGGCACTGGATTCAACCTAACGATAAAACCCGAAGTTGATTATGTGTCTAGAGTATGGGTTATTGCAGGTATCTAGACGTAGGCGGGCTAACGTTGAAAATTTCCAATGGATCTATAATTGTCCAACCAAAGCTCGTCGAAAATAATTTGGATCAATAACGTGGATTTTTTTGTTGTTACAAGAAGGGTTGAGATATACTTCACTATATGGTCCAAGTAAGAATCCATATCGCAGCATCGACAATCTATCAACGGTACCAAACAGAGGGATGGGGCTCTATGTTTCACAATATGTTCCAAGTAGGAACCCTTATCGCACCATCGGCGGATTTGTCACCAATTACAGTCTTTTGGGTGAGAGCAGTGACAATGGTCTACTCGGGGTGCTACTTCTGTGGCAAAAAGGTATGTACATATGCAGTGGAGCGGACTATCATTTTTCACATTCACTTTGTCTCGTGCATGCCCCCCCCCCCTCAACGAGGCATTGCTATTAACCTAATGATAACCCCGAAGTTGAATATGTGTCTAGAGTATGGGGTTATCGCAGGTATTCGGATGTAGGCGGACTAACGTGAAAGTCTCCAATGGATCTATAAATGTCGAACCAATGCTCGTCAAGCATAATTCGCATCCACTGTAGTCATCCTTGTCATCGGGAGTGATACTGCCATGTGCGCTTTCTCGCCGCTCATTCTCCGGAAGCTCGTGCTCATTTGTCAGATGCACGTGCTCATTCTGTGAACGCACGTGCTCATTGCTAAAGGAGCCGCCCTCGTTCGCTCAACCTCATCATCCCTTGGCATCCCGAAGTTCGGCGGAGGTTGTGTGCCGCTCGTCGTCGCCTACACCATCGCCGCCAAGGGAACTCTCCAAGGTGTTGCGAGGAGTTCATTGTCAACACCAGTTTCGACTCTTGCCTTCAGTACCAGTTTTCATTGGTGCGCACGGAGCATGCTAAGTTGGTTTCTAACCTCACCGAGGAGGCGTCTTGCCCCCTTCGTGAAGAGGTGGCTGATGCGCGTGATGCACATGTCCGTTGGGAACCCCAAGAGGAAGGTGTGATGCGCACAGCAGCAAGTTTTTCCTTAGAAAGAAACCAAGGTTATCGAACCAGTAGGAGTCAAGGAACACGTGAAGGTTGTTGGTGGAGGAGTGTAGTGCGGCGCAACACCTGAAACCGGCGCCAACGTGGAACCTACACAATACAATCAAGATACTTTGCCCCAACGTAATGTGAGGTTGTCAATCTCACCGGCTTGCTGAAAACAAAGGATTAATCGTATAGTGTGGAAGATGATGTTTGTTTTCAAAGAACAAGAGAGAATAATGCTTGTAGATTGTATTCAGATGTAAAAGAATGGACCGGGGTCCACAGTTCACTAGTGGTGTCTCTCCAATAAGATAAATAACATGTTGGGTGAACAAATTACATGCAAATAATTGACAAATAAAGATTCAATACATATCATGATGATCACTATGAGATTTAATCAGGGCATTACGACAAAGAACATAGACCGCCATCCAGCATGCATCTATGCCTAAATAGTCCACCTTCGGGTTAGCATCCGCACCCCCTCCATTAAGTTGCAAACAAAGACAATTGCATTAAGTACGGTGCGTAATGTAATCAAAACAAATATCCTTAGACAAAGCATTGATGTTTTATCCCTAGTAGCAACAACACATCCATAACCTTAGAACTTTCTGTCACTGTCCCAGATTCAATGGAGGCATGAACCCACTATCGAGCATAAATACCCCTCTTGGAGTTACAAGTATCAACTTGGCCAGAGCCTCTACTAGCAACGGAGAGCATGCAAGAACATAAACAACACATATATGATAGATTGATAATCAACTTGACATAATATTCTATATTCATCGGATCCCACCAAACACAACATGTAGCATTACAAATAGATGATCTTGATCATGTTAGGCCGCTCACAAGATCTAAACATGATAGCACAAGAGGAGAAGACAACCAACTAGCTACTGCTATGGACCCATAGTCCAAGGATGAACTACTCACGCATCAATCCGAGGCGGGCATGATGATGTAGAGCCCTCCGGTGATGATTCCCCTCGGCCGGAGGCGATCTCCGAATCCCCCGAGATGGGATTGGCGGTGTGTCTCGGAAGGTTTTCCGTATCGTGGCTCTCGGAGGGGTATTCGCGACGAAGGCTTTAAGTAGGCGGATGGGTAGGTCGGAGGCGCGCAGGCCCACACCATAGGGCGGCGCGGGTCCCACCCAGCCGCGCGGCCTATGGTGGCGACGCTCGTCGCCCCACTTCTTATCCCTTTCGGTCTTCTAAGCTTTGTGGAAAAATAAGACCCCGGGCGTTGATTTCGTCCAATTCCGAGAATATTTCCTTTGTAGGATTTCGAAACCAAAAACAGAAAACAACTTCGGCATCTTGTTAATAGGTTAGTGTCGGAAAATACATAATAATGATGTAAAGTATGTATAAAACATGTGAGTATTGTCATAAAAGTAGCATGGAACATAAGAAATTATAGATACGTTGGAGACGTATCAGTGGCAAGTCTCTAGATATTGTTGGCATGAACTGATGTCTCTTTCAAGCCGATGGAGGCGTGTTCTACTGGTGGGCAGGTGCTCGCTCCTGTACATGCTCCGTTTCCTCTTGGCTCTCTTGAGCAGAAGTTATCGGTGGTTGAAGAAGAACATCTCTATAGTTTTTTCTCTCCTCGTGGCAGTCCCTACTAGTTAACGCAACCTGTTGTGTTGACGCTCTCTGAGTTGTGTGTGGATTCATCTATGATGCCCGAGCTCCTGGAGTTGTGTGATGGTGTGGTTGTGTCTCCTTCTGTTGAGGAAGTGAGGTCATCTCGGTTGTGGCTTCTCCGTTGAGTCAGGCGTTGGCTTTGAGAAGAATGGTGCACTTGACACTGCAGTTTCTCTCTCTCAAGCCTAATTTCGGCAGGCATGTGGTTCCCATTGTTGATGGGGTTACTAAGCTTATTTTTTTTTTCAAAAATTGAACGAGTTTTGAAATATGAACACATTTTGATTTCTGAAAAAATTTCAATATGTGAACAAATTTTGGTTTTTTCTTTTACGTTTTTTAAAAGCTGAAATATTTTTAAATCCGATTTTTAAAAAATCTGAAAGTTTCAATTTTTAATATTTTAAAAATGATTTTCTTGAACATTTTACAAAATTTTAAATTTTTTGAGGTTGAACATTTTTGGAATATGAAAAAAAATTATATTTGAACTTTTTTGAATATGAACATTTTTTGAATACGAACATTTTTTGAATACGAACATTTTTTAGTATGAACATTTTCCACATTTAAACAATTTCAAGTTTGAACATTTTTAAAATTTGAACGCTTTTCAAAAATTAAACATTTTTGAAAATTTGAACATATTTTTAAATCTACATATTTTTTGAAAATGAAAATTTCCTAATACGAACACTTTTCAAAATCTCAAAAGTTTTAAAATTTAATTTTTTTTTAAAATCTTATAATTTTCGAATCTAAAAAAATAAAAAGAAAAAAACTGAAAACTGAAAAGAAACATAAAAAAAAGAAAAGGAAAAAACGAAACCAAAAGAAACAGAAAGCAGAAAAAACCGCAAACTAGACCAACCACACCGGTCCGTATTGCAGTGGGGGTGTGCTGCGTGGGGTAATGGCCGATCTGGTCGGTGTATAGGAATTGCCAAAAGATATGGGCAATGATAAAAACAGTCGAGACACGGCCCGTAAAGCCCAAAGAATTCCCAGATCCACCAGGTACTGGAGTTGGAAACGTAAAGTTAGCCTCGGCCCACCGAGGATCCAGCCCAATAAATACGTGCCTGGCGACTACCTCCACAAACCAAACCCCTCCTGTTCCTCTTCCTCCTCCGCTCCTAGGGTTTTGCCTGCCTGCCTGCCGTCGTCAGCGGCGCCGGCCCTCCCCGCCGCGATGGAGCCCTCCTCGTCCGCGTCGTCGGCGCTGGCGCGGCAGACGTGGGAGCTGGAGAACAACATCCCGGCGGCGGCCGCCGACCCGGACGCGCAGGACGAGATCTACCGCTACGACGAGAAGGCCAACGCGCGGGCCCACCAGGACAAGCCCTGGGCCACGGACCCGCACCACTTCCGCCGCGCCAGGATCTCCGCGCTCGCGCTCCTCAAGATGGTCGTCCACGCCCGCTCCGGCGGCACCATCGAGATCATGGGCCTCATGCAGGGCAAGTTCGACGGAGACTCCATCATCGTCATGGACGCCTTCGCGCTCCCCGTCGAGGGCACCGAGACCAGGGTCAACGCGCAGGCAGACGCGTACGAGTACATGGTCGAGTACTCCACAATCAACAAGCAGGTATTGTGGCGACTGTTTTGTTTTGTTTTGGAGCTATCGATCTGATATTAATTGCAATCGTGTTGTTCCCAATTGACTGACTATATATACTTCACCGCTTGGAAATTGTTACAGCTCCTGCTATGTACTTGCAATTGTGTTGTTCGTGTGTATAGTTTTGGGGTGGATTATTTATTGGTAGTGCTGCTAATTTGACGCACACCTGTGTTTGGTTGTATTAAGATCCGCATTGCGGTTAAAACTTAAAAGTGTGGCCAAAAGCTAACTCCTTTTGCTCTTGTGATCTTCAAAGTTATTGAACTCGTATGTGTTTCTGTTGCGTCGCCGTCAGATTGGTTCAGTCTATGTAAATTTTTGATAACTTGACTAGTGTTGCTGCTATGACATATTGAGAACTGATATTGGCTCATATGTGCACTAACCTTTAAAGGTTGTCGACCTACTGGGTAATCTGATACAGATTTAGTTGAAAACATGACTACTTTATTCTGAGTGATTGTCCCAGTGGTTTTGATAGACATTTACTTACTGGTGCCATTGCATTGGTGTAGAATTGAACTGTGTCCAACCTCTCACCATCGAATTTATCTATAGCTTCCTCTGTAGTCAATCTCTGGTTTATGCACTTATTGTTGAGAGCTTGTATATGTGCGCATTTGTGCTTGTTTAATCTGTTTTGGCAAATATGGATATACATAAATGCTACATTGATGAATGACCATTTAGTGAATATACTGTAACTGAGCTATGTTGTGACGAAATATTCACGTGCAGCTGTGTTGTTAATGCTGAATAAACAGTAAAACTAACTTGTGTATATTCTTCATTTGGTTAGGCTGGAAGGTTGGAGAATGTGGTTGGTTGGTATCACTCGCACCCTGGTTATGGATGTTGGCTGTCAGGCATTGATGTTTCAACTCAGATGCTTAATCAGCAGTATACAGAGCCATTCTTGGCTGTTGTGATAGACCCTACAAGGACTGTTTCTGCTGGTAAAGTGGAAATTGGAGCTTTCAGGACATACCCAAAAGATTACAAGCCACCGGATGAGGCAGTGTCCGAGTATCAGACGATACCACTCAACAAGATAGAAGATTTTGGTGTTCACTGCAAACAGGTAACTAGACTAATTGCCAATCTTCTATTTTGCAGAGATGTGCGGTTTAGTTCTCTTCTAACTGTATTTTTGTCCATACAGTACTATTCCTTGGATATAACCTATTTCAAGTCATCCCTGGACTCTCACCTCCTTGATCTACTCTGGAACAAGTACTGGGTGAACACATTGTCCTCATCTCCACTTCTGGGCAACAGGGATTATGTTGCTGGACAAATCTTTGATTTAGGTAGGCTTTTCCTTCTATGAAGATGTGTAGGATGCCATGTTGTTGTATCTAGTTTCATCTTACAATATATTGAGAGATAATTTTGTGCAACACAGCTGATAAACTAGAGCAAGCTGAAGGTCAACTGGCACACAGTCGCTTTGGCGTACTTATGCCATCACAACGAAAGAAAGAGGTCAGTCTCTGTATTCATGGCCTTTAAACTTAGGTACTGTTAGTTGGCGCCACTGTTAATTTTTGCCCTTGTGAAGTTCGGTACCATTCTGATTAAATCTCGCGTGTCTTATTTTGCTTGTAATTGATTCAGTTCTCTGCATCTTTTATGTGCCAGAATAGTATATTCTTATGTAGTGATTACTTGTGTCATTTTGCTGTTCTTTGTCACCTTCAATAGTAAGTGGATGGTCATTGCGCTTTATGCCTGCAATGTGTATTAATAATTGCCAAACTACCATTCAGAATAAGTTCAATCAAGTTAATTACGAGGCACTAGCATTGAGTTTTGTATGTAAGTTGTGACATGATGCATTAGTAACTTTCTCATGTGTTCTTCATCTGCATGTTAAAGTAAACTATAAATCTGGTTTCTGTTATTTGTTTATATAAATTTCGGAACCAGGAGAACATATAGTTTAGTAGACATAACTGTTGTGTTGGTGTTCTTGAAAAACGCTCTAGAAGAACTTGTGAGCATAAAGGAGATGTGAACCTATAATGGTTGTCGATCCCGTAGGAAAGGCTGACGGCTTGGTTTGATACTTTGGTTCCATGTTGTCATATAGTTGTGAAACTGTGTTTTGGTCCATTACTTGATTTAGAGGGTTCTTGAGCTTGAGTGCATTAAATTATGAGCTGTACAAGATCTGATTGAATTGGAACAGTTATGTGGATCTAGTTTGCTTTGTTATTATAGTTTGTAAATATGTAATTGTGGAACTGTAGTGTAGTAGTATAGTAGACATGAAGCACAGTTGTGTATGTGTGCTTGAAAACAGAAGTTATGATTAATTGTGCTGTAGAAGAACTTGTGAGGATAAAATTATGAGCTGTACAAGATCTGATTAAACTGGAACAGTTATGTGGGTCTAGTTTGCTTTGTTATTATAGTTTGTAAATATGTAGTTGTGAAACTGTAGTATAGTAGTATAGTAGACATGAAGCACAGTTGTGTAGGTGTGCTTGAAAAACAGAAGTTATGATTAATTGTGCTGTAGAAGAACTTCTGAGGATAAAGGAGATGTGAAGTTCTGATGGTTGTCGATACCCTAGGAAAGGCTGATGGGTTTGATACTTTGGCTCCATGCTGTCATATCTTATAGTTGTGAGATACTTTGGCTCCATGCTGTCATATCTTATAGTTGTGAAACTGTGTTTGGTCCATTACTTGATTAGAGGGTTCTTAAGCTTGAGTGCATATCTGATTGAATTGGAACAGTTATGTGAATCTAATTTGCTTTGTTATTATAGTTTGTAAATATGTATCTTTAACACCATGATTATTACCCACTTACATTGTTAATTTTGTTAATACTCCTAGTTTTGTCCCAATGTTGGTCCTGTTAACATAGCTCTGTTTAATTCATGAACATGATAAGTTCTTATGGCTATGCAATCTTGTTATTGGCCAGTTTGTCAAATTTTCTTTTTCTTTTTGTTCAGTGCTTTTAAAAAAAAAGCATATTTTGTCGTTGTAAACTGAACGTGTTTTCTTATGTTTCTTTCTCCTCTTTAGCAAGAGGAGTCTCCGCTGGCTAAGGTGACCCGGGATAGCTCCAAAATTACTGCTGAACAGGTTCATGGTCTCATGTCACAGGTATAAGTCTTAATATTCCATGTCTGAAATCCTTGCGTGTTTTAATTCTGCTGGTAAAGTTTTCTAATCCTGCCACCAATTTGGTAAATGTGATGGTTACAGGTGATCAAGGACATCCTCTTCAACTCTGTGCACCCGTCAAGCAAAAACAAGGCAAGCACAAGTGCAGACACAAGTGCTCCAGAGTCACCTGTGCCTGAGCCTATGGTTGAAGCATGAGAGTTCCACTGAAATATTTTACATGTTAGCCTCTTCTGATGCTGGGCTCACCTACAGTGGGCTTGCGACTCGTTTTATTAGTTCAAATCATGTCCAGCACAGTTATCTGATTCAAACTGCTTAGTCTGGGTTCCTTTTATCGAAACTGAACTGATGTGTAATTATGAGCTGCCTTTTGCATCTTGTGCTGCCACTAAGAGATTCTGTGACTTACTGGGATCAACTATGTGGCCAGATTTGCAGATGTTGAGTCCGTTCCAAATTAGTCTTATAATCCAAGACTGCATTAGTGACCTTTTCAATCATGAGCATTTAGCTGTGATGTTTGGAGGCTCTTCTTTTGTTTGACTGAGAACCATTCTGTTTTTTCTCAGTTCTTCGTAATACTACCTCTGTCCTTGTTTAATCGACGCGGGGTTACATCCTAGCTAGTAGAGCTTGTATGCATGTACGGCGTCAATTAACACGAACGGAGGGAGTAGATCACTATCGATTCCGAGGGCTACATTGTGGAATTGATTAGATGCCCACTGGTTATCGTACTAGTGTATTTTGCAACTGGTGTATGTTAAAGAGAAAATTATTGTTAAACCAAGTAACTCAACTAACTGGTCTAATTTCACGGTCCTGTTGTTTGATGTTTACCGCTCGAGCCTTTGACTTTCAACCCGGTCAAGTGTGTCTGCTTCTGCAAAGGAATGCTTCTAATTCTACTCTGATGTTGAGAACCTGAGAAACCTTCGCAGTCCATGCACAGAACTCGTAGCCCATAGGGAGGCGGCTATGAAATGAACGTAAATACTTCACTTCAGTCTGAAAATGCCTCGACCAGCGGAACATGACTGTTGTCGCTTCAGCCTGACCATGCTCCCCCAAAGACACAGAATCAACGTCTGGATTATTAAAACTCAAAATGCAACTGTCAACGATCACACCTGCGGACGTGCGTGCTCCCTTATAAGAATGTCAAAGTACCCATGATGAAGACAAGTACCCATGATGAAGACAACCCAACTTGTTACTCGCTGCAGCAGCCTCCTGCCTCGCTTCGTTTTCATTCTTGGCAAGTTGCCCGTACGCAATCATCTCCATTAATTCGCCGTGGAGAAGCAAACACCAACGCTCGCGGCAGCACGATCATGGCGCCCGGTGTCCTGCTCGCCACGGCTTTCTTCCTACTCACAACATTGCCATGGGCTGCTCTCTCGGACGGCGATCACCGGAGCGTCATGTGGCGCGGCGACTCCTTCGCCGTGGAGGACGCCGGGCATGCCCTGGTGTCACCGAGCGGTAACTTCGCGTGCGGGTTCCGCAAGGTGGCCACCAACACGTACACGTTCGCCATCTGGATCACGGCCGCGGCCGACGCCACCGTGGCCTGGACGGCCAACCGCGACGCCCCGGTGAACGGCCGGGGCTCCCGCTTCGAGCTCCGGAAGGACGGGTCCGGCCTGGTGCTGGAGGACTTCGGCGGCCGCGTCGTGTGGAGCACCAACACCAGCGCCACCAAGGCCGACCGCGGCGAGCTGCTCGACACCGGCAACCTCGTCGTGGCCGACGCGTCCGGGCACGCGCTGTGGCAGAGCTTCGACTGGCCCACCGACACGCTCCTCCCTGGCCAGCCCATCACGCGGTACCGGCGCCTCGTGTCGGCGTCGGCCAGGGGCCTTCCGTCCTCGGGCTTCTACAACTTCTACTTCGACAGCAACAACATCCTCAACATCATGTACGAGGGCCCGGAGATCAGCAGCAACTACTGGCCGGACCCCTTCAACAAGTGGTGGGTCAACCTGCGCACCGCCTACAACAGCAGCCGCTACGGCAGCCTCGACGCCGCCGGCCGCTTCACCGCCAGCGACAACCTCCAGTTCAACGCCTCCGACCTGGGCGACGCCGCCGTCGTCATGCGCCGCCTCACGCTCGACTACGACGGCAACCTCCGCGTTTACAGCCTTGACGCCTCCGGCGCCGGGACGTGGCAGGTCACGTGGGTGGCCATGTCGCGCCCGTGCGACATCCACGGCATCTGCGGCCGCTACGGGCTGTGCACGTACGGGCTGGGCGGGGCGCCGGTGTGCTCCTGCCCCGAGGGGTTCGTGGTGGCCAACGCCGGCGACTGGAGCAAAGGCTGCCGGCGGGTGTTCGATGTCAGGTGCGGCGAGGACGTGGACTTCGCGCCCATGCCGGTCGCCGACTTCTGGGGCTTCGATTTTAACTACACCGAGGGGCTCACCTACGACACGTGCCGCCAGATCTGCCTCGACGACTGCAACTGCGAGGCCTTCGGCTACAAGAAGGGCGTCGGGCAGTGCTACCCCAAGATCGCGCTCTTCAGCGGCCGCATCTCGGACTTCAGGCAGGTCATCTACCTCAAGGTGCCCCGCCGCCTCGAGAGGAAGTTCGACCCCTCCGTGCTGCGCCTCGGCGGCCACGCGTGCACCGTGCGCGAGGTCAGAGCCAACACCACTGCCAATTACCTGCGGAGAGCCATAGGCGGCAAGATCAACTTCGTCTACTTCTACTCGTTTCTGGCCGGGCTGTTCGTCATGGAGGTAATCTTCATCGCCGTCGGGTATCTGTTCGTGTTCCGGGCCGACCCGGCGGCGCGGCAGATCCGCGACGAAGGGTACAGCCTGGTGCTCAGCCACTTCAGGAGGTTCACGTACGGCGAGCTGTCGAGCGCGACGTGCCAGTTCCGCGACGAGGTCGCTCGCAGCGCGTCGGGGGCAGTGTACAAGGGCGTGCTGGGCGACGGCAGGAGCGTCACTGTAACGAGGCTGGAGGCGGTGACGCAGGCCGACGAGGTGTTCCGGTCGGACCTCAGCGTCATTGGGCGGATCAACCACATGAACCTGGTTAGGGTCTGGGGCTTCTGCTCCGAGGACTCGCACCGGCTCCTCGTCTCCGAGCACGTCGAGAACGGCTCGCTCGACAAGGCCCTCTTCCTCGACGGGATCGGCGAGGGCAGCGCCGTCGGGCTGGGATGGCAGTGGAGGTTCGGGATCGCCGTGGGCGTCGCCAAGGGGCTGGCGTACCTCCACCACCAGTGCCTCGAGTGGATCGTGCACTGCGACGTGAAGCCGGAGAACATCCTGCTCGGCGCCGATTTCGAGCCCAAGATCACGGACTTCGGGCTCGCGAAGCTGCTGAGCCGCCGGGACGAACGCGGCCGCATGCTGTCCAAGGTTCAGGGCACCAGGGGCTACATCGCGCCGGAGTGGGCGCTGAACCTGCCCATCACCGGCAAGGCCGACGTGTTCAGCTTCGGCGTCGTGCTGCTGGAGCTGCTCCGTGGGCAGAGGGTGTGCGACTGGGCGGTGGTGGACGACGGCGCGGCAGGAGAGGAGCTGCTGCGCCTGGACTTCCCACGGCTCGTGGCGCTGCTGAGGGAGGAGGCGAGGGACCTGCGGGAGGCGTGGCTGGAGGAGTTCGTGGACGCGCGGCTGCGCGGTGACTTCAGTTATTTGCAGGCCGCCACGATGCTGGAGGTGGCGGTGTCGTGCGTGGACGACGACCCTGCCAAGAGGCCCAGCATGGACGCCGTCGTGCAGAACCTCACGTCGCAGGACGTCGTGCCGCCGTCAATGCGGCATGCGTCGTCTCCTGTCCCGGGAATTCGGCGTCAGCGCCACGCATCCTTTTCTGTCGCAGAAATTAGTCACATGGTCTAAAATGTAACCAAGAGGCTTCTCCCAAGGAGAATCTCACTTTTGTAATGCTGTTAGCATCTCCATGCAGTAATATATTCCGCTGCTGTTTTTTAAATGAACAGTGGCTTGCCCCCGGCTCCATTTTTATTTCATTTTTATATAAATAAGGGTGTGACTATTTCTCAGTTCATACGAGAACTAACTCATGCTGCAACAGAAAATTAGCACAAATCACGAAGCAATTCTAACGGCCCATATAATTTTTCTGATTTGCAACTCTACTTGCAAACGAAAAAACCCCAGTGACAACCCAACTTATACCTTATATGCATGAACCACGATCCTATCAAACTATGTTGACTAAGCACGAACTTAGTTTTTAGCTAGCTGAGAACTAGCAAATTCCATAAATAAAACTAGAGTTTTGCCACAAGTATTTTTTTGAGTGTTCACCTTTTCGTGAAATCTAGTTTTTTTTCCAGCAGGGGTACATGGGATTTTGGGAGGGAGACAACACCCAAGGCAAGTAGGTGATCTCGAGGGGAGTAAAAACAACTAAACAATCACAGTTGCTCGGGGACAAGGTAGGTGAGCCAAAGATCAACGTCAAGGTGATCCATTGGCAGACGTGCGCCAGAGAACGACGTCATCCGTACGGAGTAGGGAGAGCGAGGGAGCGAGCTCGTTGAACACAACGTTGTTTCTGTGCTTCGATAGGTGCCAAAGGAAGGGGAGGCGCAGGGTTGAGGCCGTGGTCAGAGTAGCGGAAGGAGGAAGCGCACAAGGTGACCGCGTCGGTGACCGTCGGCTCGGCACCATTGCGGACACCGAGAGCGTGCATAAGCCATGAGCGAAAGCGCAACCGAACATGATATGGCTGGGATTCTCGAGGGGAGCATCGCAGATGGGACATCCGCTGTCTTCCGTGTCGAGGATACTGTAACATCCCAAGTTTTCCAAATTCAATAAAGACAAGAATTCCAATTTCCCAAATTTTGGAGTTAACAAAAACTTTTCTTCACATATAGTGCTATGCATATTTGATCATGCATTCTTACAGGCCATTGCCATGATGAGTGATTGTTTGTGGTTCTAATATGCTTAAACCCTAAACCAAGATCATCAAACCCTAATTTGAGAGAAATAAAAGAAATGGAAAAGAATCCCATTTTCCCTCTCATACACATTTAGCCAATTTTGCAAATCATCAAACAAGGCCTCAATTGCTTGTGCCATGGTTTGTAAAACACTTATATACCAATAAGAAACACTTTTGCATCAAAGAAACACTTTTCAAATCAAAGGAAAATTCAAATTCTACATACATGTGATAATGGTCACTTTGCCCATTTATAAAATGTTGCCCTCTTTGCACCCCTGGTTTGGATTATTCTTAAACCAAACTTGGTCAACACTTGCCACCTCATCCAAGACCATGTCAAGGTGAACCACTTTGATGTTGACCACCATTGTTGACTCTGACTAGGTTGACCAGAAAGGAGTTGACAAGATGAGACATTGAAACAAAGAGAAGATGAGCTCCAATTTGAAATCTTGCAAACCTTCATCAAATTGACCACCACCACCACCATTCTACCTCTTTAAATATATGAATGAGATGCACCAAAAAGATTTTCAAAATTTGAATAAAAATCTCATGCGGCCATTGTGTCGAACACCTGGTAGGCAACTTTCCAGAATTGCAACACACCTCATTATCCACTGGGTTTTGGGCTAAACCACTTTAATTTTGTGATGATGATGATCTCCTGCATCCCCTGCATTAAGCCCCGTCCTTGCTCTCGTCGATTAAAGTGAGGAGAGGGCAGAACAAAGGCCATGCCGTGCCATGCCGGCCACCTTTGCCCACTCTTTCTCTGGCCTCTCTCTCTCACCCAAACCTTATCCTGGAGAATCCCCAGAGCATGTTGATCATGACCATGCACGGCCCTGGCTCGCGCGAGCACGGCATTGGCCGAGCCAGACACGCCCAACACGCCCAGAACCATGCCAGTCGGCATGATCACCGTGTACCGGGCGCGCCAAAGCGTCGCTCGTGCCATCGCCTCCGTCCTCCCCTGCAAAGCCTACCACTGCGTCGAGAACCCCCTCCCTCTCCTCTAGCTGCTAGACACACTCCATCGTGCGCAGAGGCCATGTCGCAGTCGTCCTCGTCGGAAAAGCGCCGCAGTACCGCAGCACTCGATTCATGCTCCTGAGCGATTTCGTCCAGCTTTTGCAGCGCCGAAAGATGGTTCAGCATCGCCATACCGTCGCCCATCGAATGCCATCCTCGTCTTGCCCTTTCGCACGCCGGAGACGCCGCGCCATGGACGCCCTCTCACAGCACCCGCGGCACTCCTCTAACCCTATAAATAGAGCACTCCCTCAACTCAACCCTGCACACCATCTCACTCACCTCCCTTCCCTGCTTCTCCTCGCATCAGTAGCTAGTCCAATTACCGCCGGAGTCGCCGCAATTTGAAGATCGGAGCCGCCGGAGCCTGGAGATCCTCGCCGTCGACTGGAGCTTCCCCACGCCTCGCCGCTTGTACCAGGAGCTTCCTCATCCTCGTCAACGTCGCCGCGAACCTCGCCATCGACCGCGGGAACGCCGGTAGGCCCTCCGACCCCCTAGGCTCACCGCCAGAGCTTCGGCTTCTCGCCGGAGAAGACGGCGATCGTGAGCCGTCGATCTCCAATCTAATCCTACGTCCCACGCTAGCCCATACCGCTTCGGCGTTTAAACGTCGTTGATAGGTGGAGCCCACCATGTCAGGCGGCCCGCGCGTGCGAGTCACGCTGCAGGGCCGGCCCAGTTAATTTTCACCCGTTTAGCCCACCTAGCCTTCCCGCCAAGCCCACCAATTCAAATCTGGATTATCTGTTTATTTCAAATTCCTTTGCAGATGCTTTTTCAAATATAAATAAAACAAAATCCACTACACCAAATTTAGCAAACTTTATATCTCTGGAAAGCCCATGAAATGATATAAACAATGCCACTGGTCTCACCTCCAATTTCATAGTAGTTTTCAAATGATAAAAATGACAATTCAGGGACATTTTCAAATTGAAACTTTATTTAAAATTCAACCATAATTGATTTTGAGTTGATTCCAACTCTCATAAATCACAAATGATGTCCTCTAATTGATTAAGCAAAAATATAACCAAGTTGTTTGTATGATCATGGAATAGATCAAAATAATGTCTATGGAGCCATTTCTAGTGCATTTAAATCTTATACTTCAAATTCTTTAAATGGTATGAGAGCTTCTCTCTCATTTAAATCTTGATCCTAAGTGATTCAATAAGAGGCAATGACCTTAGGCTAATGAACCTCTTATTCTATTACTTAGTGATTTTAAATCATTACTAGGTTATTCTTAAAATGCATGAGGTGTAGCACCTCATTTAAATTATACTCCCACATGATAGATATGAAATGTTGACCTTGGTCAACCTATATTTCATACCTTATTATTATTTGAGGAGATTAAATCTTAATAGAATTTAATGAGAGGAAATTATTTTCTCTTAAATAGGAAAACCAAGTAAATCACCATGCTATGAATGATGTGATGCTAGCATAGGTTTGTGTGAATCTTTGGTGTGTTTAGTCTAGCATATAAGTTTGGTTTGGTGATTGTGTACCTCGTATTTGTATATAGACGCTAGTAACGAGGAGTATCAAGAGGAGGAAGGCTACTCCCAGGAGGAGGAGGAAAACTTTGACCACTACCCTGCTCAAGGCAAGCTAACACTCTTGCAAAGCACTATGTGCAAAGCTCTACAAGAGCAAGGCACCATCACTCTTTACTTTATGTTTAATCAACCTACCCCATGTTTACCTTGCAATTATTTTGCTTATTGTATTTTTAAGCTTATTTTTGATTTATGATTCACTTGGTCTAGAGTAGAATAAGAGCACCCAAATTTAGCTTAGAGCTAATCAAAGATAGATAGCACCCCTCATGATTAGTGGCTAGTGCTAACTAAATAAAATTGACTACTCTAGATGGGAACATGTGAAATGACTTTGAAAGGTTTTGAAGGTGAATATGACATGAATGACTTGGTGAATTTTGATGAAATCTGATGATTGGGTTTGAATGCGATACCTTTCCAATTATACAAGTACCCCCACAATACCTGATTATGGGTAGGGCTTAACTGGAAGTTTGTGTGTCTTAGTATGGGTTCCCTCTAACAAGCATCATAGGGGTTATGCCGAGGCTGCCTCCGTTAAAAGTGAAATGATGTGAATATGAGGTGAATGTACGACCCAAGCCCTGTGCAGTTCCCGGGTTGACAGTTGGTTTTCACCGGGAGGCCAAGCTCATGGGGAGAGGTTCCTATACTAGGGTATATAAATGAAAGGTTAAGGTTGATGATCCGCGTACTGAGTTACAATGATTCGGGGTTATCCTCGACGGATGTAATCAAAAGTTGTGGCACAAGAGTACAACCTCTGCAGAGTGTTAAACCTATTCGAATAGCCGTGTCCACGGTTACGGACGATTGGAAAGGCCATACTGGTCCGTTATCAGAACTTTGGTCTTAAAAAGGAATGATGAATTGAAAGGTGACTTGACTTGAATCACAATTGAATTGTGGGAATGACACTAATGTTCCCACTTGAGTTAGTTAGCTAAAAAGAGGAGTCTTTACTAAATGTTTATGAACTAAACTTGGCTTTATGCAAATAAACCTAGAGCTTAGCACCCCTTATTAAAGTTGTTAAGCAATTATATTAGTGTTAGTTTGCGAGTACTTTAAAGTACTCATGGCTGTGTCCCTGGCTATTCAAATGCCAGACTATGAAGAGGAGCCACAGTATCAGGACGACGGACAACAGGACGTCTACGATAACTAGGAGCATCTTCTAACGTCAAGCGTTGCCTGTGGAATAGATAGTCCACTACTACTTCGCTTCCGCTACTTATTTGTGTTGTTGAACAATCTATTTGTGTAATATTGGATCATGTGATCCATTGTTGTAAGACAAGTATGTGTTGTAATAAATGATGACTCTATGCTACTTAACTATTATGTCTCGCAAAACCAATCTTCCTGGGATTGCGATGTATGATATAATAGGCATCTGGACTTAAAAATCCGGGTGTTGACAAGTTGGTATCAGAGCCATTGTTTGACCTTAGGAGACCCTAGTTAGAATGGACGTCAGAAAAACTTAGTTTCAAATTGAAATGAAGTGAATAGTTACGAAAACATATTCATATCCTTACCTTTGAGGCATTTTCAAAATAGCAACTTCATGCTCTTCTTTATAAGTTACTTAAAACTTTGAACACTTGCACTTCTCTAACTTACTCATCAAATTCCTCTACAGATGGAGCCGTTCATCCAAACCGAGATGTACCAGCTGGGAAACGGCGGAGACATGATCTTTGAAAGGGACCTTCATGCCCTCTCAGAGTTTCTTGGACGCTCGCCTCCTGAGTTCTACGGGGGTCAAGTCAATGACCAGCCCGGAGGACAGCTGCAGTGGGTCATCATGGCCGACCTTCGCGGGAAGCCTGAGTCCCCCATGTTCGAAAGGATCCAGTTCTCTCTCAGGGAGAACAACTGGGCGGACGGACTCGCACGCGCCATGCAGGAAGCGCTCGCACGTCTGTGCGGGCAGAACTCGATGACCATCCAAGGGGAACGCTTTGCTCACCTCGCAAGGCACACCTCCCTTGGGATACCCATGAACCTGCCGTTCCACCTCGTGCTGAGGCACCATGTGGACCACCTCGACTTCATGCTGTGCGAGACTCGCACCGAGCTGGACAACTCCCGCGCGTACGCCAACCACACCTACCTCCAGCTGGCTCAGCAGGCGGAGACCATCAAGGTCATCGCCAAGGAGCGCAGGGATCTTCTCCGCCTGAACTCGAAGAAGGACTACACCATCCACCGCCTCAAGGCCAGGATCGCCGCACTGAAGGAGACTATCGCCACCCAGGCGGTACAGCTCCAGGAACTGGAAGGAGAAGGCGAGGGAGAAGACATCCAGGGAGATGGCTACTCCTACGTGAGCAACGATGATGACTACGAGGAGGAGGAAGATGAAGACCTGGCCTTCCACCCTTATGAGGATGGTCATGAGCACCTGACAGCCGGGATGGATAACACCTTCCCGATCAACGTTGATGGAGAGTAGTCCCCCATGAGCACTTGTGTAGCGTGATTTGTATCGGTCCTTTGTATCAGTCCCTTGTATCGTAGAATGGTGAAAGGGTTCTTCAAACCCTCCGGTGTGTGAGTTTGTAATATTTGCTACTTGAATGAATCAGAGTGTGTTTAAATTTCAACATGTCAAGAACTCAAGTTTTAAACTTTGAACTTTACCCCAAAAACAAGCCATAGAAATTTCCCTCTCGTCTCATGATCTATCTCCATGTTCAGATGGCACCTCCGACTCGCAGCGCCAATCAGGATGCGATGATGCAAATGTTGCAGATGCTGATGGCAGATCGAGAGGTTGAAAGAGCTGAGAGACAAGCCAACATCGCTGCCATGCAACAGATTGCACAGAATAACCAAGGCCACGGAAACCATCACCACCCTGGGTCAAAGCTAAAGAACTTCCAGAACACTAACCCACCTGTGTTCAGCAAGACGGAAGAACCCCTTGACGCGGATGATTGGCTCCAAACCATGGAGAACAATCTTGAGGTTGCCGGAGTCGAGGACAACGAGAAGGTGCTGTTTGCCACCCACTACTTGGCAGGACCTGCCCGAGCCTAGTGGACGAGTGCCCGCGCATTGAATGCGGGGCAAATGATGACTTGGGCAGATTTCAAGCTCAAGTTCAGCAAGTATCATGTGCCACGGTGATCAAGAAGATGACGAGTTCGGGGAACTCAAGCAAGGCAGACGACCGTGGTAGAATACGCTGATTCCTCACTCTGTCAAGGTACGCCCCGGATGAGACGGACACCACCGAGAAGAGGAAGGAGAGATTCCTGAATGGACTACACGATGAAATGCAGACTGTTTTGGTCAGCATTCCTTGACTCAAGCCCTTGTTGACTCCGCCATCCAGATGGAGGGAAACTCAACCAAGCCAACGAGAACCGCAAGCGTCGCATGATGCATCGAGTGGGCCCAGCAATACCCCTGTATCGTCGCTCAAGCGGAGGGTTTGCCCCAAGAAACAACAGGCCCCAGATGCAGACTTCATGTCCGGGTTATCGGAACCGGAGTGGAGGAAACCTCAGGCCAGGAGGCCACCACAACAACAGCAACTACAACAACAACAACAACAACAACTTCAACCGTGCTCCCCCCAGAGCCCCCAACCACAACAACAACAACTCCAACACTGCTCCAAGGACTGGGAGTAACGCTGTTCCCATCACCCCCAAGGACAAGTCCACCATCACTTGTTACGAGTGCGGAGTGGTGGGGCACTACTCCAACGAGTGCCCCAAGGACTCGCCAAGACTGCCGCCAACACCTCGGCCTGCTCAGCAACGCCGTGTCGCCAACAGCAAGAAGTTCACCCCCAACAACCCGAACAACCGCAGCGGCCGCCTCTTTCACATGAGTGCGGAAGAAGCCCGAAGCCCCAGATGTTGTGCTGGGTATGTTCTCTGTTAACTCAATACTGCAAGAGTGCTGTTTGATTGGAGCATCGCATTCGTTTGTTCGAAGATTTTGCATGCACTAGTAAGATTCAACCCATCTTTGAAGCATGTCATGATAGTTCAAATACCGGTTCAACAACTAAAGCTAGAAAAATTTGCAAAGATGTGCCTAGAATACATGAAATAGAATTTTATGCAAATTTCATTGTTCTGGGAACAAAAGGTTTGGAAGTAGTACTGGGTATGGACTGGATGTCGAAACATCATGGACTGATTGATTGTGCCAAGAAGGCCATCACCATGACTAGTAGCACCGGAGTGTTAGTAGAGCACATGACGTGGGCATTACCCTTCGGATAACCAATGTTGCTCTACCCTACGTGGTCCAACAGGAGGCCCATGAAGGAACCCGACGGCAAGATGGGCCACTAGGGCGGTGCGACGGAAGATTACTTGGAGTACAAGACGCGGAGGAAGCCGAACAAGGAAAGATTGGAGATAGATCTACTGTAAACCTACTCGTACTCGATTAGATCTCTCGGGACCTGGCCACCTATATAAAGGCCAGGAGAGGGGCTATCGAGGGACACAATCAATCTTAGCAATACTAGCCAGCAGAAACTTAGAACTAGGTTACCCTAGCAACCAACATCTCGACGAGATCACAGCCGAACTATTCGGCACCCCATTGTAACCTGTTTTCATCATAATCAAAGAACAGACAGGCAGGACGTAAGGGTTTTACCTCATCGAGGGCCCCGAACCTGGGTATCGCTCTCCCCGCTTGTCCGTGAACCGATGTCTCGTGTCGGCACGGGATTCCATCAACCCTAAGCCCCTATCGGAGGGCATTGCCGAGGAGCACCCTCGACAATTGGCGCCGTCGTGAACCTGCCGGCACAAGGCGGGCATCGGCAGATCCGATCATGACACCGGCGGCTTCGCGGCAGCTTCATCAGCGGCTTCATCGACACCATCGTCACCAACCCTGGGAAGCCATTCGATTCGGCTCCTACGAGTTTACTCCACACAGCGATTCCTCCCGCTCGAACTTTTCAGATCTACAAGGGAACATGGAGATGACCTTCGGCAGCGTCCACTACAACGTCAATGCAGAGGGAATCCTTCGATTGCTGGAATCCCCCACTTCCGGATCGGCGGGTTCAAGCGCGTCATCATCACTCGTCCCGCCGGGTGACGGGATCGACGTGCTCACCCGTGTCCTCGACTTCCCGCTCGGTGTCCTCCATGTCGGTAGGGTCGGATGATTCCTCATCCTCGAAACTAACTTCGTACTACTGCTGTGACACCAGCACGGGCTGGGATCAAGCGACACGCCGTTCATCTGCAACGCCCGGTATTCATCGGAGAGACGAAGATCTTGACATCATCCAGGGAACCACCCGAAGAACGGCACACCATCAGGTTTATGTCGCCAATAACACGGAAACGCAAGGCGCGAGAGGAGGACCATACCCCCCGTTCAGTAGAAGGGCAAGTTTTGAAAACAGCGCCAGAACCGCGACAACGATTACACCATCGCGGACGAGGTGGGCGCGAAGGGCAGCAGTACTCAACAACACGCCGCTCCCGCAGGAACCGGTTGGAACCCTCAATGCTTATCGCTCCATACTAGAGAAAAACCGGGAGCACTGTCGAAAGAGCAAGCCACCCTTGAGAGACGCCTATCTGCGCGGATCGATCCAGCGAACGGCGAAGGGCCTCCCGAAACACTCACAGAACAGGCAAGAACCGGTCAAGACTATCCATGCTTTCAGAAGATGACGCCAGAGAAATAACGTCGAACCTGACCAAATCCTTTATGACTATGGATACCGCCGCATGCCACGCCGAAAACCGTTGCAGGGAACGGCCAACCTCGCCGCATACCTCATCAACCAGCGCCCGAAGGATCCATGGCTCAAGCTCATCGAGGTGCCCTGGAGAGTCTCGCAATATTGGGGAACAACCTAGTCCCGCCAAAAGAAAGGACCATCGTCCAAGGCAGTGGGTCGAAACATCATGCGAGAGATGCTCGAGACGAAATCACCCAGAGCAGGATCGACAAAGCAAGGCGGCGACGCGCCGCTAGGAAGGACGACGACAGCGATTCTTCGGACGAAGACCAGGAGTACGACGGCGAGCTTAGGGGAGCCGACTGTCTAAGTTACAAGATCCGCGAAACGATGCCGCCCAAAAGTTCAAGCCTACCCCTACCGATGCCGCCAAGTACGATGGGCAGCAAGAACCAAGGTCTGGATAGACGACTACCTGCAGACGTGATCCCGCAAAAGGAATAGCAGCAATGCAATGCTTACTGCTTTACTTGAAGGATTCAGCACGGGCCTGGCTAAGGGGGCTGCCGAAGGTTCTGTTAAATCATGGGATGACCTAGTAGATGCCTTCGTCGCCAACTTCCAAGCAACATACAAGAGGCCGTCGGAATCGAAGAGCTGCGGAATTGCCGCCGAAGCGAAGGAGTTGATGCGTTCATACATCGGAGATTCACAAAACTCCGAACGCCGCCGAAGATATCTGTACAGAGCAATCGACGCTTTCAGCGACGGCGTTCATCGGGAAAGCTACATAGAGGAACTTGGGCGCAAAAAGCCGAAAACCATAACCAAGTTAATGGAAATCGCCAACAGTGGGCCGATGGCGAAGACAACGTTCAAAGCCACGACAACGCAGCGACGTGAAGAAGATGACCAGCCGAAACATGACTCGGGTGGTCGAAGGATCGCAACAAGAGAAGGAAGAACCGAGTACGATGACAACAACTTGGTGGCCGCAGGCTACTCGATCGCAGGAGTGATCGGTATGATGACAGCGAGATGATAGACAGGATGGTAATCGAAGCAACTCTGGGAACCGTGGCAACTATAAACCACGACAACAGAGAACACCCGAACTACCCTACGCTGAGCAGATCAACGCCCCATGCTACCTGCATTCATATACCGATTCCAAGGATGGTAAAATAAAGTCTAGCCACCTGCTCAGGGACTGTCGGCAGTTCATCGATATGAATAAACTCATCCAGCAGGCAGGCCAGCAACAGCCACCACCACCACCCCCACCGCAACATCAGGTCCAGCAAGCTCAACCTCATCAACCCAACGAGGCATTTCCACCACCACGCGGGCAGATGAGCATGATCCATAGGACAGGTGTCTCGAAAGAGAGATGAAGAAGCTCACCCGAGAGATCAACTGGGCGAAAGCATCATGGCAAACATCCCTGAGTACGTCGAATGGTCCTCTCAGAACATTACGTTCAGTCGAGCAGATCACCCGATGACCATACCAAAACCAGGTCACGCTGCCTTGGTAGTCGAAGCACAAATTGGGGGGTTCAAGTTGAGCAAAGTCTTCATGGATGGTGGAAGCGGGCTAAACCTGATATTTGTCGACACAATTAGAAGTATGGGGATCACCATGAACATGCTGGAAGAAACAGACACCTGCTTCCACGGGATCCTTCCAACCGCACCGGGTTACTCTCTTGGCAAAGTCTACCTGAATGTCATCTTCGGCAGGGCCGACAATTTCAGGAAGGAAAGATCGAGTTTGAAGTGGTGAACTGGGAGTCACGGTATCACGCTATCGGAGACCAGCGTATGCCAAGTTCATGTTGTGCCGCATTATGCATACCTCAAGCTGAAAATGCACAGGAACAACGGGACAAACATCACAGTCTATGGAAGTTTCTCACGCCGGACAATTGTGATCGCGACTTTGAGGATTGCTGCAAAGTTCGGGTCACACAAGAAATCGTCGACCCTCCGCCCAAGCTGTCTATACGAGAAATTAAGGAAGAAAAAGATGGCAGGGACCAAGAAGAAGCCAGCCGCTCACCCTAAAGCTTCGACAAAGAAGCTTCGCAGAAGCTTCGGCAGCGAAGCCTCGGCGCAAAGGGTTCGGCAGTGATGGCACGAAGGCTTAGGAGATAGCAAGACGATGGCAATCACCGCCCAAACCCCTGACGAAACCAGCAACGCTGCAACAATCACTAACGCGGTGAAGAAGCCAGAAGAGGAGAAGAACCCCTTCCGTGCCTAAGCAGTCTACTAGCCTTTACTCTCTTTTCTCCTTTACTTTAAACAGGGCCCTCCCCTCTTCGCCCTCTAGCATCGTGCTTACCTTATTAATAAGAACTTAAGCTTTGATTCTTTGCTAAGCATTGCAGTAACTACAAAACTTCTAAAGCCCCATCACTATGTAAAAATAGTACGAGGCAGAAGATCGTGCTCCAAAAAGCCTCTACGAGTGCTAAAACGACGTTGACCTTCCCCTCTGCTATAGATGCCTCTACGAGTGCCGTAAATAGCAAGAGTTCGGAAATACACATAAACAACAACCCACGTTCGATATTTTACTTATGAAAATATCAAAGAACAACGGGCTCATCGGCAGAATCACTACACCCGAAATATTCGGGAGTGCCTGTCGAAACTTAAAACGGTTGAAAGCAAAGTTGCGCATACAACAGGTTTAGCAAGACGCAACACGAGCTGATCACTCACATGATTTGCTAACCAACCAATATACATACATCTAAACGAGCAACTAAGATTCGCTCAAAACTTGCCAACGGCAATAACATGGTAAAAGTACATATGCATGTATCTACCGAATGAGAGGGCATCATTACATAATCCAGACACTTGGATAAAGTAGCCAAATTCTCTATTTACAAAACGGACATTAAATCCCTGAAATCACTCTTGTGGAGTTCCTCTTTCTTCAGGTACCCTTGAGTCTTCCTCGAGTCTGTCGACGACTATGTTGGCAGGCAACAATACCTTCGGGTACAACGCCTCCAAGTCTCCAGTAGCGTTGGCAATCGACAGTAAACCTGCCGAAGGATAACGGGCAAGTACAAGGGCAAGTGTAAACCTGGCCCCTGCAAAAACTTGCGCACGTACCAACTCTCGGACCTTCTTGGCGTTACCAAATTCAGACATCAAAGCAAGGAGAGTTGGAGGAACTGCGTTCAAAGGGAACATTGTCTTCCAAACCACCCTCATAGCCTTATAGCACTTGTCAAAAAGGTATGGACCTGCTGAACCCGATCTTGAAATCGTGCGACAGCCGAAGCCTTCGAGTGCTCCCGCCAGAAAATCTCGTCGGATGAGGATAGCTGGGTCAATGCATTCACACGTTCGTGAATCCGTTTGTTCTCCTCTGCATGGTTCAGAGCTATGACTGGCACAGAAGTAAGCAAAGGATCAGATAAGATTCTATCAATCAAAGGGCGCAGAGATCAAAGGACTCACAGTTCAAGCTCTCGGTAGCCTTATGTAGCTCAGTAAGAGCATACCGCTCTACGTCGGCTGCAATCTCGCTCTTCTTGTTGACAATTGCAGCCAAGGCGTAAGTGCTACGCAGGTCCTTCTCCATCTGCGTGATTCGGTCCTTCATTCGTTGGACCCGATCACCTTCGGGAAGAACGCCCGAAGAGTCATCAACAAACGAGGGCACCGGGAAAACCTGCAGGCAACAGCGTCAAAAGGATGATGGTTATGGGCAAATCAAGCATCCAATGTAACTCCCATCGGGAGAGGTACAAGAAATTCCTATCAGAAGAAGTACAAACGAAGATATTATGACAAAAGTATGTTGACAACATTGCCAGCACAGTGTTCATTACAAACTCGGGTTCTCGCAACAGAATAACGTTTCATACTAGCCCAAGGATAAAATTGTTACAACAGTCAAGGAGCCTGAGTCTGAGTCGACAGGCTGGGGCCAGCCGATGCCTTTCCCGACGAAACTAAATCAAGGAGCTGGCGAGCACAAGTACGGGCGGATGCTGTAAAGGCGCTTAAGTTAACAAGTCGCCCGTCTTTCTTTCGGCAGCTCCTTAGTCATTTCTTCAATGTCAGCCTTAAAGCCGTAACCCATCATAAGTTGGAAGGCAAGGAGGGCACCATAGGTACGTGAGGTGCGCTTGAATACCTCGATGACCTCCTTAGTGTCGACTGCGAAGGCATCAATCAGCTGCCCCAGAGTCTTCTCCTGCTTGGCCTTGGGGAATATCATTGAATGCATCCGCGCCAGAGCACCCTTTCCCTTGTCAAGCAACTCCCGGGTAAGCTGGTGGGTGGCGAGAACCATTGACACACCATTTGCCGGGGAGTTGCTTGGAACTTTGTCCAAAGCAGTAGCAGGGATGCTGGCGGCTTCTGCAAAGAAATTAAAGGGAATCATTGACGAAGAAACAGATTCATAAAAAGTGGTAATCTACAAGAGATGTAGGGACTTACCAAGCAAGGCCAAGGCAGACTGACGGAGGAGTTCATCCTTTTCTGCCGCCCGAGCTTCCTCCTCCTTCAGCCTCTCCTTCAGCTTGTTCAGTTCTTCTTTCAGGGAGTCGACCTCCTGGCGAGCTATGGCAGACTTAGCCTCCTCCTGCAGCCGAATTTTGTCCGCCTCCAGAGAGGTGAATTGAGAGGCGAAGGCCTCTAAAGAGGATATCACACCTCGGAGATCCTTGAAGAAAGGGAATGTTTTTAAAAGATCATTAGGCAAAGACACATTCCAGAAGATTCTTGTTAAATTCGACAAAGACTTACAGAAGGAGGAGCTGTGGCAGCAGCAGGAGCATCTTTCCCTCTGGAAAGGGAGGAGACAGTCGATGCTTGCGCCGCGGGAGCCGCCTTAGGAGCCGAAGCTTCGGAAGCTGCGGCGGCTGGTGAGACATCATCAGACCTGACCCTCTTAGGTGGAGGCTCAATAAAATCATCGTCACTACAAGGAAGGTTTGATCGACTAAGTTATGAGAAAAATATGAAAAGACCAAGGAGCTGAAAATAGTAAGAAGTAGAAAAACACTTACATATCAAGGAGATCATCTTCATCGGCAAAGCCGCCGATTGACCTCTTCGTAGGTGGAGCCCTGGTCTCCTCCGCAGCTGCATTAACAAAGGCATCGTGATCAGCGTCATCATCACGCACTGATCCCTATGTGTCGCAAGTGTCATCGGCTGATGGGGGGAGATTGGTGCGAACAGTTTCAGAATCTATCAGGTCATCGTGATCGCTTGTTGGGTTTTTATGCTCAGCAGTACGAGAGTCAACGGGTTCTGGAGAGCCTCTTCCTTCGGAAGTATCATTTGGCAAGTTATGAAAATCCCCGGAAGCTACGAGGGTCTGCCGAAGAAAAGACAGATGAGAATAACAGTAATTATATCGATTAAGTAAATAGTAGCATAACAAGAATTTGAAGAGGGAAGTTACCTCTGGAGGTGGATGATCGGCGTCAAAAGGAGTATACGGAGAAATCAATGGGATTGAGTCTTCTTGACTGAAGGAAGTGAGGCGACGGACTTCATCAAGCAGTTCTTTTTCCGACAGTTCGGCAGCGTTAATTCTGGTCTCATCCTTTGGACCCGAATACAACCACATTGGACGAATTCTAGCCATAACTGGTTGGACTCGACGTTTCAAGAACACTGCCGCTACCTCAGTACCAACCATGGTTTGGCCATCAGCTTCTTTAATCCGAAGAAATCTAGCAAATAGTTCGTCGGCAGCTACTTTTTCGTCGGGAGAGAGAACATTCTTCCAGGAATTCTTAGGCTTGGCTTCAAGGGCATCGACAAAACAGGGAAGCTGAGATTCGGGTGATAAGGAATCCTTGATATAGAACCACTTCAATCTCCACCCTTACGGACTCTCTCATTGGGAAATTGAAGTAATTGACATCCGAACGAGCTACAAATCCCACTCCTCCGGTGACAAAAGATCCGTTACTACTGTTGTATCTTTTCACATAGAAGATCTTTTCTAACCCAAAATGAGAGCTCAATGCCCGGATATGCTTACAGAGGGTGATAAACACAACAACGTGGAGGATTGAGTTGGGAGTGAGTTGCCATAGTTGGATTTCGTAAGTTCGCAAGAGATGGAGGAATTCGTGGACGGGAAGCGAAAGACCTCGGTATAAGAACGATAAGAACATCACGGTAAAACCGGCAGGGGGATTAGGTCGAGAAATGCACCTGGAAAGATCACATTCCCCTCATCGGAGGAGATCAATCTTCGGGATCTTTTTTCATCACGCTTGGTGACGGTAGAGGCTGTCCAATCTCCGGGCCTGGCTGCTGAACTTCGAAAGAATCGAGGAAGATTTGGCGGCGGCACCGCCGCTCGTGGAGCTGGCGGCGGCGCTAGGGTTCTTCTTCTTCACCATTGTGAGATCTAGGAGAAATCGGAAGAGTGGTGGCGGCGAAGCGAACGAGAAGGAGAAGAAGAAGAACGAAGGTTGAATGAAGGAGAATGCTAGGGATTTCTATCTCTTGGGGAACTTAAGGAAGGCTTCGTATTGTTAATGGGCCTTTTCTCCGGTTAATGGTTGTGGAAATCGAGGAGGTGCCGCTAACCGTGTAAAGAGGAGCAGGAATTGCTCAGCAGGCAGCAGGTTGCGTTTTATCAGTCAAAATCAAGGGGACAGAAAAACAACATCAATGACGTCATGAGGAATGATTGCATACGAAGAGATAAGAAAGTATCGGGTGAACAACTTGAGCCTACGCACGGATTGCGGGCATCCGCACCTAGGCTCGGGGGCTACTCCCATCGGGAGCGCTGACGCGCACGATAGAATAAAGGTTTGAAGGAAAAACTTGACTTGAGTCTGTACCCGGATGTAAGCACCCGTGCCCAGACTCGGGGGCTACTCCCATCGGGAGCACTGAACGCGCACCCGATAAAAGTTTTCACATTCCAGGATCATGCCCGGGGACTTGATTCTGTGTAGGGTAACGTTGTTTTGCCATCGGCAGTTAACCAACAGAAGTTGGGCACGTTATTCGTTATCCCTTGCATAAAGAAAATGTATTGGATGGACTACAAAAACCCGCAGGAAAGCTTCGACAGAAGAAAATGTTCGAGTGGTACAACTTGAGTCTACGCATTGCAAGCATCCGTACCTAGACTCGGGGCTACTCATCGGGAGCCCACACCCGATAGAAAATAGAAGATAAAAGAAACGCAAGAATGATCGAGGAGAAGGACTTCGGAAGAAGACATGCTCTAGTCTCTACCCGAATTATGTTCGGCTAGACACTGGGGACGACGTGGGCATTACCCTTCGGATAACCAATGTTGCTCTACCTACGTGGTCCAACAGAGGCCCATGAAGGAACCGACGCAAGATGGGCCACTAGGGCGGTGCGACGGAGATTACTTGGAGTACAAGACGCGGAGGAAGCCGAACAAGGAAGATTGGAGATAGATCTCTTGTAAACCTACTCGTACTCGATTAGATCTCTCGGGACCTGGCCACCTATATAAAGGCCAGGAGAGGGGCTATCGAGGGACACAATCAATCTTAGCAATACTAGCCAGCAGAAACTTAGAACTAGGTTACCCTAGCAACCAACATCTCGACGAGATCACAGCCGAACTATTCGGCACCCCATTGTAACCTATTTTCATCATAATCAAAGAACAGACAGGCAGAACGTAAGGGTTTTACCTCATCGAGGGCCCCGAACCTGGGTAAATCGCTCTCCCGCTTGTCTGTGAACCGATGTCTCGTGTCAGCTTACATGATTCCATCAACCCTAAGCCCCTATCGGAGGGCATTGCCGAGGAGCACCCTCGACAGCACATATCTGAAAGACTACCCAGAAAATTTACATGCAACCAGAGTTTAGCCAAACCCACCTTGGATCAGATCAGGGTTGTCTGTCGATGTGATGTGTTTCGATGATCTACCCGGTATGCCCCAGATCGGGATATCGAGTTTATCATTGAGTTAATCCTGGGAACCTATAGCCCGGAGAGCCTATAGTATGAACCGGCAGAGTTAAGTGGCCAGAAGAAGTATCGGATGATATGCTGTTCAAAGGTCTGATTCGACCAAGTCGTCGCCTTGGAGACTGTTTTGTTTGTGGACAAGAAGGATGGTGCTACTCGTTTATGTACGGATTCGTAAGCTTAACGATGTCACCATCAAGAACAAGTATCCTTTGCCAAAGATAGAAGATCCTGTTTGACCACTGACCGGTGCCAAAGTGTTCTCTAAGATTGATCTTAGGACTGGTTACCACCAGCTGAAGATTCGTGCCACCGATATCCCCAAAACTGCCTTCACCACCAGATATGGATTGTATGAGTACAATGTCATGTCATTTGGATTGACCAATGCCCCCGCTTATTTCATGAATCTCATGAATAAGATCTTTATGAACTTCCTGGATAAGTTTGTTGTTGTCTTCATCGACGACATTCTTATCTACTCCAAATCCGAAGAAGAACATGAGCAACATTTGGAAGTGGTCCTAGATACCCTTCGGGAGCATCAGTTGTACGCCAAATTCAGCAAGTGTGAGTTTTGGTTGAAGGAAGTAGGATTCCTGGGACATATCTTGTCTGCAGGAGGAATTGCCGTTGACCCCTCAAAAATCAAGACCGTTGCAGAATGGAAAGCCCCAACCACTCAGACTGAAGTCCGTGCATTTCTCGGATTGGCGGGATATTACCGCCGGTTTGTTGAAGGATTCTCGAGCATAGCAAGACCAATGACTCAATTACTGAAGAAGGACAAGAAGTTTGAATGGACTGACAAATGTGAAGAGAGTTTCCAACAGCTCAAGAGCAGATTGACCTCAGCCCCAATATTGATCATGCCGGACATCACCAAGCCATTTGACGTGTACTGTGACGTCTCCAAGATTGGTCTTGGGTGTGTATTGATGGAAGAAGGCAAAGTGATATCATACCTGTCAAGGCAACTGAAGCAACATGAGCAGAACTATCCAACCCATGACTTAGAGCTAGCAGCCGTGGTTTTAGCCCTGAAAGTATGGCGTCATTACCTCATGGGTAATCGATGCGAGATCTATTCGGATCACAAGAGCTTGAAGTATATATTCACTCAGAAGGAGCTGAATATGAGGTAGCGCAGATGGATAGATCTAATCAAGGATTATGATATGGAAATTCACTACCACCCCGACAAGGCCAATGTGGTAGCGGATGCCTTGAGTAGACCGCCGTGTCAGTTAAACTCCATGATCGCAGAAGAGCAACCCAGCCTGTTTCAAGAGTTTGAACAGTTTAGACTTGAACTTGTTAGCGAAGGATTTCTAGCAAGCATTTAACTCCAACCTACCCTGATTAGTCAGATCAAGGAAGCCCAGAAGGGAAATGCTAGCATTGATGGGATCAAAGGCCAAATAGCTGCAGGAAAGGCACCAGGATTCACCGAAGATGAAGAAGGAGTACTTTGGTACAACGGACGCCTATGTGTGCCGTCAGATTCAGAGTTGAAGCAAGTTATTCTGAAGGAAGCCCATGACACCCTTTACTCCATTCACCCCGGGGGAACCAAGATGTACCAAGATTTGAAGGAACAATTTTGGTGGCATGGAATGAAGAGAAATTGGAAGTTACATCGCCAAGTGTGATATCTGCCAGCGAGTCAAAGCAGAACATCAACGCCCCGCAGGATTGCTGCAACCCCTCCAGATTCCCGAATGGAAGTGGGATTCTGTCGGAATGGACTTCATCACCGGACTGCCCGAATCCAGTAAAGGAAATGATTCTATCTGGGTAGTGGTCGACAGATTGACCAAGGTAGCCCAGTTCATCCCCGTCAAGACCACCTATCAAGGACCAAGACTCGCAGAGTTGTATATCTCAAGGATAGTCAGCCTGCACGGAACCCCGAAGTCAATAGTGTCAGATAGAGGATCCCAATTCACCTCCAGATTCTGGCAGAAAGTACATGAAGGACACGGAACCCGGCTGAATTTCAGCACAGCCTATCACCCGTGATGAATGAGGACAGAACGAGTCAATCAGATACTAGAAGATATGTTGAGAGCATGTGTGCTAGAGTATGGATCCAAGTGGGAAGACTGCTTGCCGTACGCAGAATTCTCGTACAACAACAGCTTATCAAGCCGGTTCACGATGGCCCCCTTTGAAAACCGTACGGAAGAAAGTGCCGTTGTCGAGGGTACTCGCCAATGCCCTCCGATAGGGGCTTAGGGTTGATGGAATCCTGCAAGCTGACACGAGACATCGGTTTGCAGACAAGCGGGGAGAGCAATTTACCCAGGTTCGGGGCCTCGATGAGGTAAAACCCTTACGTCCTGCCTGTCTGTTCTTGATTATGATGATAATGGGTTACAATGGGGTGCCGAATAGTTCTGAGATCTCGTCGAGATGGCTATTGCTAAGGTGACCTAGCTCTGAGCTTTTTGTTGGCTAAGATTGCTAAGATTGATCGTCCCCCTTGGCAGCCCCTCTCCTGGCCTTTATATAGGAGGCTAGGTCTCAAGAGGTCTCACCGAGTACGACTAGGTTTACAGTAGTTTTAGATCCGATCTTTCCTTGTTCGATCGCTCCTGTCTTGCCCGTCAAGGAACCTTCTGGTGCGCCGTCCTAGTGGCCCATCTCGCCTTCAGGTGTCTTCATGGGCCTCCAATTAGTCAATACATGATAGGGTAATGTGAGTTACCCGAAGGGTAGTGCCCACGTCAGTAGCCCCCGAGTGTCTAGCCGAAGATAATTCGGGTAGAGACTAAATCATGTCTTCTCATGATGTTCTTCTCCTTCATTGTCCTTGTTCATCTTGAATCTGCTCTGTCTTCATTTTATCGGGTGCGCGTCAGCGCTCCCGATGGGAGTAACCGAGTCTAGGTACGGATGCTCGCAGTCCGTGCGTAGACTCAAGTTGTACCACTCGAATATTCTCCTCTGCCGATGTTTTCCACAGGTCTTCATAGGTCATCCGATATATTTTCTTTATGCAAAGGATAATGAGTAACGTGCCCAACTGTTGTTTGGTTAACTGCCGATGGCAAAACAACGTTACCCTACACAGAATCAAGTCCCCGGGCATGATCCTGGAGTGCAAAAACTTCTATCGGGTGCACGCCGCGCTCCCGATGGAGTAGCCCCGAGTCTGGGTGCAAGCGCTTGTAACCGAGTGCGGACTCAAACCTTCTTCCTTCGATTGATTCTGTCGAGTCTTCATTTTATCGGGCGCGTCAGCGCTCCCGATGGGAGTAACCAGAGTCTAGGTGCGGATGTCTGCAGCCGTGCGTAGACTCAAGTCCTTCATCCGATAACTTTTCTTTTTTCCTTCGAATGCTTCAAGGGTTTTTTTTATGACGTCACTGTTGACGTGTAACTGCTGTGGGCCGATTGACAGGACTTGACCTGACGGGCCCACCCTAGCTCTGCGCGGGCAGTTTTAGAGCTTGACCAATGCACGCGTGGCGATCGAGGCGTCTCCTCGATTTTCGCACGACGTGGGAATAATGGGCCGCCGGTTCCACTCCTTCTTCAAGCGCCAAGTGTACAGTCAGATCCGTTCCACTCCCCACGATGCTTTGTGGAGTTATGGCCACGATTGAACACGAATTCTTACAGGATAAATAGGGGGCCTCTTCTCTTTTTATCTTTTACCCCGTTTACTGCTCATCTTCTCCCTCAAGCCTCCTGTTCCTCTGCCTCTTCACCAAGCTCTGTTCACCATGGGCAAGAAGAAGAGCGGCAGTACCTCGGAGGCGGGCAAAGTTAGCCGTGATTGGACCGCCTCCGCCATTTCCAACCGCGACATCAGCAGACTTCGTGCTCTCGGCTTCATCTCCGCATCTGAGGATGACATTCGTCTCCCAGGTTCGGTTTCTCGCCCAAAGCCCCCGAAGGGCTTCACTGTCATGTTCGCTGCTTTCCTGTTTCGTGGCCTCTCTCTTCCGGCCCACGAGTTTCTTCGCTCCCTCCTTTTCTTCCATGGGATTCAGCTCTGTTGCCAGTTTAAACATCCTTTTGTCTGTATGATGTGTGCTCAATGCTCCCGATGGGAGTTTTTATATTAATGCTTTTATCTGAACCGAGGACTGTACTGCAGATTCCTTCATCTTCTTCCCGTGCCGAGCTCTTTCCGAACCCTTTGAGTAATGACGAGTCAGGCCTTGTTCGTCGCTTACGTGATCAGGTGTCTTGTCTAAATAAAGACATCACTTCTCTTCGTGCGATGGCTGCCTTAGTGAAGAAAAAGGGAGAGATAGCGACTGCTGTCGAACAATACGCTCTCGATGGTTTTCATGTTGCTACCGAAAGCTTGGGCTGTAAGTATTGGCCTATCTTCTGATTTCTGGCATAGCTTGAATGTTTTTTTTATCTGACATTGATTCCCTTTCCAGTCGTAGCTTCGGATGCAGCTGAAGAGGACAAGAAGATTCATGAAGAGGTTGAGGCGATGACCGATGTTGCGCATCCAACACATGGTTTATGGCTGCATCGTCCGAAGGCTGTCGTCATGGCGAAGTTTAAGTACCGGGTGATGAAGGCGCATTATTATTTTGATAAGTACTATGCCCATCTTACGATGGTTTGGAACACCTTGTTTCCTCTGGACCAAGCACCCGGAACCTTGTCTGGCTTGTTCACCCAATTCAAGTCTCCTGAGAGGATTCGACAGCTGGTGCGGAAAGAGCTTCTGGCTGGTGCTGAGCTTGCCTTTGCTTCAATATTGGCGTGCCATCCAACTCTAGACTTGAGAGCCGTAGCAAATACTGAAAGAGATTTAGGCCAGTACTATGATGTTGCTAGAGGTCCTGCTTACACCGTCGTTTCTCGGATGGAATCATGCCTTGAAAAGGAACTGAAGGCCCACTGGCACCGAGGAACCCGATTATAAATGTAATAACCTTGTATCTGCATAAGATTGTTTACTGCGTACGCTGCACGCTATGTTAGTTTGATTGATATTTTATTGTTGAGTGCGGCTGAGTGATCAGTTCAACCTGCTTTCTCGACGACTTCGTTGAATTTTATGCAATGTTATTGCGAAGTCGATATGTAATTTATTCGAGAGCTTGGCTTCGTCACGCGGTGCACCGGTTTGAGCCTTATCTTGTGATAATGTAACCATCGACTGCAGCACTCGCGTATTTTTCGAGGCTTGGATTGGTTGTTTTTGTGTGTCATTAATCTTAGCTCTCGCTGAGAGTATTTAATTAATGACACTGTGTAAGCATATTTCTTTTGGGCCAGCGCTCCCGATGGGAGTTAGAGCCGATGGTAGGGGCTCCAAACGTTATGTTCGGATGCCAAAGCCTGAAGCAAGAAAAAAGGTAGAAAATCTGATTAGATCTTTATTCATAATGTAAAAGCAACCTTATAGGCCGTTGACAAAACAATCGTGTCCTATGTATAGAACCGTCGCAATTGCGCGATGTTCCACGGATTCTCGACGTCTTTCCCTGAAGCTGGATTTTTGAGCCGATAGGCTCCTCCTGGTATCACTTCGGTGATGATGTATGGTCCTTCCCATGGAGATTCTAGCTTCAAGGGTCTTTTTTGCTTCAGCCGCAGTACCATATCCCCAACATTGAAACTTCGACTGCGTATTCGTCGGTTGTGGTAGTTTCTCAGCGCTTGCTGATACACCGTTGTTCTTGCCAAGGCGATATCTCGTGCTTCGTCAAGGAGATCGACAGCATCTTGTAGCGCGATGTTGGAGGAGGACTCTGTGTATGCTGTCACTCGAGGAGCTTCAAATCGGACGTCGGCTGGTAGGACTGCTTCGGCTCCGTGCACCAAGAAGAATGGAGTGTACTGAGTCGACCTGTTGGGTGTAGTACGCAAACTCCAGAGTACGGATGGTAACTCTTCGACCCAGGCTCAGCTGCGCCTTTAAGGCGTTTCTTGAGGCCATCTCCTATTAGACCATTGATCCTTTCCACCTGGCCGTTGGTCTGGGGGTGAGAGACTGATGCGAATTTCAATTTGATTCCTCCATCATCACAAAATTTTGAACTCCTCGGAATCAAAGTTGGAGCCGTTGTCTGACGATGCTGTGGGCATACCGAATCGACAAGTTATTCCCTTGAAGAATTGAACCGCTGTTTCAGCTTTTTGGTTTCGCACAGGTACTGCCTCGATCCACTTAGTGAATTTGTCGACTGCAACCAATAAGTACGTGTGTCCTCCGGGTGACGATCTTGGCAGCGGTCCAACTTGATCGAGTCCCCATTGAGCGAAAGGCCATGCCAAGGGTATTGTCATTACGTCTGTTGCATGAGCGTGTGGTTTTGGTGAAAAACGTTGGCAGGGATCGCACTTCATGACTAGATCCCTAGCATTCGACGCTGCCGTTGGCCAGTAAAATCCTGCCCTAAAGGCTTTTGCCACAAGGGCCCTGCTCCCTGCATGATGCTCGCATGTTCCTTCGTGTATCTCGCGCAACAGTGCTTTTCCATCGTCAATGGCGATGCACCTTTGGAAGATCCCTGAGATGCTACGCTTGTAAAGCTCACCATTTATTACGGTGAAGGCCTTTGAGCGTCTGACGATTCGCCTAGCTTCCACAGAGTCCTCTGGCAGCTCTTGCTTTGTCAGATACGCTAGGAACGGTTTGGTCCATAGTGGCTCGAGGAGGAGGACTTGTTCGGGGGGAGGAGTTGGAGATTTTTCATCCGAAGGAGTTTGCTGTGAGCTTGCCTCTAATTCATCAGCCGATGATTTTGGAGGTGCCCACGTCTTTTCTTTTATCGATCGTTGAGTGACCACTTCGTAAAACACTCCGTCGGGGATGGGGGAGCACGTGGACCCGATGTTTGCCAAAGTGTCGGCTTCCTCATTACTGGCTCTGCCGATATGTTTGAGCTCGCATCCTTCGAATTTAGCTTCCATATTCTGATACAGCCGCTGGTAGGCGATCATGTTGTCGCTGAGCGTCGCATAGGTTCATCGTGCTGCACCACCAAGTTTGAGTCTCCGTAGATCTCCAGACGAGTAGCGCCACACGCCTTTGCCATTTTCATTCCGTGCAACGCTTCGTATTCTCGCGTTGTTTGAGAAATTCATACGAGTATATACTTCATCTTATCTCCTGTGGTGATATCAGCACCACTCCTGCTGCACCTGTACTCCGTTTTGACCCATCAAGTACATTATCCATGACCCTGACATGTCGGGTACTGCCGGCGTCTGTGATTGGATCCAATCTGCCACGAAATCTGGGAGGATTTGGGATTTTATCACCGTTCGATTAACGTAAGTTATGTCATGTGGCGCTAGTTCGATAGCCCATTGGGATACTCGACCCGTGGCTTCCGGATTGGTCATTATGCTCTTCAGGGGTGCTTCGCTTACAACTTTAATCGGGTGCTCCGTGAAGTAGTGCCGCAACTTGCGAGCCGACCACCATACTGCATACGCCAGCTTCTGGTGATGGGGATACCTCTGCCTTGCAGGAGTGAGCACTTCGCTGAGGTAATAAACGGGCCTCTGCACACCATGAACTCTCCCTGCTTCCTCTCGTTCGACGACTAAAACGCTGCTGAAGACTTGTTGTTGCAGCTATGTACATGAGCAACGTCTCCTTCTCGCGGAGTCACGAGCACTGGGGAGGTCGATAAGATTTTCTTCAAGTTGTCGAAGGATTCCTGTGCCTCCTTTGTCCACTCGAATTTTTCCGACTTCTTCATCAGGTTGTAGAAGGGCAAAGCTTTCTCCCTAGCTTTGCAATGAACCTGCTGAGTGCTGCTAGTCGGCCTGCCAACTGCTGCACTTGGTGCAGATTCTTTGGCGGCTCCATATCAAGAATAGCTTTGATCTTTGAGGGATTGGCTTCGATTCCTCTGGCTGATATGAAGTACCCAAGTACTTGTCCTCCCAGAAGCATTTTTTGGGATTCAACTTGATTTTGTATCTGTCTAGATTGTCGAAGGTTTCCCGTAAGTCATCGATGAGTGTGGCTGCGTGCTTCGTTTTCACCATGATGTCGTCGATGTAAACTTCAATATTTCTTCCAATTTGCTCCGCGAGGCAAGCTTGCATGCAGCGTTGGTAAGTAGCTCCTGCATTTTTCAACCCGAAGGTCATGACGTTGTAGCAGAAAATGCCGTGCGGAGTGATGAACGCGGTTAGCTCCTGGTCTTCCTTCTTCAGCTTAATCTGATTGTACCCGGAGTATGCATCGAGGAAAGAGAGACGGTCGCACCCGGCCGTGGAGTCGACTATCTGGTCTATTCGAGGCAGTGGGAAATGATCTTTCGGGCAGTGCTTGTTAAGGCTGGTGTAATCGATGCACATGCGGAGGGCGGTTGTGTCCTTCTTTGGCACCATGACGGGATTGGCCACCCACTCAGATTCCTTAAGCTCCCGAATAAACCCTGCCTTGGAGCCGATTAACTTCTTCGCCAATTGCTCTTCTCTTTGGTTCAGAAAATCGTCGCATTGATTGCTGCACTGGTTTGGCTGTCGGGTCAATATTTAGGGCGTGCTCAGCGAGTTCCCTGGGGATACCTGGCATGTCGGATGGTTCCCATGCAAATATCTCCCAGCGCTCACGGAGGAACTCGATGAGCGCGCTTTCCTATGCGTCAACGAGGTCAGCCGAAGTATTGACCGTCTTCTTCGGATCAGTAGGGTGCACCTTCTTAGTTTCCTTTGCAGCATCGAACTCATCGGATCTTACGTTTCGATTGTCGGCTGGTGGTTGTGTGTGGTCTGTGACGGTATCGATCGCGTTGAGTTCTTCCTTGGCTCCAAACGAAGCGATCTGGAATTCCTGTCGCAGTTGTCGAGAAGCTGCTGAACGGTTATTGGGGTCCCGTTGTTGCCTGGCATCTTCAGTTTCAAGTATGCATAATGAGGCACGGCCATGAATTTAGCAAACGCAGGCCTGCCGAGGATGGCGTGGTACGAGATTCCCAGTCGACTACCTCGAACTCGATCTTTTCTTTCCTGAAATTATGGGTGTGCCGAAGACTACGTCCAATGATGTTTTGCCTAGCGAGTAAGCGGGTCGAGTTGGTATAATGCCGTGGAACCCTGTGTCAGATTCTCTTAGCATGTCGACTGTTAAACCCATTGCTCTCATTGTGCTGGCGAATAGCAGGTTCAAGCCGCTTCCTCCATCCATGAATACTTTGCCCATACTGTACCCTCCAATCTGTGCTTCAAGGACAAGGGCCGCGTGACCGGGCCTTGGGACAACTTTCGGGTGATCTGCCCTGCTAAAAGTGATGCTTTGTTCTGACCAGTCGATGAAATCCGGCGTATCAACCATGGCGACTTCCGCATATTTTACTTCTCGGGAGAACTTCTTGATTTCTCTCTTCGAAAAGCTGGTTTTATGGATCATGCTGATTTGTCCACGTAGTGCTGGGAATACTTCGGCTGGTACATATCCATCTTTTTCCATTGGCTCGTATGGTTCTGGTACATACGGTTCTGGCGGATGGTTGTAGGACCTTGCCTTCTCCTCCATCATGTGAACTCTTGATATAGCTTCGGCTCTAAGATCATCACAGAACTGTCGAATCTCTAGGAAGTGTCGGCAGTTCCTCAACAAATGACTGGACTTCTCCCGACCATCCTTTGGATCGAAGTATGAGTGGAGGTAACATGGCGCCTCGAGTTGCTCTGTAGCCGAAAGATACGGAGAACGGGTACGGCCCCTGATTGCCGATGTGTCGTGGCATCCTTGCTCGAACTGTCGAGGATGAACTGCTGTTCTGCCTTCCTCCTCACGGTGTGAGCTTCTTCGTCTCTTTCTTTGTCCAGCCGTGGTGTCGAGATTCCCTCGGTCGCTCCCTTGTATGCTTCTGGGCGAAATTTTTAGGGTTGTCGCTGAAGGGATACCCTCCGGAGGTACGGCCTTTGAGTCGGACGCACCGACCCTAGGGAGGCGAAGGAAACCTCCGGAATCGATGACGAAGTGGATGCCACCGAAAACAGCCTCCGCGTCATGAGATGATGCCATAGGGTTTGGGTGAAGTACTTCGCGGCGCGGCACGAACTCGAAGGACCCGCAGCGGATCGGATCTGTTGACTCTGCTGGCGTTGGTGATTCGAGTAAGAACGCCGCGGACGTGACTGGTACTGCCGATGACTTGCCTTGTGCCAACAGGTTTCCCACAGATGGCGCCTGTCGAGGGTACTCCTCGCCAATGCCCTCCGATAGGGGCTTAGGGTTGATGGAATCCTGCAAGCTGACACGAGACATCGGTTCGCAGACAAGCGGGGAGAGCAATTTACCCAGGTTCGGGGCCCTCGATGAGGTAAAACCCTTACGTCCTGTCTGTTCTTGATTATGATGATAATGGGTTATAATGGGGTGCCGAATAGTTCGGCTGAGATCTCGTCGAGATGGCTATTGCTAAGGTGACCTAGCTCTGAGCTTTTGTTGGCTAAGATTGCTAAGATTGATCGTGTCCCTCGGCAGCCCCTCTCCTGGCCTTTATATAGGAGGCTAGGTCTCAAGAGGTCTCACCGAGTACGGCTAGGTTTACAGTAGTTTTAGATCCGATCTTTCCTTGTTCGATCGCTTCCTTGTCTTGCCCATCAAGGAACCTTCTGGTGCGCCGTCCTAGTGGCCCATCTCGCCTTCAGGTGTCTTCATGGGCCTCCAATTAGTCAATACAGGATAGGGTAATGTGAGTTACCCGAAGGGTAGTGCCCACGTCAGCCGTACCCCCCCTGAATTGGTCGGAAGTCGGAGAGAGTCAAGTCTTTGGACCAGATATTCTTCGAGAAGCTGAAGAGAAGGTTCACAAGATCCGCGAATACCTCAAGATAGCCCAATAAAGACAGAAGAGCTACGCCGACAAGAGACACCGATAGATGACCTTCGAGATCGGAGATTTCGTGTATCTCAAAGTGTCCCCCCTTAAAGGAATGCAGAGATTCCAGCTTAGAGGAAAGCTTGCACCCCGATATGTTGGACCCTTCAAAGTCCTGAGTCGCCAAGGAGAAGTATCCTATCAACTGGAGTTACCAGAAGAAATGTCAGCGGTACAAAATGTGTTTCATATCTCATTGCTCAGGAAATGTTTGGAAGTGCCTGAGAAGACCGAGGTTTCAAGAACATCGATCACCGAGCTGTGGATATCAACTCAGACCTGACCGATCGCGAAGTGCCTATTCGCATCTTAGAAGAAGCTTTCCGAACCACCCGCACCAGGAGTATCAAGTTTCTGAAGATCCAATGGAGTAACCACACCGAAGAAGAATCCACTTGGGAGCGAGAAGACTTCATGAGGACTGAGTACCCAGATCTCTTTAGTACACATTTTCCCTCTCATACACATTTAGCCAATTTTGCAAATCATCAAACAAGGCCTCAATTGCTTGTGCCATGGTTTGTAAAACACTTATATATCAATAAGAAACACTTTTGCATCAAAGAAACACTTTTCAAATCAAAGGAAAATTCAAATTCTACATACATGTGATAATGGTCACTTTGCCCATTTATAAAATGTTGCCCTCTTTGCACCCGTGGTTTGGATTATTCTTAAACCAAACTTGGTCAACACTTGCCACCTCATCCAAGACCATGTCAAGGTGAACCACTTTGATGTTGACCACCAGTGTTGACTCTGACTAGGTTGACCAAAAAGGAGTTGACAAGATGAGACATTGAAACAAAGAGAAGATGAGCTCCAATTTGAAATCTTGCAAACCTTCATCAAATTGACCACCACCACCACCATTCTACCTCTTTAAATATATGAATGAGATGCACCAATTTTTTTTTTCAAAATTCGAATAAAAATCTCATGCGGCCATTGTGTCGAACACCCGGCAGGAAACTTTCCAGAATTGCAACACACCTTATTATCCAGTGGGTTTTGGGCTAAACCACTTTAATTTTGTGATGATGATGATCTCCTGCATCCCCTGCATTAAGCCCCGTCCTTGCTCTCGTCGATTAAAGTGAGGAGAGGGCAGAACAAAGGCCATGCCGTGCCATGCCGACCACCTTTGCCCACTCTTTCTCTGGCCTCTCTCTCTCACCCAAACCTTGTCCCGGAGAATCCCCAGAGCATGTTGATCATGACCATGCACGGCCCTGGCTCGCGCGAGCACGGCATTGACCGAGCCAGACACGCCCACCACGCCCAGAACCATGCCAGTCGGCATGATCACCGTGTACCGGGCGCGCCAGAGCGTCGCTCGTGCCATCGCCTCCGTCCTCCCCTGCAAAGCCTACCACTGCGTCGAGCACCCCCTCCCTCTCCTCTAGCTGCTAGACACACTCCATCGCGCGCAGAGGCCATGTCGCCGTCGTCCTCGTCGGAAAAGCGCCGCAGTACCGCAACACTCGATTCATGCTCCTGAGCGATTTCATCTAGCTTTTGCAGCGCCGAAAGATGGTTCAGCATCGCCATACCGTCGCCCATGGAATGCGGTCCTCGTCTTGCCCTTTCGCACGCCGGAGACGCCGCGCCATGGACGCCCTCTCACAACACCCGCGGCACTCCTCTAACCCTATAAATAGAGCACTCCCTCAACTCAACCCTGCACACCATCTCACTCACCTCCCTTCCCTGCTTCTCCTCGCATCAGTAGCTAGTCCAATTACCGCCGGAGTCGCCGCAATTTGAAGATCGGAGCCGCCGGAGCCTGGAGATCCTCGCCGTCGACTGGAGCTTCCCCACGCCTCGCCGCTTGTACCAGGAGCTTCCTCATCCTCGTCAACGTCGCCGCGAACCTCGCCATCGACCGCGGGAACGCCGGTAGGCCCTCCGACCCCCTAGGCTCGCCGCCAGAGCTTCGGCTTCTCGCCGGAGAAGACGGCGATCGTGAGCCGTCGATCTCCAATCTAATCCTACGTTCCACGCTAGCCCATACCGCTTCGGCGTTTAAACATCGCTGACAGGTGGAGCCCACCATGTCAGGCGGCCCGCGCATGCGAGTCACGCTGCAGGGCCGGCCCAGTTAATTTTCGCCCATTTAGCCCACCTAGCCTTCCCGCCAAGCCCACCAATTCAAATCTGGATTATCTGTTTATTTCAAATTCCTTTGCAGATGCTTTTTCAAATATAAATAAAACAAAATCCACTACACCAAATTTAGCAAACTTTATATCTCTGGAAATCCCATGAAATGCTATAAACAATGCCACTGGTCTCACCTCCAATTTCATAGTATTTTTCAAATGATAAAAATGACAAGTCGGGGACTTTTACAAATTGAAACTTTATTTAAAATTCAACCATAATTGATTTTGAGTTGATTCCAACTCTCATAAATCATAAATGATGTCCTCTAATTGATTATGCAAAAAGATAACCAAGTTGTTTGTATGATCATGGACTAGATCAAAATAAATGCTATGGAGCCATTTCTATTGCATTTAAATCTTATACTTCAAATTGTTTAAATGGTATGAGAGCTTCTCTCTCATTTAAATCTTGATCCTAAGTGATTCAATAAGAGGTAATGACCTTAGACTAATGAACCTCTTATTCTATTACTTAGTGATTTTAAATCATTACTAGGTTATTCTTAAAATGCATGAGGTGTAGCACCTCATTTAAATTATACTCCCACATGATAGATATGAAATGTTGACCTTGGTCAACCTATATTTCATACCTTATTATTATTTTAGGAGATTAAATCTTAATAGAATTTAATGAGAGGAAATTATTTTCTCTTAAATAGGAAAACCAAGTAAATCACCATGCTATGAATGATGTGATGCGAGCATAGGTTTGTGTGAATCTTTGGTGTGTTTAGTCTAGCATATAAGTTTGGTTTGGTGATTGTGTACCTCGTATTCATATATAGACGCTAGTAACGAGGAGTATCAAGAGGAGGAAGGCTACTCCCAGGAGGAGGAGGAAAACTTTGACCACTACCCTACTCAAGGCAAGCTAACACTCTTGCAAAGCACTATGTGCAAAGCTCTACAAGAGCAAGGCACCATCACTCTTTACTTTATGTTTAATCAACCTACCCCATGTTTACCTTGCAATTATGTTGCTTATTGTATTTTTAAGCTTATTTTTGATTTATGATTCACTTGGTCCAGAGTAGAATAAGAGCACCCAAGTTTAGCTTAGAGCTAATCAAAGCTAGATAGCACCCCTCATGATTAGTGGCTAGTGCTAACTAAATAAAATTGACTACTCTAGATGGGAACATGTGAAATGACTTTGAAAGGTTTTGAAGGTGAATATGACATGAATGACTTGGTGAATTTTGATGAAATCTGATGATTGGGTTTGAATGCGATACCTTTCCAATTATACAAGTACCCCCACAATACCTGATTATGGGTAGGGCTTAACTGGAAGTTTGTGTGTCTTAGTATGGGTTCCCTCTAACAAGCATCATAGGGGTTATGCCGAGGCTGCCTCCGTTAAAAGTGAAATGATGTGAATATGAGGTGAATGTACGACCCAAGCCCTGTGCAGTTCCCGGGTTGACGGTTTGTTTTCACCGGGAGGCCAAGCTCATGGGGAGAGGTGCCTATACTAGGGTATATAAGTGAAAGGTTAAGGTTGATGATCCGCGTACCGAGTTACGATGATTCGGGGTTATCCTCGACGTATGTAATCAAAAGTTGTGGCACAAGAGTACAACCTCTGCAGAGTGTTAAACCTATTCGAATAGCCGTGTCCACAGTTACGGACGATTGGAAAAGCCATACTGTTCCGTTATCAGAACTTTGGTCTTAAAAAGGAATGATGAATTGAAAGGTGACTTAACTTGAATCACAATTGAATTGTGGGAATGACACTAATGTTCCCACTTGAGTTAGTTAGCTAAAAAGAGGAGTCTTTACTAAATGTTTATGAACTAAACTTGGCTTTATGCAAATAAATCTAGAGCTTAGCACCCCTTATTAAAGTTGTTAAGCAATTATATTAGTATTAGTTTGCGAGTACTTTAAAGTACTCATGGCTGTGTCCCTGGCTATTCAAATGCCAGACTATGAAGAGGAGCCACAATATCAGGACGACGGACAACATGACGTCTACGATAACTAGGAGCATCTTCTAACGTCAAGCGTTGCCTGTGGAATAGATAGTCCACTACTACTTTACTTCCGCTACTTATTTGTGTTGTTGAACAATCTATTTGTGTAATATTGGATCATGTGATCCATTGTTGTAAGACAAGTATGTGTTGTAATAAATGATGACTCTATGCTACTTAACTATTATGTCTCGCAAAAACAATCTTCCTGGGATTGCGATGTATGATATAATATGCATCTGGACTTAAAAATCCGGGTGTTGACAAATACCTTCACGGAGCAGGTTAGCGTGTGGCATTGTATGCGCACCTTCATCAGCAGCCACGTAAAGAATTTGACCTTGGGAGGGGCGTAGCTATGCCATACAAACTCACAATGAGTGTCGTGCTCACCACCGAAGGTGCAAAACTTGTAGAGAGCGGAGGTCTTTAGGACGCCGCCGGTCTTGGTGTAGAGAAGGAGGGTGCGTTGATCCACATAGGCTGAGGGGCGGAACGCCAACATCGTCAGGAGGAGTGCTTCCCTTTGCTTGGAGGCGCATGTGGACGAGCATGGCACCAAGGAGGCATCGAGGCTACTGTCGAACACCAGGCACACAGTCACTCATTGGAGCATACAATGTGAGAAAAGCTCAGACAGCTTTCGAGCCAGAAGGCAGTCCGGACACCATCACAAATCTTCACGTGCGATAAGCTGTGGTAGAGCGGAAGAAGGCGAAGGAGGAATGTTCAGTGAGCGTCGCAGAGCGGCTGGCCGCATCGAGAGGCATGCCAACCAGCTTGTCGAGACCCAGCGAGGCCAAGACTAGTCCATTGCACAGTGTAGGCGGCGCTTCATCTTGAGTTGGAGGCATGTGTTCTGGTCGGCAAGGGAGTGCATGCCCAAGCTACCTTCCTCCTTGGAGCGCCACACGCGGTCCCTAGCCATGAGACATTTGGTACCAAAGACGCGGTCTAATGAGTTATGTGCAATTTCTTCTGAGCGAAGACGCTGTCATACAAGGTGATCATTAGAGAACACACCTATATCAGTGTGTGAAATTTGACTAAATCTATATAAAGCTCATGAAATACCGAGGAGTATGACTTATAAGCTCCACCTGAGGCGAAGCCTATGTGAGCCTAGTACCGTGGAAATATGAAACTTGTTGCACAAGACTAGCAATTCAAGGCCTAGACCACTTTTTAGTTGATCGGCGCGCGTGTGCATGCTCGCCTCGTGTCCCTCTCTTTGAACGTGTGGCGGTCCGGTTAGTGCCTCCCCTCTCATGCTACAAGGAGAAGAGAGACATAACAGATCCAGAATTCTCCACTCCTTTACGTCTCTCTCCCGGGACCAGTTCATTTTGATGAGCTGTTATCTACTCTTCTTCATCCAAGTGACTACGATGCAGGACCATTCAGGAGAGCAGGCCTCCGAAACTCCGTCCATCGAGAACCTACACCAGGAGACGGGCGGTAAGGTTAATGAAGTGTGTCGCCGCGGCTTTTCGGTGATCTACGAGTTTTTCACCATCGGATTATTTCGTCTTCACCGACCTTAGCGGATTTGGCGACCCCAGCAACACTATGAGCGACCTCAACAACAAAACTGGTGTGGCGACCTTCCCGGTCACGATGTATGTGCTCATACTCTCCTATCTTGCACCAGTACTTGCTCCATATTCAGAAATGCTAGATGTACTTCGTATGATGTCTATGATTAAGTTTGCTAGTGCGTCTGTGATGTTTTCGGTAATGAAATTCATCATATTATTGATCGAACTCGCATGTTAAGTTTACATGTTACTAGCTATATACCCGTGGGCTTGCCATGGGAAGAAACAAAAAATCACGTTAGTTAAAAAAAAAAGATATGTGTAGACATTGTAAGAAGCTAAGAACGTTTGTACCAAGAAAATACACGCTAGGAGACGACAAACATGAGCGGCTTCCACCCTCTTCAACCTTTTTTTTTTGAATTTTCCCCTCTTCAACTTTCACATAACTATATATATGCTCTGAATTTTCACGAACATCTACAACTTATAATGTGGTTGAAGTTGCCATAAGGTATGATTGATGACAAGTATGTGGTAGATAAAATCTTTTTGGTATTGATCTAAGGTTCTCTTGGAATATCAGACAAAACCAAGAGGCAAAACCCCCCAGGTAAGCAACGGAAAACCACTAAGCAGTTGAAAATAGTCAAGTTAAGCCATACACGGGCAAATTATAATTTCTTCATCAGTTATTCTTCGTTTTTTTTTCCATGCATGGACGCATGACGCATATACACCAAAGTTTCATCAAGCACAAAACAATCAATGAAATAGGAAGATGAGAGGGACAGAAATATTGCTGGACTGACAGAACATACCATTATATTGTTCGGAGTCGCGTGTGAAGTTTACAGTCATGTTATTCGAACTATCGCTGGCAGGTTCCTCTTGTGCATGCCGCGGAACGGCAGTTCCCAAGCAGCCAATCCATCTCGATCCATTGCTCTCAACTAGCTGGTTCCAAAGCTCCTTATCTCGACCACGCCGAATGAACGATGTTCCACTTAGTTGGTTCGGCCACAACAAGAAATTGTATTCTAACGGGAGCACGCGCTTATAAATAGCCCATGCACGTACATGCATTACACTACACCACAAGTTAGCTAGCCATGGAAAGCTTCAAGCTCTCTTTGCTGGTCTCCCTTCTCCCATTCCTCCTCTTCAACCTTGTCGCCGCCGGGGATGCCGGGGAGAAGCTCGGCACGTACATCATCCATGTACAGCCCCAGGAGAACCACCTGTTAGGCTCGACCGACGACCGAAAGGCGTTTCACCAGTCCTTCCTCCCCGAGCATGGCCGTCTCCTGCACTCGTACCACCACGTCGCCAGCGGCTTCGCGGCGCGGCTGACACGGCGGGAGCTCGACGCCATCTCCGCCATGCCCCGATTCGTGACCGCGGTGCCAGACGTGATCTACCAGACGCAGACGACGCACACGCCGCGATTCCTCGGGCTTGACACGGCCGGGGGCACGAGGAACTTGTCGGTCGGCTTTGGCGAAGGCGTCATTATCGGGGTGCTCGACACCGGCGTCTTCCCCATCCACCCCTCCTTCAGCGGTAAGGGCATGCCGCCACCGCCGGCCAAGTGGAAGGGGAGGTGCGACTTCAAAGGCTCTGCATGCAACAACAAGCTCATCGGCGCACAGACTTTCATTAGTGACAGCCACGCTCGCAGTCCACCGACTGACGAGGAAGGGCACGGCACACACACTTCCAGCACTGCGGCAGGAGCCCACGTTCCGGGCGCTCAGGTGCTTGGCCAGGCCAGCGGAGACGCGTCCGGGATGGCGCCACGTGCGCACTTAGCCATGTATAAGGTTTGCAACGAGGAGGGCTGCGCCAGCGTGGACATCCTCGCCGGGATCGACGCCGCCGTGTCCGACGGCTGCGACGTCATATCCATGTCGCTTGGCGGGCCCTCGATGCCATTCTGTTAGTTTTTGGAGGCTATGATCTAATCTCTCTCTAATTTCTCTGAACAAATCAACACACACGAGGTAGAAAGGAACAGAGAACACACACAGAGAGAGCAGAGTTTTGCGACGCGTACTGACTGCGTCCTTTTCGTTTTCCCTTTTATTCCATCAGGTAACTAACTGAACGGAAACAACGCCACGATCCAGAATATGCGCGTGCCATCCCACGAGCTTGGATCGTGCCGATGCGGAAATTAAGCAACGACTAAGACTGGGCCGCAACGAGAACGCAGCTCGCTTCTGGCTCATGCAGTTATACAGAACAATACGTACAACTGCAGTTATTTAGCTACTGAAAAACTGAAACTGCAGATACGTCAAGGTTAACACTAACATTCACCTCCTTAAACTTGATGTATCTGCCCTTCTTTGCACACACCGATTCTGTTCCTTAGCTCCAGGAACTTCACTCTTCCCAAAGGCTTTGTCAAGATATCGGCGAGCTGATCTCCTGTGCGTACATGCTCTACCACGGTGCTCCCATTCTCTACGCAATCACGAATATAGTGATACTTGATGTCAATATGTTTGGTCCTATCGTGATGCACCGGGTTCTTGATCAGGGCAATAGCGGATTCATTGTCCACCTTTAAGGTCACTTGCTCTGCCTCAACTCCGGTCAAGCTTGCGAGTAATCTCCTCAGCCACACACCTTGACAGGCGGCTGACGCTGCTGCAACATACTCAGCTTCGCAAGATGACAGTGCAACTACTTTCTGCTTCTGAGACGTCCAGCTTACTGGACTCGAGTTGAGGTAGAAGATGACACCAGACGTACTTTTCCGATCATCCACATCACCTGCATGGTCACTATCACTGTAGCCGCACAGTTGCATAGGTGCTTCCCTTTTCTTTCTGAAGAAACACCCAAAACTTTGAGTCCCTTTCACATACCGCAGGATATGCTTCACCGCAGCCAGGTGATCCGATGCAGGCTTCTCCATGAACCTGCTAGCTATGCCCACGGCATATGTAATGTCTGGACGAGTATGTGTCAAGTACCTCAGGCTTCCAATTATGCTTCTGTAAAGGGTTGAATCAACATGCTTACAAGTACTTGACTTGCTCAGATGCAGACCTGCTTCCATGGGAGCTTGGACAGGGTTGCATTTCTCCATGCCACTTTTCTGCAAGATCCTAGCTGCATATCCAGATTGACTCATAAAAATCCCACTTGACATCTGCTTCACTTCTATACCAAGATAGTAGCTCAATAAACCCAAGTCACTCATACTAAAGAGGTTTTTCATCTGCTCCTTGAACTTACCAATTTCAGTGGTGCTTGGTCCTGTGATAATCAGGTCATCAACATATACGCCAACAATGAGCTTCGATCTTTTGTACATAGCAGGCTCAAGTGGACATTTTTCAAACCCCAGATCAACCAACGTCTTGTCCAACTTCTCATTCCAAGCTCTAGGTGCTTGCTTCAACCCGTAGAGTGCTTTGTGCAGTTTCAGAACCTTTTGTTCTTTCCCCTCGATCTGAAAACCAGGCGGCTGGGCGACATACACTTCCTCCTTTAAATCTCCATTCAGAAATGCAGTCTTGACATCCATGTGATGTATTTCCCAACTTTCATGAGCTGCAAGTGCGATGAGAAGTCGAATTGAGTCTAGACGTGCAACAGGAGCGAACACCTCCTCAAAGTCAACACCTTGACGTTGCACATATCCCTTGGCAACTAGTCTTGCTTTGTGTTTGAGAACTTTGCCGCAGGGGTCCTTCTTTAGCTTGAAAACCCATTTCAGACCTATTGCTTTATGTCCCTTTGGCAAATCTATGAGCTCCCAGGTGCCATTACTTTCAATTGACCCGAGCTCAGAGTGCATGGCTTCTCTCCACGCCTCTTCTTTCCTGGCTTCTTCTACAGAACCAGGTTCTTCTATGCCAAGTAAACATGAGTCTGACAAAACAACATGTGGTGCTTCCTCGATCACCTCTTCAAACAGTCGGTACCTACGAGGCCCTTCTGTGCTTGTTGGCGTTGATGCATCTGTCGGTGGTGAGACGAAACGAGGACCAGCAGGGGAGTCGACTCTGGCTGGAGTGACAAAATCTTCAGGCCTGAGCCCTTCTGCTATTTCTTCAGGAGTGAGCATGTTTTCTTTCATGCTTTTCTCTTCTGTTGTCGGATCATGAACAAAACGCTTTGGCTGGGCAGTAGGACTTACACTATCAAGATGCACACTGTAATCAACTGTGAAACTTTCTGGGCTCTGCTCTGCTTTTTCGGACACCCATTCCCAGCATCTGTCTTCTTCAAAGACAACATCCCGAGACACACACAATTTCTTTGTGCAAGGATCAAACATCCTGTAAGCCTTACTATTTTGCTCATAACCGATTAGCACCATTTCTGAACTGCGGTCAGCTAGTTTTGTGAGGTGACGCCCAACTTTCTTAACATGTCCGATGCAGCCGAAAGTGCGCAAGTGTTCTACACTCGGCTTCACCTTGTACAGGGCCTCATATGGAGTCATGCCTCGAACACTCTTCGTCGGTGCTCGGTTCAGCAGGTAAACTGCAGTAGCTACAGCTTCGCCCCAAAACTGACCAGGCAATCCTTTGCTCTTCAACAGACTACGTGCCATTCCCACGACAGTCTGATTTCTCCTCTCGACGACACCATTCTGTTGAGGAGAATACGGTGCCGTCAAGTAGTGCTTGATCCCGAGACCCTCACAGAAACGGGCGAAATTCTTCGACGTGAATTCCCCTCCACGGTCTGTCCTTAGAGCCATTACCTTCAGGTTCAATTCGACTTCAACTGCAGCTCTTATCTTCTTGACTGCATCTAGTGCTTCATCTTTGCTTTTTATCAGCACCACCCACATGTATCTTGTGTGGTCGTCAACAAGCAGTAAGAAGTAGTTCTTCCCTGCAAAAGTTGGAGGCGAAATGGGACCACATAGGTCACCGTGCAGCAGCTGCAATGCTTTGTCTGCTCTGAAGGATGTCTCAGCTGGGAATGGAGCACGTCTCTGTTTTGCAACTAGACAGCTCTCACACAAGCGATCAACTTGATCAATCATTGGTAAGCCACGTACCATTGACTCCTTTGCTAGCTGCCTTAAGGCATGGAAGCTTATGTGGCCATAGCGTGCATGCCACAGCCAAGGGAGCTCTGAAGTTTTTGACAGTAGACAGACCGGCTCAGACTGTTCAATATTCAGAATGTACAGCCTATTTGGTGATCTTCTCACTTTTGCAAGCACCTTTCTTTCTTTATCCAGCACAGTCATCAGGCCATCATCAGCAGAGTACTTGCAGCCAATTTCATCTAGCTGCCCGAGACTGATTATGTTACTTTTCAGTTTCGGGATAAAGTAAACTTCAGTTAACAGCCGGTGCTCACCGTTGTGTGCAACAAACAGCACTGAACCACGTCCTTCGATGCCTACAACTGATCCATCTCCAAACCGAACTGAACCAGTAATCCTTCGGTCCAATTCAGCGAACTTCTCAACAGCGCCGGTCATATGGTTGCTTGCACCAGTGTCCAAGTACCATGACTTGTTTGCTGAACCTGATAGCTTGGGCACGACCTTCTCCTCATGCAGCATCACCCTTTCTCCTTCAACTTCAGTGTTCTCAACGAGTGTGCATACTTCTGTCATGAGCAATGATGCCTCTTCATCTGTCTGCTTCTGCGCTAGGTTAGCGTGCTCGCGCTTTGGCTCCGGACAGTCAGAAGAAAAATGCCCCTTCACATCACAGTTAAAACATTTTACTTTCGAGATGTCAAACTTACGATGCTTCTTCTGTTTTCCTTTGCCGTTGTTCTGGCCACGGTCACCACGGTCTTTCTCCTGACCGACGCCCTTGCCACCGCCTTTCTTTGCACCAGAACCAGAGGTCCCTCCGCTATCAGCAGAGTGCCTTCCTTTCATCAAGGATTCCAGTGCGCGAGTCACAAGCATGAGCTGCTCATTGTTGTCGCCGCGGCTCTGGCGGCGTCCACGCTGGTTCTGCTCGAACGCCGAGAGGCGCCCGATCGCCTCCTGCAGCGTCATGGTCACGACGTCACCCCATTGCTCAATGGTGTTGATGATGTCCCCGAAACGATCTGGAACGGCGCTGAAGAGCCGCTCCACCACGGTTTCCTCTTCAAGCTTGACGTCGAGGGAGCGGATCTCGCTCACCAACGGGATGAGCTTCTTGGCGAACTCCGGGATCGTCTCCGTGTCCGCCATCTCAAGGCGATCAAATTGCCTCTTCAGCTGCCGTGCACGCGCCTTCTTCACGCGATCCTCGCCGAGGCGCGCACAACGGATCATCTCCCAAGCCTCACGCGCGGTATCGCATTCCGCAACCTGCAGCATCACATGATCTGGAACAGACTGAGAGAGCGCGGCGAACGCTCCCTCGTCCGCAGCCTGGTCATACTCACCGGTGCCTTCAATCGCAGACCATACACGAAGGGGCTTCATCAAGATTTTCATCTTTGCAGCCCACAACGCGTAGTTCGTATCCGTCAACATCGGATACTGCACAGGCACGTTCGTGACCCTGGACGAAGTAGCCAGCACCATAGCGCCGCCGTCTGCGTCGCTTTTAGCAGCCCTCCCGGCCGCCAGCGGCGTGTGCTTTCCGCCGCTGGTGCTACTCTTGTCGTCCTTGCTGGGAGACTTATCCCCCATCGCCGCTGCCGATCTCCTCCGATCACCGCCGCCAAACGCCCAAGGCTCTGAACCCTACGGCTCTGATACCAAATGTTAGTTTTTGGAGGCTATGATCTAATCTCTCTCTAATTTCTCTGAACAAATCAACACACACGAGGTAGAAAGGAACAGAGAACACACACAGAGAGAGCAGAGTTTTGCGACGCGTACTGACTGCGTCCTTTTCGTTTTCCCTTTTATTCCATCAGGTAACTAACTGAACGGAAACAACGCCACGATCCAGAATATGCGCGTGCCATCCCACGAGCTTGGATCGTGCCGATGCGGAAATTAAGCAACGACTAAGACTGGGCCGCAACGAGAACGCAGCTCGCTTCTGGCTCATGCAGTTATACAGAACAATACGTACAACTGCAGTTATTTAGTGTTACAGCTATACTCTCGATTCCTCCCAATATAGGTCTAGGGTTCAGGATTCCTCAGATACAGCAGGAAAGGGGAGGGGAATTGGAGCCTGGGATGGGATAGAGAGAGATACAGAGTGAGATACAGGAGAGCCGTCTCGGCTTGGTTCTGTTCTTCGATACCTCCCAGCGCCCTTCCTTCGTCCTCAAGTAGTCCATTCTTCTGGGCTGTAGCGTGGGTTGTCCTTGCGGGCCCTCTTGGGCCGTGGAGACGGCCCACTTGACGCGTCGTGGGCTGGTAGGCCCATGACATTCCCCCCTCCTTCAGGAGCGGCTTGACCCCAAGCCGGAGCTCGAGGAAACCTGGCCTTCAGCTCGGCGAGATTCTCCCAAGTAGCAAGTGACGCTGGCAGTCCTGACCATTGAATCAGGACCTGGTCCTTGGTCTTGTGACGACGCTGCACTTGACGGTGTTGTAGAACTTGCTCTGGTACGTGTCGGGGAGGGTGTTCATCGTCGATCACCGGCAACTCCTCATGCACTTCCTCTGGTGGAATACCTTTCCTCAACAGCGAGACATGAAAGACTGGATGGAGCTTTGACTTGTCCGGCAGCTTGAGACGGTAGGAACGATCCCCAACCTTTTGCTCCACCTGGAATGGCCCGAAGTAGCGGAAGGCAAGCTTGGCGTTGGCTCGCATGGCCAAGGTCGTCTGGATGTACGGCTGGAGACGTAGATACACCCAATCACCCACCTGAAACACACGATCTGAACGTTTGTTGTCAGCAAATTGTTTCATACGGTTATTAGCTCGGTGTAGATGTTGCTTGAGCACTGTCGTTGCCAATTGGCGCTCCTGAAGCCATAGTTGCAGATCTGTGACCGGCACCGACTCCGCCGTGATCCCCAGATATCTCGGAGCATGGCCATACAGAGCTTGAAATGGGCTGGTCTTGATCGCAGTGTGGTAGGCCGTATTATACCAGAATTCTGCTAGCGGAAGCCACTTACTCCACGTTGCAGGGCAGGTGCTGATAAAGCAACGTAAGTAAGTCTCGAGGCATTGATTGACCCGCTCCGTCTGCCCATCAGTTTGCGGGTGATAAGCCGTGCTCATTCGCATCTCTGTCTTGCTCAGCCTGAACAAGGACTGCCAAAATTTGCTGGTAAAAACCTTGTCCCGGTCCGAAATGAGTGCCGCAGGCATGCTGTGCAAGCGAAAGACCTGATCGAAGTAGAGCTGGGCAACTTGAGCTGCTGTATAAGGGTGAGAGAGAGGCAAGAAGTGTGCATATTTGGTGAGCTTGTCCACCACGACCAGAATGGTTGTAAAACCCGACGATTTGGGTAGCCCTTCAACAAAATCGAGCGACACCACCTGCCAGGCAGCGTCAGGCACTGCTAAAGGCTGAAGGAGACCAGGATACTTCACTCGCTCCGGCTTAGCTTGCTTGCAGATGCTGCATTGATCAATGAACCGTTGCACCGTCGACTTCATCTGTGGCCAGGCAAACAACTGCCTTATTCGCTGTAGAGTAGCCTGAATCCCTGAGTGACCGCCAATGGCGCTTGCATGCAGTGTTTGGAGGATTTGCTGCTGCATGGCAAGATTGCCGCCTACCCATACACGCCCTTTGAAGCGCAACAGGTGTCCATCCCAAGACATATGCTTCACTGTAGAGTCCGGTTTGTCCAATTGGCGGATAATCTGCTGAGCGATTGCATCCTTACCATATCCCGCAGCAATGTCGTCCAGCCAGGCCGGGGTACCCATCGTGATGGAGAGCACCTCCCCAATTGAGAGAGCTGGGTGACGTGACAGAGCATCAGCCACTTGATTGGTACACCCTTTTTTATACTCGATTGTATACTGTAGGCCAAGCAGTTTCGTCAGTGCCTTGTGCTGCCATGGTGTAGTGAGTCGCTGCTCGTCTAGGTGGGCGAGGGCACGTTGGTCAGTCCGAATAACAAACTGGGATTGTCTCAGGTAGGGTCGCCAGCGATCAACGGCCAAAAGGATTGCGAGGCTTTCTTTCTCATATGTCGACAAGCCGCGTAGTCTCGGCCCGAGAGCTCTGCTCAAGAAGGCCAAAGGATGCTGATCCTGCATCAGCACGGCACCCAATCCTTTTTCACTGGCGTCTGTTTCCACCACGAAGGTTTTTGCAAAATTGGGCAAGGCGAGCACTGGAGCCTGTAGCAGGGCCTGTTTCAAGGTGTCAAAGGCTTCTTGATGGTTGACTGTCCACACAAACAGCTCGTTCTTCTTCAACAGATCTGTAAGCACCCTGCTGATCAGTCCGTAGTTGCGGACAAACTTGCGGTAATATCCAGTGAGCCCCAGGAATTTCCTCACATCTTTTGCATTGGTAGGTACCGGCCAATTGTGTACTGCCTCCAGATTCTTCGGATCAGTGGACACACCGTCAGCAGAGATAATATGCCCCAGATACTTGAGCTTGGGTTGAGCAAAGGAGCACTTGGTCTTCTTGACCTTCAGCTGGTGCTCTTCCAATAACGAGAAAACTGCCCTCAAATGCTCCCTATGCTCTGCCATTGTCTTACTATAGACCAGAATGTCGTCGATAAACACTAACACACATCGCCTGAGGAGGGGTGCGAATATCTTGTTCATCGCATTCTGAAAGGTGGCTGGAGCTCCTGTCAGACCATAAGGCATCACCATGAACTCATAATGACCTTGGTGAGATTGAAATGCCGTCTTGAACTCTTCCCCTTCCGCCAACCTGATTTGGTGGTAGCCCGCTCGGAGATCCAGGCTTGTGAACCATGCCGCTCCCGATAACTCGTCGAGCAACTCATCGATAATGGGTAGAGGATATCTGTTCTTAAGTGTCATAGCATTAAGGTATCTGTAATCAATACAGAATCGCCATGTACCGTCCTTCTTTTGCACCAAGAGAATAGGCGAAGCGAACGGGCTGGTACTGAACCGAATTATCCCTTGCTTCAGCATTTCTGCAATTTGCTTCTCGATTTCATCTTTCTGACTTGGGTTGTATCGATAAGGACGAATGTTGACTGGCCTTGCACCCGGTAACAGTGAAATGACATGGTCGAATTCCCTCCTTGGTGGCAGCCCGTGCGGTTCAGCAAACAAACCTTCAAATTCAGACAAGAGATTCTGAATATCTTGAGAATATGGCACCAGCTCCTCTGGTTCCTTCAGCTCACTCAACTGGACCACATGGCATATAGCATTGCTTGCATTCAAGGTCTGGAGTTCCTCAGCAGTGATCTTCTGACAGGTAGTAGTATCAGTCACCATGCCTTGTAGAAAAACTGGACGATCTTGATAATGGAAGAATAGCTGTTTCTTGCGCCAATTCACATTCATATCACCCAGACTCTGCAGCCAGTCCATGCCGAGAATGATGTCATAACACCCCAAAGGAAATAACCGAAGAGTAGTCTGGAATTCAGTGCCCTGTGATTGCCACTTGCACTCTGGAATCTCCAAATCGCACCTGAGCGTCCCACCATCGGCCACCTTAACTTGCATAGGCTTGCACTGGCGTACACCTGACCAACGTGCAGCGATTGCCTCACTGATAAAGCTGTGAGTGCTGCCAGAGTCCACTAACATTAGCACCTCTTGCCCTTGTACAACTCCTTTGATTCGAACTGTCTGTGGAGGCTCGATTCCTTGTAAGGCTGCGGCAGATATCATGCCTAATTCACTGCGCGAGTCGACAGGTGAGGAATGCGGTTCCATCTCACCCTCCAAGAGACACAGAAGCTCTTGAACAACATGGAGAGGAACAGTGGCAGCGCACACATGATTGCGCCCCCATTTCTCGCCGCAGTCGAAGCACTCCCCGCGAGCACGACGGTATGCTCGCAGCGCCCGCACCTTGTCGTCCGTGGACGGCATCTGATTGCTGGCCACTCCACGCTTGTCCTCCACGCGAGACGAGGGGGTAGCCAGGCCCGGCGGCCTTCCAACAGGCGGCGGCGGCAATGGCAGCGCCGTGCGCGTTTGAGCCTTGGGAAAGGAACCATGCCCACTGCTCACACGCGTGGCCTCCCTTGTCAACTCCATCGCTTCCTCCTGTAAGAGAGCAAGAGAAACCGCAGAGTCCAAATCCTTGGGTTGTTGAACCATAACCACCACTCTAATGTCAGCGCGCAACCCATCAACAAATTGAGTGACAAAATAAAGAGGATCCCACGAACGATGGTGTGCTAGGAGGCAGTTCATAGCGGTGTTGAATTGAACAGCATACTCAGCTACAGTTCCCGTTTGACGCAACCTCGAAAACTGACGCAACAACTGCTCAAACTCACGACGACCAAACTTAGCACACACCATGGACACGAAATCATCCCAATCTCGGGCGACGCCGTGCGCATTGGTCCATTGTAACCAAAGAGCAGCCTCCCCAGTGAAATACACCACAGCGGTGTCGATCCACAGATCCTGATCTACCCGACACACACGGAAGTAGGATTCGCACTTGATTTTCCATTCCAGTGGCCCTTCCCCAGTGAACCCAGGGCAATCCACTCTCGGAGTTTTTCCAAACCTTTCCCTATCACGATCTCTAAACCCGACACTGGATGAAGACTCAGGAGGCTGGCACAGGAGCGTACCCTTGGCCGGGGTCGATTGGGGATGCGGCCCCATAACCGAACCCCGGGTGAAGATGTCGACGCGGCGGCCAGCAGGCCCGTGACGATCGTCGTCACCGGTGCGCGGATCGGCACGGCGCTCCCCAGCCGTAGATGGAGGAGGCGCTGCCCCTGCAGGAGCCGTTGGTGCAGGTGGTGCGGAGTTGATGACGAGGCGATCGATGCTCTGCCGCAACTCGCCCAGATCCGTCTGGAGAGCCCCCACAGTCAGATCGACCCGGGGCTTCCACAGCGCCAGATCCACCAGCACCGGCTTCACCTCTTCCAGTGAAGCCACCTTGACCTCTAGCGTCTCGAGCTTGTTGTTGAAGCCGTCCAACTTCTCCGTCTGCGCTCGAATCGCCGTCATAATCTCCGCGAATTGCTCCTTGGTCTGCAACTCCGCCATGATTTCCGTCACCAATCGAGTGCGCGGCGCCAGATCGGTTGCTCTGATACCAGATTGTTACAGCTATACTCTCGATTCCTCCCAATATAGGTCTAGGGTTCAGGATTCCTCAGATACAGCAGGAAAGGGGAGGGGAATTGGAGCCTGGGATGGGATAGAGAGAGATACAGAGTGAGATACAGGAGAGCCGTCTCGGCTTGGTTCTGTTCTTCGATACCTCCCAGCGCCCTTCCTTCGTCCTCAAGTAGTCCATTCTTCTGGGCTGTAGCGTGGGTTGTCCTTGCGGGCCCTCTTGGGCCGTGGAGACGGCCCACTTGACGCGTCGTGGGCTGGTAGGCCCATGACATTTAGCTACTGAAAAACTGAAACTGCAGATACGTCAAGGTTAACACTAACACATTCTACCAAGACAGCCTCGCCATCGGCACGTTCGCCGCCGCGGAGAAGGGTATCTTCGTCAGCATGGCGGCTGGCAACTCGGGTCCACTCCACAGCACGCTGTCAAACGAGGCGCCCTGGATGCTCACTGTCGCCGCCAGCACCATGGATCGTTTGATCCTCGCCAAGGTAATCATCGGAGGCGGACTCTCCTTCGATGGCGAGTCAGTGTACCATCCGGCGTTCAACCTCTCGGGGCCTCTCTTCTTCCCGCTTGTGTATGCCGGCGCGAGCGCGAAGCCCTTCGCCCAGTTCTGCGGCAACGGCACGCTGGACGGCTTCGATGTGAAGGGCAAGATAGTGCTCTGCGACCGCGGCAACAACGTTGGAAGGGTGGACAAGGGCGCCGAGGTGCTCAGAGCCGGAGGCGCCGGCATGATCCTGGCCAACCAGTTCATCGACGGCTACAGCACACTCGCGGACGCGCACGTTCTCCCGGCCTCGCACGTCAGCTTCGTCGCCGGACTAGAGATCAAGGCCTACATCAAATCCACGTCGAACCCGGAGGCAATGATCTCCTTCTTCCAAGGTACGGTCCTCGGCACGTCGCCAGCGCCGGCCATCACCTCCTTCTCCTCCCGCGGACCCAGCATCCAGAGCCCCGGAATTCTGAAGCCCGACATCACGGGCCCAGGCGTGAGCGTGCTTGCGGCGTGGCCGTTCCAGGTCGGGCCTCCAAGGTTCGACCTCAGGCCCACCTTCAACATCATCTCCGGCACGTCCATGTCCACGCCGCACCTCAGCGGCATCGCGGCGCTGATCAAGAGCAAGCACCCGGACTGGTCGCCGGCGCAGATCAAGTCCGCCATCATGACCACCGCTGATGTCACCGACCGCTCAGGGACGCCAATACTCAACGAGCAGCACATACCTGCCGACTTGTTCGCCGTCGGGGCTGGCCATGTCAACGCGGAGAAGGCCGTGGATCCAGGCTTGGTCTTTGACATTTCCACCGACGACTACATCGGCTACCTCTGCGGCAAGTACACGGACCACGAGGTCTCGGTGATCGCGCGCCGCCGGGTGCACTGCTCGGCCGTGACGGCCATCTCGGAATACGAGCTGAACTACCCGTCGGTCTCTGTACCGTTCACGCAGGAGACGCAGATGTCTACGAAGTGGGTGTATCGCACGGCGAAGAACGTTGGAGAGGAGCCGGCGGTGTACTACCCCCACGTCGACATGCCGGCGAACAGCTGTGTGAGCGTCAGCGTATTCCCGAGCTCGCTCTCGTTCGCCCAGACGAACCACGAGCAGAGGTTCCTGATAATCGTGTCGGCGACGAATAGCAGCGCCACGGCGGTGCAGGGCGCGGTCCGCTGGGTGTCGGAGAGGCACACCGTGAGGATCCCCATTTCAGCCACCTTTGCTGCGGAATAGAGCTTTGGACTGCTTGGCAACTTCTTCCGTAACGTCAATATTTAGTTGCCTTCGACACGTTGGAGCTCGAATAGAAATGTAATAATCGTGCGTGTTGTACCTATCCGAAATAAAAGAGAATCTTTGTCGTTAAGATTGAAAGGCTCGCCTCACCATTTGCTTTTATTATAACTATCAAATGATCTAATATGAGCTATCCTAAAAAATATATGCGTAGTTGCATTATTTGTGTTATAAACAAGAGTTACCAAGTAGGTATAGCAAAATGGACCGTGGTCTGCACCCTATAAGTCCAAAGGTTGTTGAAATAGATCACTTATTCACTACCTTAGGCGCTAAAATTCATGACAGCCAACCGAGGTGTGAAGTTGTATGGGATCAAAATGATAGACTAGATGTTGTAAGAGAGGTTCATGCTCCTAAATGGATTAAAACCATCTGTTCCTAATCCGAATCTAATGTTCCTTGATTCTTTACTGACCCACTTGTACTTGTTGTCAAAGTTTTTTCTAGTGGGTGAATCAGCTAGACGCCTCATGAATTCATCTTTGGTCCTCCCATCCGGCAGTTTGACCCATCGGTTCGGCCGCCCATAGGCACCTAACTTGAATGGACAGGGTATGGGTCATCTTTTTCGCCCACGGGTCGTACCATGGGCGACCGATTAATCATGAGTAGTGTATGGGTATAAGATTGTGTCCGTGGGCTACCCATGTGTCACCCAATTAATAATTTTATTTAAATATATTTAAATATTACATGAGATGTGAGACCCCTTTCATATGATCTACAACGTAATACTGCATCATGATGCAAACGTCTTAGCTTGTCCCTTCTCTTTTGGTGGCCATGCATCTTTCTTGTTGGCTGATACACGAAGTAGTGTTCTAGATTCCAGCCCAAGTAAATTCCTGCCGAACTAGACTTTGCAATCTTGAAGAATAGCTTATTAGGCTTGTAACGAAACCAAGCCCATCCACATTGCATTCTCCCTCCGTTCGCGAATAAGTCAAATATTTTTAAAGTTGACTAAATTTTTAAATAAAAATAACAACATATTAAGTGAAAAATGCGTAATAACCTTCCTTGCCACCTTGCTAATTCTCTTCCCACCTACTACAGTTCTTTCAGTCTTCCATCTGTTTGTTTAGCACATTGGACACTCCTTAGCACTGGCATGGTCTTGTCTGAAAATTATACAGCCATTGAAGCAAGCATCATAAGTATCATATCCAAGACCAACTCCTCTTGATGTACCGTTTAGCTTCATGAAATTTCTTTTGCAAGTTATGGTAGTGCTTCCCTAAACAGTGTCAACACATATTCAAAGACAACATTCGTCATTCCCCTAGCATTTTTTACGTTGAGCAATCCCACTAGAAACTACAGTTTAGAGAAGTTCTTGTAGCCTGGGTACAATAACAAGCCACCATCATTGACTAACCTCATATATGATTTGACATCTTCATCTTCACTTTCATCACAAATATCACTGCCTTCTTCTTTTGCTGACTATAAAGAACTTCTATCATAGGTACATTTTAAATACATCTAAGAGAAGTTGTTCACTCTCATCTCTGACATCACCAGGATCCTCTATGAACTAGATCATGTATTTGGTTCATTTTTAACAACCTGTTCCCCATGAAACAACCAACTTTTATATCCGGACATGAAACCATCACAAATAAGATGGTCCTAGACAATTTCTAAATCAAACTAGAATCTGTTGCCACATACTTTGCATGGGCAAAGGATCTTATTTCTTTCCAAGCTATAAATTCATCATGACACCTTGGAGCTTGCATCCAAGCCTTATCCATTTTTAATGAATTCCGCTCACTATAAAATTATAAGTACAATCACAGTATAATTTTTCATGTACGTTAGTTAAATGGTTTTAGAGGTTTCCTAAAAGACATCTTAATATCCAACAATTATTCAATAAGAAATTTAGAATGCAGGGATGAAATAATTAGGGCATATAAACTTAAGTTCCTATGCAATGACGCGGGAACAACAAGCCGTGCCAATTCTCTCCCTAGAGTGACGCATCAATCATTCCAAGCAACCACTGATGCTCGTACACTCCAGACACGCTACCAGAGTTGCATCGGTAGAGGAATAATTGACCAAATTATAGTGAAATTGGCAGAGAGATGAAGAGTACACACACGAAGAGGATCTCAACCCCTCGTTGTTGGAGGTTGGAAATCGTCGGAGGAACGAGCGTTGCGGATCCACCTCTGTTTCCACTCCACGCGGATCCACATTCGTTGCCACTCCACGTAGATTCACCATAGTTCCGCTCCACGCAGATAGTTGACACACCCTCGCCATGCGGATCCTCGGCGCACCCTCTACACGCGGATCCTCGGAAAGTGCAGTGGATGGAGATAGAGATCTGTGTGACAAGATGCAACACGGTGGAGGGAGGAGGAATGGTGTAGCGTTTTGGAGGGCAGTGGCGTGATGGGTCGGTGCAGGGATGTGGTGCGGTGGAGCTCGGTGATAAGGCGGAGACTTTGGGAAAACTATGAAATGATAGAGGTTACGCGGTGGAGAAGAAGAACCATTATTTCGCAATTTAGCCTCTACCCTGAAGTGGTGGACGGACTCCCTTTCGTATATTGCCAGGGTTTTCCCCGAAAGTGGTAGGCATTGAGTACCCAAACATAGGGATGGCAATGGGTACCCATCACTCGCGTACCTGCTGGGTAAAAACCCAATAGGAGTATGGGCATGGGACAAAATATTACCCATGGTTTTGTAAATGGGAAAATATTATACCCATCCGGTAGAGGGGGTATGGGTATGGGATCTTAAAACCCATACCCACGTACCATTTACCCATCTAAATCTGACAAGTGAGCCTCTGTAATATTCTAAAGTACTTAATTTTACTCCTAATCACGCCTTTACGTTGCTAGGGTTGAACCTCACGCTTCTCGGTCTCACAGTCATTGGTAGGTTAGTGATGATTAGAGCCCTTATTATGATTGATTCATCTCATGTCATATTATTTTGATTAATTTGATGTGTTTAAGCATGGGTATTTTTACCCGCGGGTACCCATTTACCCTGCCGGGTGAAGGACATGGGAAAAACTTGTACCTATTGGCGGGTATGGGTACGGGTGACGGATATGATTGAACACAATGGGTACGGGTATGGGATGGCTCTACCCGTACCCATACCCTGCGGGTGCCATCCCTACCCAAACAGCTTATGTGCTAGGCTTCTTCAGGCAAAATACTACCCTTCTGGGCATCTGATTGACACTGCTTTCATACAAAATTCCTCTCAATGTTGGCAAGGCATAGTACATGGGCTGACAGCTTGATGTTGGGAACCCCAAGTGGAAGTATGATGCGTATAGAAGCAAGTTTCCTGTATGAAACCAAGGTTTAATCGAACCAGTAGGAGCCAAGAAACACGTTGAAGGTTGATGGTGGCGAAATGTGATGCGGCGCAACAACAGGGATTCCGGCGCCAACGTGGAATCTGCACAACAAACCAAAGTACTTTGCCCCAACGAAACAGTGAGGTTGTCAATCTCACCGGCCTGTAACAAAGGATTAAACGTATCGAGTGAAAGATGTTTGCAAAGAAAACAGTAAAACACAATTGCAGTAGATTGTATGCTATGTAAAGAATAGGACCGGGGTCCACAGTTCACTAGAGGTGTCTCTCCCATAAGATAAAAGCATGTTGGGTGAACAAATTACAGTCGGGCAATTGACAAATAGAGAAAGACATAACAATGCATATACATGATATGATAAATATAGTGCGATTTAATTGGGCATTACGACAAAGTACATAGACCGCCATCCACTGCATCTATGCCTAAAAAGTCCACCTTCAGTTATCATCCGAACCCCATTCAGTATTAAGTTGCAAAGCAACAGACAATTGCATTAAGTATGGTGCGTAATGTTATCGACAACTACATCCTTAGACATAGAATCAATGTTTTATCCCTAGTGGCAACAGCACTGTCACTGTCCCATGTGTCAATGAAGGCATGAACCCACTATCGAGCATAAATACTCCCTCTTGGAGTTAAGAGTAAAAACTTGGCCAGAGCCTCTACTAATAACGGAGAGCATGCAAGATCATAAACAACACATAAACAATAGATTGATAATCACCATAACATAGTATTCTCTATCCATCGGATCCCGACAAACACAACATATAGAATTACAGATAGATGATCTTGATCATGTTAGGCAGCTCACAAGATCCAACAATGAAGCACATAAGGAGAAGACGACCATCTAGCTACTGCTATGGACCCATAGTCCAGGGGTGAACTACTCACTCATCACTCCGGAGGCGACCATGGCGGTGTAGAGTCCTCCGGGAGATGAATCCCCTCTCGGCAGGGTGCCGGAGCGATCTCCTGAATCCCCGAGATGGGATTCGGCGGCGGCGTCTGAAGGTTTTCCGTACCGTGGCTCTCGGGGTTTTCGCGACGGAGGCTATTTGTAGGCGGAAGGGTAGGTCAGGGGGCTCACGAGGGGCCGGGACAGGGTGGCGCGGCCGGGCCTGGGCGCGCCGCCCCGTGGTCTGGCCACCTCGTGGCCCCACTTTTATCTCTTCGGTCTTGGAAGCTCCGTGCAAAAATAGGACCTGGGCGAAGATTTCGTCCAATTCCGAGAATATTTCCTTACTAGGATTTCTGAAACCAAAAACAGCAGAAAACAGAACTGGCTCTTCGCATCTTGTTAATAGGTTAGTTCAGAAAATGCATAAATATGACATATAATGTGCATAAAACATGTAGGTATCATCAATAAAGTAGCATGGAACATAAGAAATTATCGATACGTTGGAGACGTATCAGCATCCCCAAGCTTAGTTCTGCTCGTCCCGAGCAGGTAAAACGATAACAAAGATAATTTCTGAAGTGACATGCCATCATAATCTTGATCATACTATTTGTAAACATATGTAATAAATGCAGCGATCAAAACAAAGGTAATGACATGAGTAAACAAGTGAATCATATAGCAAAGACTTTTCATGAATAGTACTTAAAGACAAGCATCAATAAGTCTTGCATAAGAGTTAACTCATAAAGCAATAAATCAAAGTAAAGGTATTGAAGCAACACAAAGGAAGATGAAGTTTCAGCGGTTGCTTTCAACTTATAACATGTATATCTCATGGATATTGTCAATATAAAGTAATATAACAAGTGCAATATGCAAGTATGTAGGAATCAATGCACAGTTCACACAAGTGTTTGCTTCTTAAGTGGAAGGAGATAGGTAAACTGACTCAACAATAAAAGTAAAAGAATGGTCCTTCAAAGAGGAAAGCATCGATTGCTGTATTTGTGCTAGAGCTTTTATTTTGAAAACATGAAACAATTTTGTCAACGGTAGTAATAAAGCATATGAGTTATGTAAATTATATCTTATAAGTTGCAAGCCTCATGCATAGTATACTAATAGTGCCCGCACCTTGTCCTACTTAGCTTGGACTACCGGATCTTTGCATGCCATGTTTCAACCAAGTGTCACAAAGGGGTACCTCCATGCCGCCTGTACAAAGGTCTAAGGAGAAAACTCGCATTTTGGATTTCTCGCTTTTGATTATTCTCAACTTAGACATCCATACCGGGACAACATGGACAACAGATAATGGACTCCTCTTAAATGCATAAGCATGTAGCAATGATTATTATTCTCATATGAGATTGAGGATATATGTCCAAACTGAAACTTCCACCATGATTCATGGCTTTAGGTAGCGGCCCAATGTTCTTCTCTAACAATTTTGCATGCTCCAACCACTAAAATGATAGATCCTTCAGACAAGACGGACATGCATAGCAACTCACATGATATTCAACAATAGTTGATGGCGTTCCCCAGCATGGTTATCGCACAACAAGCAACTTAATAAAATATAAAGTGCATAAGTACATATTCAATACTACGATAGTTTTTAAGGCTATTTTGTCCCATGAGCTATATATTGCAAAGGCGAATGATGGAATTTTAAAGGTAGCACTCAAGCAATTTACTTTGGAATGCGGAGAAATACCATGTAGTAGGTAGGTATGGTGGACACAAATGGCATAGTGGTTGGCTCAAGGATTTTGGATGCATGAGAAGTATTCCCTCTCGATACAAAGTTTAGGCTAGCAAGGTTATTTGAAGCAAACTCAAGGATGAACCGGTGCAGCAAAACTCACATAAAAGACATATTGTAAACGTTATAAGACTCTACACCGTCTTCCTTGTTGTTCAAAACTCAATACTAGATATTATCTAGACCTTAGAGAGACCAAATATGCAAATCAAATTTTAGCAAGCTATATGTATTTCTTCATTAATGGGTGCAAAGCATATGATGCAAGAGCTTAAACATGAGCACAACAATTGCCAAGTATCACATTATCCAAGACATTTTAGAATTACTACATGTAGCATTTTCCAATTCCAACCATATAACAATTTAACGAAGAAGAAACTTCGCCTTGAACATTATGAGTAAAGCCTAAGGACATATTTGTCCATATGCAACAGCGGAGCGTGTCTCTCTCCCACAAAGTGAATGCTAGGATCCATTTTATTCAAACAAAAACAAAAACAAAAACAAACCGACGCTCCAAGTAAAGAACACAAGATGTGATTGAATAAAAATATAGTTTCGGGGAGGAACCTGATGATGTTGTCGATGAAGAAGGGGATGCCTTGGGCATCCCCAAACTTAGACGCTTGAGTCTTCTTAAAATATGCAGGGGTGAACCACGGGGCATCCCCAAGCTTAGAGCTTTCACTCCTCTTGATCATAGTATATCATACTCCTCTCTTGACCCTTGAAAACTTCCTTCACACCAAACTTCAAGCAAACTCATTAGAGGGTTAGTGCACAATTGATAATTCTCATATTCAGAGGTGACACAATCATTATTTTCACTTGGACATTGCATAAAGCTACTGGACATTAATGGATCAAAGAAATAAATCCAACATAGCAAAAGAGGCAATGCGAAATAAAAGGCAGAATCTGTCAAAAACAGAACAGTCCGTAAAGACGAATTTAAAGCTGGCACCAGACTTGCTCAAATGGAAAAACTCAAAACTAATGAAAGTTGCGTACATATCGAGGATCACGCTCGTAAATTGGCAGATTTTTTCGAATTTTCTACAGAGAACTGTGCCCAGATTCGTGACAGACAGCAATGCTGTTTCTGCAGCGATCCCAAATATAACATCAACTTTGACATAGAAATTTTACTTGGCACAAAAACATGATAAGGAGAGGTTGCTACAGTAGTAAACAACTTCCAAGACTCAACAAAACAAAAAAAATTGCTGTAGTAAAAACATGGGTTGTCTCCCATAAGCGCTTTTCTTTAACGCCTTTCAGCTAAAGTGCAAATCAAGTATTATCAAGGGACGGTGTGTCAACCTTACCTTGGGCTTTACCCTTACCTTTCTTATTGTTTTTCTTTCCCTTTGGTTTAGGAAATATATGATTTCCCCTGGTATAGAGGTGAATTTCAGAGTGCCTTCTCCCACATCAACGACTGCTCCCAATAGTTTCAGCAAGGATCTTCCGAGTATGATTTTTCCTGTTTCAATAACAAGATAATCAATGGATATTGTTCTTCCAAGAATGGTTGTATGCACACCTGCGGCTATTCCCTTAGGAATTATAATAGAGTTATCAATGAGAGTTATTTCTTCTCCTCTTTCATCGACTCCCCAAAGTTTCAAGGATTTATAAATGCTTTCAGGCATAAGGCAAAATTCATACATAATATCACAGTAGGCATGAAGAGTTCGATCACCGATAACAATTTTAACAGCAGGATCCCATAATGAAGGTTTAGAATTCACTAAGACTTGTTCAAGACGATTACGAACACAGTGATAATTGTCATTCAAGCGAGATGTACTTATCTCGAGATTGTTCAATCTATTATAAATGCTAATAAGGGCTGAATCAAAGTTATTAGCTGAATCATGTGATGCAACCAATTTCTTTATGGCATTAAAAGCTTGATCCCCATTACAATGAAGGAAATCTCCTCCTACTAAAGTGTCCAAAGCATATCTATAGCGAACCATAAGACCAAAATAAAAATTACTAAGGAGCAAACTTAGAGTCATTTGAGGTTCAGTTTTAAGAAGTAAAAATTCTAGACCAAGCATCCTTAAAACTCTCCTCATCCCCTTGTTTAAAAGTAAAAACTAATTCCTCAGGTGAAGAAGTAACAGGTTCAGAGCTAGACATGGTAACAAAAGTAACTAAATTTTTTTTATTTTTAATATAGAGTGCAAGACAATAAATAAAGCAAACTAGATAAAGTAAATGCAAGTAACTAATTTTTTGTGTTTTTGATATAGAGAGCAAGATAATAAATAAAGTAAAACTAGCAACTAATTTTTTTGTGTTTTGTTTAGGTTCAGCAAACAAAGTAGTAAATAAAATAAAGCAAGACAAAAACAAAGTAAAGAGATTGAGAAGTGGAGACTCCCCTTGCAGCGTGTCTTGATCTCCCGGCAACGGCGCCAGAAATTGGCTGTGTAGTTGACGTGGGAGTTAGAAATCTTTGTGGTGTAACTTTTCTTCAGATCCCGGCAACGGCGCGAAATTTAGCTTGATACGCGTAGATGCACACGTCCGTTGGGAACCCCAAGTGGAAGGTATGATGCGTATAGAAGCAGTTTCCCTCAGTATGAAACCAAGGTTTAATCGAACCAGTAGGAGCCAAGAAGCACGTTGAAGGTTGATGGTGGCGAAATGTGATGCGGCGCAACAACAGGGATTCCAGCGCCAACGTGGAATCTACACAACAAAACCAAAGTACTTTGCCCCAACGAAACAGTGAGGTTGTCAATCTCACCGGCTTGCTGTAACAAAGGATTAAACGTATCGAGTGGAAGATGTTTGCAAAGAAAACAGTAAAACACAATTGCAGTAGATTGTATGCTATGTAAAGAATAGGACCGGGGTCCACAGGTTCACTAGAGGTGTCTCTCCCATAAGATAAAAGCATGTTGGGTGAACAAATTACAGTCGGGCAATTGACAAATAGAGAAAGGCATAACAATGCATATACATGATATGATAAATATAGTGAGATTTAATTGGGCATTACGACAAAGTACATAGACCGCCATCCAACTGCATCTATGCCTAAAAAGTCCACCTTCAGGTTATCATCCGAACCCCATTCAGTATTAAGTTGCTAAGCAGAGACAATTGCATTAAGTATGGTGCGTAATGTAATCGACAACTACATCCTTAGACATAGAATCAATGTTTTATCCCTAGTGGCAACAGCACATCACAACCTTAGAACTTTCTGTCACTGTCCCAGGTGTCAATGAAGGCATGAACCCACTATCGAGCATAAATACTCCCTTTTGGAGTTAAGAGTACAAACTTGGCAGAGCCTCTACTAATAACGGAGAGCATGCAAGATCATAAACAACACATAAACAATAGATTGATAATCACCATAACATAGTATTCTCTATCCATCGGATCCCGACAAACACAACATATAGTATTACATATAGATGATCTTGATCATGTTAGGTAGCTCACAAGATCCAACAATGAAGCACAACAAGGAGGAGACGAGCATCTAGCTGCTATGGACCCATAGTCCAGGGGTGAACTACTCACTCATCACTCCGGAGGCGATCATGGCGATGAAGAGTCCTCCGGGAGATGAATCCCCTCTCCGGCAGGGTGCCGGAGGCGATCTCCTGAATCCCCGAGATGGGATTCGCGGCGGCGCGTCTCTGGAAGGTTTTCCGTATCGTGGCTCTCGGACTGGGGTTTTCGCGACGGAGGCTATTTGTAGGCGGAAGGGTAGGTCGGGGGCTCACGAGGGCCCAGGACAGGGTGGCGCGGCCAGGCCTGGGCCGCGCCGCCTGTGGTCTGGCCACCTCGTGGCCCCACTTCGTTATCTCTTCGGTCTTAAGCTCCGTGCAAAAATAGGACCCTGGCGAAGATTTCGTCCAATTCCGAGAATATTTCCTTACTAGGATTTGAAACCAAAAACAGCGAAAACAACTGGCTCTTCGGCATCTTGTTAATAGGTTAGTTCCAGAAAATGCATAAATATGACATATAATGTGCATAAAACATGTAGGTATCATCAATAAAGTAGCATTGAACATAAGAAATTATCGATACGTTGGAGACGTATCAAACCTCCTAAAGCAGGGTATGATCCGTTGAATAAACAACTGAACAAAAGTTAAGATTTGGCGCGATAACTTGATTCCTAGGGAGCCTCAAAACTATGGGGAAAGCGTCGCGAAATAGATGGAAATGGGTGTCCGATCTCATTGAGCCAACAACTAAAATATGGAATTAAGATCTGATTCTAAATATCTTTTATCTACCAGATGCCCGGACATATTTTACAGATCAAACTGCCTTTCTTTTCTGGAGAGGACTACTGTAATATCCCAGGTATTGGGGTTACAAATATAGAGGAAACAGATGTGTGCATTGCATTCATGCATAGAAAATCTGGGGAATTTTCGCGCTTTAAAGTAAAACAGTCACAGTAACTGAAGTTTCACTTGACCTTGGTGGAATTGAAGTAGCTCATCAAGTCAAGCGCTATAAACCTCAATGTGACTTTGATAAAACCTTGTTTTGGGTAGAGATGATTTGATCTAAGGGGTTAGAACAAATGGAACCAATAATCAACACAACAATACAGTACTCAATGATTAATTACTTGATCTTATAAAAGATTATAATATGGAAATCCTTGCCATAACATATGAGCATCCATTTAATTGCAAATCAAGTAACAATAAAATGGAGAAACCATTCTGGACTAATCTTTTCCCTGTCTTAAACTAATCCTTGATCCTACCATGAACCTCATGGTATTCATTTTACTTCATTCTTGGAATCATGATAAGGAGATCAACCCTAGGAATATATATTCTTCTCTAAGGAGAGGTGAGAGTTTTATATATTACTTATTAGTGAAGCAATAATAAACCTTGAGCTAAACCATGGATATACATCCATGTGCTTAAGTCATCATTTATAAGAAAAACCTTTGGATATTATTCAAGACCATCCCTCGAGAGAGAAACTATCTATGTTAAACACAGATATTGATGATCACATCATTCTCTATGGAGCCTAACCTTAGGTTAGCAGTGAAGTCCTTCCCAAATAAGAGAGAGACCATTCCTACCAATACTAGCCTTATCTATTTAAGAATAAAGGTTAATCATTGAACTAAAGTATTAGGAGATTAACCATTTCCCTTGGAGTAGTGAGATAACCTAATATCACATGGAATAATACCAAATCCATGAATTGATAAAGTAAGGAGGAGATTAACTCAATCAAGATCGCCAAGTGGGGTTTTAGACTAAATACCTATTGAGATATTGTGAGTACACCATAAACCCTAGAATAACCATTCCTTTATAAGAAAGCCCAAGCTATGGTATTACACTCAAGTAGTTGAGGCAACACTTAAATTTGAGGGAGAGAACTATCCATATGTCCTGATGATTAAATCATCATCCCTTAAGTAGAACTATAAGTTATTATCTCAGGCATTCTCCTGGGATATAAACTATAGAGGCCACCATAATAGCCCATACTAGAAAGTAAATAGAAGTGCTATACCTTAGTTCATCAAGACAATGCTTGATCATGAATGTGAGAAACCCATCTAATGAGAGATACCTTAGGAAGCCAAACCTTGATCGTTATAAATTGAGTGATGATCATAAACCCTAAGAACTTAAGGTAAAGATATTAGGAACAAGTTGATCATGCCTAATCCCTGATCATGCTCTTTATATATGTGAGGATAAGTTAAATCCTAATAGGATAAGTAGATATCATTCACCACATAAAATCATAGGGAGGTAACTAATAAGCAACCCTAGGCTTACATCCCAACCTTAACTTGTGAATCACTTGATGATCATAAGTAGAATCCTACCACATCTATATTCCATTTATTCCTCAATTAAAGAACCTAAGAAAGCCTTAGAGTCAAACTCTATACCTTATATGGTGAGAAACCATTCATCCATATAACCAAAGTTAACTATAAAAAGAACCATAACCACTTTAGTTACTTTAATGATAAATTGGGGATAATAATAGAAGTTAATTTGAAGAAGATAAAACTAGTTCTCAATATCTTAGTAACTAGAGGAGAACATAAAATGTTAAGTAATCAACCACCTTATCATGGTTAGGGGAGATTAAACTCTAGCACATGCAATATGGTGTCATCTCATCTCTACAACCTAGAATTAAACCTCAACCCTAGTTTATGTATCACTTGGGTGATTACAATTATAAAACCAGACCATAATTGAGATTCAAACCAATTACCATTAGGTGAATATGATTAGAACCCTACTTGTTCATTAAATCAAATCCTATGCTTCAATTGTTAAAAACAAGAGACTCCCAATGATAAACCATATATTAAAACCATGTGTGATTATCAACCACTTATCCTTATAGTTAGAACCAAACCATAATAAGAATAGTATCTACTCTAGGTATTTCAAGGTGTTAGTGCTAAACCTGAGAAGGGAGTTACAATAGAACTTACAAGACCTTTAATATTAATGAGACATCTTATCAACCCTAACAAAATACTCTTAGAGCCAAGAGAGGGATAAATTGAATTGCCATCATTAAGAACCTTACTTAAAAAGTTAACCATATCCAAATGCAAGTGTACAAACAATATGTGTAAACACATAATCAAGATCCACTCATAATTCTACCATGAAAAAGAAGGCAGGTTAGAATTAATCCTATAGGAAAAAGGGAATTAAAGTGAGTGTCTAAAATCATATGTAATTAAAAATTGCAATAAAGCTCACATATGTGAAATGATTATTCAAAAACAATACTGTAATAATGACCCTTGTATTAGTCCTCATGAAAGCCAAATTGTCAAACACCTACAAAAAGGAAATAAAATCAAATTAGAGTCAAACCAGAAATTATAAAAACAGAAAAAGAATAACAGAAATAAAAAGAAAAGGAGAGAAAGGAGCCTTACATGGCCATGAAGCAGCGCAGCAGCCCAACAACCGCAGCCGAAGCACAGCCCAGCAGTGGCCCACGAGGCAACCCAGTACCACGGCCCAGCCCAGCCCGTGTACCGATTCGGGCGGATAAGAGCGAGGAGGCGTCAACGTCTTCGTCTTCGCCACCGTCGACTCACTGGAGAGCGCCACGACGCCGGCGAGCCACGTCCCGGCCGCCAATATTGACCAGACGACCATCAACGACCGCCGAAGAACCTATAAATACCCCGCCGCATTTCCTCTGTTCGTGTTCGTCATTTTGCCCCAATTTAGCAAACCCTAGGTCGCCCGGCCATCTTCCTTGCCGCTGGTAGGAACCTCCCCAAGCTCCGCCGTGGCTACCATCTTCACCGCCATCGTCGACTTGTTACTCCTGCGGAAGGAATTGAGTCGCCGCGCTCGGAAGCATCCGATTCGAGCTCACTTTGGCTCACAGATGGTCCGGCCACCGTGACAATTGCTTCGCCGCCAGACCACCTCCGACCTCACCGTCGCGTCCAACACCATCACGGTGAGCCTGCGCACCTCCTGAGCTTCGTTTTGCATCGAATCGTCGACCGTAACCTCTTAGCACCGTGTGATCGTCTCCGCCGCCGCAGCAAGTTCATCGCCGGCCATGCTCCGGTGGTCATTAGCGGGCGGCGCTGGTACCAAAATGCTCGCGGTGTTGTGCTGATTCGAATAAGGTACTTAGTTAGGCCGCGCGAGCCCGGGAACGGCGGCGCCGTCGCCGACATCCCGCCGGCGGTAAGCCTCCAAGCCCCTCATCGATTTTGACTTCGGTCAAACACCACATGGCAGCCAACGTGGCGTAGGCCCACTGATCAGTGACTCTGCGGGTAGACTAGTTGGGTGCATATAGTTGTTTTCTGTTTAAATTTAAATCCAGGAAATCTCTGAAACTTTGCAAATTCATATAAAATTCATTATAACTCGGAAAAAGGTAAATAATATATTAAAATTCTTAGAAAAGTAAACTATATCCAATAAAAATATAAAATGAAATTTTTATTATTAATAAAAAATTCAATTATATAATACTTGTTAATTAAGCCTTTTATTTTAATTCTTAATACAATTAAAATTCCATAATTAGGAAAACTTTTCAAAAATAAATAAAAACTAGTAAGTAAATAAAGAAAGCATGAAAACTAATTTTATTTATTTGTTATCTTATTAAATCCTTAATAGAGAAATTTTAAACCCTGATTAATAATTATCTTAATTATTAAATTCCTCTAAAATAATAAAATGCCAAATCCAATATTATTTTTATTTCAAAGTTATTAATAACTTCAACTTATTAATAAAGTTATTACCTTAATAACTATATGGTAGATTAGGAAACCCTAATTACATGTTGAATACAGATTACAACCTCACCATCTCATATGAAACCCTAAAACCCTAACTCAATTATGAACCAAACCCTAACTCCACTAATTCTTGTGAACCTAAATTTGCTTCTAACCTAGACCCTAGGTTGGATCATGTGATCATGATATTTTCTTTCAAATCATAGAACCATAATTAGCAACTAAAGACATATCCATGTCCACATAAAATGTAGAACCCTATCACTACTAAATTAGTATTCCATTTATACATACCCATCAAACCTAGATAATCAAATAGGGTCAAGTAAGTCTAAACCCTAATTCCTAGCATAAAGATTATCAACCTTACTCATACCTATTTAGCATCACACCAATGTGATGAATCTCATGAACAACTATGCCAAATCCTGAGCATTACCTAACCATATTCCACTAAACCCTACTAGTGTTGGATACTTATGAACCATCCTATTTAGAAACCAATTCTCCCTTACTTAATAGAACCAACAGTAAAACCCAGACCACCTCAACCCTAATTGATATACTTCTTATTATTTAAGAAGTATGTTCTTCAAAAGTTATTCTTTTTAAGAAAATATAAAGTAGCCAACAATCCTGCCTAATAGGATCTATAAACCCTAGCTATCTATCATCAATAAGATACAACCAACTTTGATAACACCTATGTATAATTAGTTGCTTAAGATGCCTAGGCTTAACTCAACCTTACAAGCCTTGGGGTTGATGAATCCAACTAGGTTGTGATCCATCTAATGCTTACTCCAGAAACTAGATGAAACCATAGTCAACCATAGAACCCCACCAATCTAATTATCATACTTGTTATTTATTCAAGAACATGTTCTTCAAAAGTTATTCTTTTTAAAAATATAATAAGTAATCATCAACCATGCAATATTAGACTTAAAATTGACAACTGCTCTTTACTTATTATACAACTACTAATCTTTGATGTGTATGATTGTTACTATGCATTTTACCATTTGCTTATGATTCTAAACCAACACAAACCTGAATAAGAACCTTGTTTGTGAATCACTCTAAAAGTGCAACACACCCTAAGCAAATCATTTCAACTAACTAATCCTAAATCATCGGGGTTAGGTCACGCTTAGAGCGATTGCATCTCATACTTATGCATTATTGCATCCTTGCCAATCTTTTAAACATCGTCCTTACCGGACGATGATGCTATTTCAGAATTTGGAGTTATTGCGTATCGAAGACCTTGACTGCATAATCTTGCAGTCAAGAAAGGCAAGTTCATCGCTTGCTCATGTCATTTGAGTATTTTTACCAAATTACTTGGAAAGTACTATGTTTATCACCATTGCATAAAAAGCAAAACCACTATTTTCATAACTATGAATATGACTATGTGGTGGGCAATGGAACCATGGATTGTGTTGATATGGTGGAGGTTCCATTGCGAGGGTTTATATCCATCTAGGATTAAACAACAAATGTCGTCCAGTGATTCTTGTGCCGTATAAACCGTGTTAACCATAAGATCTGGAGTGGGACGGAGTAGCCAATTGTATTTCCACCTCTCGTACATCAACGGATGCGCTTACCGTAGCAGTTGTGTCTTGCGGAGCAACTTGAGGGTGGGGAGCCCCTTCTAATTCCCCACGGTATAGCAGTGCTTACCGTAGCGGTTGCGGCTTGCGGAACAACTTGAGGGTGGGGATCCCCTTCTAATTCCCCACGGTAATGTGGTCTATGATGGGTTGCAGCTACCGGCGAAGGAGTTTGGTTAACGAGTCCCAAACTGTTGTCGTGGTCGGGGTCCATCCTTAATTGGTGTAAGAGGACCGACGAGGACCCCGGGTCGGGGTATGCAACAAAGGGTGGGTGTGCGAGGTAGCGGAGGAATATGAACGGCTAGGACCTTATACCGGGCCTCACACCAAAGGAATTGTGGACGGGTCGCCCCCGGTTGGCACCAAGGTTAAGATCTCTTATGGGTAAAGAAACACACTGATACGTCTCCAACGTATCGATAATTTCTTATGTTCCATGCTACTTTATTGATGATACCTACATGTTTTATGCACATTATATGTCATATTTATGCATTTTCTGGAACTAACCTATTAACAAGATGCCGAAGAGCCAGTTGCTGTTTTCTGCTGTTTTTGGTTTCAGAAATCCTAGTAAGGAAATATTCTCGGAATTGGACGAAATCTTCGCCCGGGGTCCTATTTTTGCACGGAGCTTCCGGAAGACCGAAGAGATAACGAAGTGGGGCCACGAGGTGGCCAGACCACAGGGCGGCGGCCCGGCCCTGGCCGCGCCACCTGTCCCGGGCCTCGTGAGCCTGACCTACCCTTCCGCCTACAAATAGCCTCCGTCGCGAACCCGATGCGAGAGCCACGATACGGAAAACCTTCCAGAGACGCCGCCGCCGCGAATCCCATCTCGGGGGATTCAGGAGATCGCCTCCGCACCCTGCCGGAGAGGGGATTCATCTCCCGGAGGACTCTTCATCGCCATGATCGCCTCCGGAGTGATGAGTGAGTAGTTCACCCCTGGACTATGGGTCCATAGCAGTAGCTAGATGGTCGTCTTCTCCTTGTTGTGCTTCATTATTGGATCTTGTGAGCTGCCTAACATGATCAAGATCATCTATATGTAATACTATATGTTGTGTTTGTCGGGATCCGATGGATAGAGAATACTATGTTATGGTGATTATCAATCTATTGTTTATGTGTTGTTTATGATCTTGCATGCTCTCCGTTATTAGTAGAGGCTCTGGCCAAGTTTTTACTCTTAACTCCAAGAGGGAGTATTTATGCTCGATAGTGGGTTCATGCCTTCATTGACACCTGGGACAGTGACAGAAAGTTCTAAGGTTGTGATGTGCTTTTGCCACTAGGGATAAAACATTGATTCTATGTCTAAGGATGTAGTTGTCGATTACATTACGCACCATACTTAATGCAATTGTCATTTGCTTTGCAACTTAATGAATGGGGTTCGGTGATAACCTGAAGGTGGACTTTTTAGGCATAGATGCAGTTGGAGGGCGGTCTATGTACTTTGTCGTAATGCCCAATTAAATCTCACTATATTTATCATATCATGTATATGCATTGTTATGCCTTTCTCTATTTGTCAATTGCCCGACTGTAATTTGTTCACCCAACATGCTTTTATCTTATGGAAGAGACACCTCTAGTGAACTGTGGACCCCGGTCCTATCCTTTACATAGCATACAATCTACTGCAATTGTGTTTTACTGTTTTCTTGCAAACAATCATCTTCCACTCGATACGTTTAATCCTTTGTTACAGCAAGCCGGTGAGATTGACAACCTCACTGTTTCGTTGGGGCAAAGTACTTTGGTTTTGTTGTGCAGATTCCACGTTGGCGCCGGAATCCCTGTTGTTGCGCCGCATCACATTTCGCCACCATCAACCTTCAACGTGCTTCTTGGCTCCTACTGGTTCGATTAAACCTTGGTTTCATACTGAGGGAAACTTGCTTCTATACGCATCATACCTTCCACTTGGGGTTCCCAACGGACGTGTGAATCTACGCGTATCAAGCTAAATTTCTGGCGCCGTTGCCGGGGAGATCAAGACACGCTGCAAGGGGAGTCTCCACTTCTCAATCTCTTTACTTTGTTTTTGTCTTGCTTTATTTTATTTACTACTTTGTTTGCTGCACCTAAACAAAACACAAAAAAAAATAGTTGCTAGTTTTACTTTATTTATTGTCTTGCTCTTTATATCAAAAACACACAAAAAATTAGTTACTTGTATTTACTTTATCTAGTTTGTTTTATTTACTGTTGCTAAAATGAATACCCCTGAAAATACTAAGTTGTGTGACTTCACAAATGCAAATAATAATGATTTCCTATGCACACCTATTGCTCCACCTGCTACTACAGCAGAATTCTTTGAAATTAAACCTGCTTTCTGAACTTGGTTATGAGAGATCAATTTTCTGGTGTTAGTTCGATGATGCTGCCCATCTCAATAATTTTATTGAACTTTGTGAAATGCAAAAGTATAAGGATGTAGATGGTGATATTATTAAATTGAAAGTGTTTCCTTTCTCATTAAGAGGAAGAGCTAAAGATTGGTTGCTATCTTTGCCTAAGAATAGTATTGATTCATGGACTAAATGCAAGGATGCTTTTATTGGTAGATATTATCCTCCCGCTAAAATTATATCTTTGAGAAGTAGCATAATGAATTTTAAGCAATTAGATACTGAACATGTTGCTCAAGCATGGGAGAGAATGAAAACTTTGGTAAAGAATTGCCCAACCCATGGACTGACTACTTGGATGATCATCCAAACCTTCTATGCAGGACTAAATTTTTCTTCGCGGAATTTATTGGATTCAGCTGCTGGAGGTACCTTTATGTCCATCACATTGGGGGCGGCTACAAAACTTCTTGATGATATGATGATAAATTACTCTGAATGGCACACGGAAAGAGCTCCACAAGGTAAGAAGGTAAATTCTGTTGAAGAAACCTCTTCCTTGAGTGATAAGATTGATGTGAGTATGTCTATGCTTGTGAATGGTAGATCTAATGTAGATCCAAATAATGTTCCTTTAGCTTCATTGGTTGCTCAAGAAGAAAATGTTGACGTAAATTTCATTAAAAACAATAATTTCAACAACAATGCTTATAGGAACAACTCTGGTAATAACTATAGGCCATATCCTTCTGCTAATGGTAATGGTTATGGTAATTCTTATGGGAATTCTTACAACAATAATAGGAGTGTACCCTCTGGTCTTGAAGCCATGCTTAAAGAATTTATTAGTACACAAACTGCTTTTAACAAATCTGTTGAGGAAAAGCTTGATAAAATTGATACTATTGCTTCTAGAGTTGATAGACTTGCCTCTGATGTTAATCTTTTAAAATTGAAAGTTATGCCTAATAATGATATTGATAATAAGATTACTACTACAGCAAATGCCATCCAAGTTAGAATTAATGAGAATATAAGATTAATGGCTGAATTGCGTGCTAGGTGGGATAGAGAAGAAAATGAAAAACTAGCTAAAGAGAATAATGTAGCTAAAGTTTGGACTATTACCACCACTAGTAATGCTAATTCTTCACATGTTGCTGCACCTCCTACTATCAATGGTAAAATAATTGGTGTTGGCAATGTTTCTACTCCTAGTGCAAAGCGAACAAAACTGCCTGAAATTGCTAAAACTGCTGAAACTGCTTGTGATAAAACTGCTGAAATTTTTTCCAACCTTGGGAACAATGATCCCATTGCTGTAGCTCATAATGATTTAGATTTTGATGATTGCCACATCTCTGAAGTTATAAAGTTCTTACAAAAACTTGCTAAAAGTCCTAATGCTAGTGCTATAAATTTAGCCTTTACAAAACATATTACAAATGCTCTCATAAAAGCTAGAGAAGAGAAACTAAAACTTGAAACTTCTATTCCTAGAAAATTAGAGGATGGTTGGGAGCCCATCATTAAAATGAAATTCAATGATTTTAAATGTAATGCTTTATGTGATCTTGGTGCAAGTATTTCTGTTATGCCTAAAAAGATTTATGATATGCTTGACTTGCCACCATTGAAGAATTGTTATTTGGATGTTAATCTTGCCGATAATGTTAAAAAGAAACCTTTGGGGAGGATTGATAATGTGCACATTACGGTTAACAATAACCTTGTCCCCGTTGATTTTGTTGTTTTGGATATGAATGCAATGCATCTTGTCCTATTGTGTTGGGAAGACCTTTTCTTCGAACCGTTGGTGCTGTTATTGATATGAGGGAAGGTAATATTAAATATCAATTTCCTCTCAAGAAAGGTATGGAACACTTCCCTAGAAAGAGAATGAAGTTGCCTTTTGATTCTATTATTAGAACAAGTTATGATGTTGATACTTCATCTCTCGATAATACTTTATTTGCATTTTCTGCGCCTAGCTGAAAGGCGTTAAAGAAAAGCGCTTATGGGAGACAACCCATGTTTTTACTACAGCAATTTTTGTTTTGTTGAGTCTTGGAAGTTGTTTACTACTGTAGCAACCTCTCCTTATCATGTTTTTGTGCCAAGTAAAGTTTCTATGTCAAAGTTGATGTTATATTTGGGATCGCAGAAACAGCATTGCTGTCTGTCACGAATCTGGGCACAGCCTCTGTAGAAAATTCGAAAAAATCTGCCAATTTACGAGCGTGATCCTCAGATATGTACGCAACTTTCATTAGTTTTGAGTTTTTCCATGTGAGCAAGTCTGGTGCCAGCTTTAAATTCGTCTTTACGGACTGTTCTGTTTTGACAGATTCTGCCTTTTATTCGCATTGCCTCTTTTGCTATATTGGATTCATTTCTTTGATCCATTAATGTCCAGTAGCTTTATGCAATGTCCAGAAGTGAAAATAATGATTGTGTCACCTCTGAATATGAGAATTATCAATTGTGCACTAACCCTCTAATGAGTTTGCTTGAAGTTTGGTGTGAAGGAAGTTTTCAAGGGTCAAAGAGAGGAGTATGATATACTATGATCAAGAGGAGTGAAAGCTCTAAGCTTGGGGATGCCCCGTGGTTCACCCTGCATATTTTAAGAAGACTCAAGCGTCTAAGCTTGGGGATGCCCAAGGCATCCCTTCTTCATCGACAACATCATCAGGTTCCTCCCCTGAAACTATATTTTTATTCAATCACATCTTATGTTCTTTACTTGGAGCGTCGGTTTGTTTTTGTTTTTGTTTTTGTTTGAATAAATGGATCCTAGCATTCACTTTGTGGGAGAGAGACACGCTCCGCTTGCATATGGACAAATATGTCCTTAGGCTTTACTCATAATGTTCAAGGCGAAGTTTCTTCTTCGTTAAATTGTTATATGGTTGGAATTGAAAAATGCTACATGTAGTAATTCTAAAATGTCTTGGATAATGTGATACTTGGCAATTGTTGTGCTCTTGTTGAAGCTCTTGCATCATATACTTTGCACCCATTAATGAAGAAATACATAGAGCTTGCTAAAATTTGATTTGCATATTTGGTCTCTCTAAGGTCTAGATAATATCTAGTATTGAGTTTTGAACAACAAGGAAGACGGTGTAGAGTCTTATAATGTTTACAATATGTCTTTTATGTGAGTTTTGCTGCACCGGTTCATCCTTGAGTTTGCTTCAAATAACCTTGCTAGCCTAAACCTTGTATCGAGAGGGAATACTTCTCATGCATCCAAAATCCTTGAGCCAACTACTATGCCATTTGTGTCCATCATACCTACCTACTACATGGTATTTCTCCGCCATTCCAAAGTAAATTGCTTGAGTGCTACCTTTAAAATTCCATCATTCGCCTTTGCAATATATAGCTCATGGGACAAAATAGCCTTAAAAACTATCGTAGTATTGAATATGTACTTATGCACTTTATATTTTATTAAGTTGCTTGTTGTGCGATAACCATGCTTCTGGGAAACGCCATCAACTATTGTTGAATATCATGTGAGTTGCTATGCATGTGTCACATCCTGAAATTTTCTAAATTTCAATAAAAATAAATTTAATGCTTGATTGTTTAAACTTGATTGAAAATTCACAAAGATTTAAAAACTTTTTAAAGTTATTTACAAGTAAATTCCAAAATGGTGTTTTCAAAGACTTCTGGTTTCAAAGTATTTTGAAAACAAACATATTTTGGCTTTCAAGGTTTTCAAATCCTTAATGGATTTTTATTTGAGAAAACAAATCCTAGAAGTTTTATTTGCAAAATATTGCCCAAGTAGCCATACAGGCCAAAGTGCATAAAATTATTATTTTATTATTCCACTAATGGGTATTAGAACAGGTTCCTTAGATTCTTAAAACTATTTTTTTGAATTTTACAAATTTTTACAAATTTGTTTGATTCAATTTGAAGACCTAAACAAAAGTTATGAAAGAAAAAAAAAAAAAAAAAGCCCAGCCCAAGCCATCAGCCGTGGCCTCCCTCTATTAACTTTTCTCTCTTTTTTTTTCCTTGGGCCGTTTTCTCTCTTGGCCCATGTGGACCGAACAAACCAGCTTCGTCTTCCTCCTCGAGGAAGAACAGGGACTACGTGCGTTAACGTGCAGTTAACTTTCCCTCAATTCCCCCTCTAATTATAGCCACCATTTGCTCGCGACTTCAATACAAAAATTACTCCCCTTCTAATCACGATTCCATTCAGAGAGTTTATTTCTAAATTGGTTGCCTCAATCTCTCAAACCGTCTAGGTGCACCGAATGCCACTGATCGGCATAACCCTCCCGATCTCCCTCCACAGCTCATACCAACACGAACCGAGGAGAGCACCGTGTGTCCCTTGTCTTCCTCCACCACTTAGCTTCAGAAAGTTTGTACTGATATGCCCTGTACAACACACACCGACCATGCCAACATCAGCCACAAACTCGAGTTCATCGCTAGGTTACGTCGCTCTCGGTGATCACCTCGTCAAATCCTTGCGCCAGAATACGTTCCTCGTCGAGGGCTACCTCCAGGACATGGTCAGGCATGATGTTGTCGCTGTTGGCCACGACGTCATCGGAGTTCATCGGACCGGTACGTCTTATGTACTGGGTGTCAGCTCGATTCCTTTCACCTATGAACTTTCCTAACCATAGGCTATCTTCAGGACATAGGGAAGCGTCATGTTTTCACGGTTGACCGCGATATCACCGAAGTTCATCCCGACGGTATGTCATACCCGATAGCCTATACATCTATTCCTTTCTACCGCAGAGTTTCAATACCGTGTCCTACCTGCAGGACGTGGGTTTGAGTCATGTCTTTCCTGTGCTCACGCTGACACCAAATCCATGCCGCTGTCGCGTTGAAAAGCGAGTAGCGCCATCAGCCACAAGTCATCGCGGCGACAGGACGCAGCCGAAGGCAAAGTAATACGCTCACGAGTCCATCCTCGCCATGAACCTCGTCCCCGTTTTTCCCCAGCTTGAAGATCACGGGAACGCTGCCTGCGTCAAAGTCCTGAGCGCAGCCATCGACCACATGCCATATAACGATAATGGTCTTCCTGCTGGTACGATATTTAGTTTCCCCGTCGTTCCATCGTAACATACTGCCACCATTTTACCTATATCAATAACTGAACCAGCACCAAGCGTATCATGTCATGCCATGTACCTCATTTTTTTCTCCTTCATTTATTTTTCCCCACGCGCACGATCTGTGGCCGATCAGTCTTGTGCTAGCTCATAGATCATGTCTAACTTTGAAATTTCATAACAATAGATCCAAAGCTCCGTTTCAGATGTTTTCTCTGACGTTGGGTTAGTAATTAAATTCTCTACAACTTTCATGTAGAAAGTTTTTCGATCCGAGAAACTTTCTCGGACAACTTTCCAGACACCACTAGAATTCTAACCGCGTATTGTAAAATTCATACCTTGAGTTCTACACATCGGTTTTCGACAAACTCTATACCGTTATAATCAGTAAAATGCCTAGATCATTCTAGACAATTTGTATGTCGAATTCGCATGCTTTGTTTTCACGGTATTTCTATGGTCCGCAATATCAGTCTTCGACTATGCAAATCATCTAGACATGTTCGTCATGTTCCATGATCACATCTATGCACAACATATTATCTTAGTCCATATTATTCAAATAGCAATTGAGTTATTTGAGTAAATTTTCATATCATTACTTCCTATCTAATCTTTTTCCTTGTGTCATTGGTGAGTGTTGTCACACTCTCCATAATGGTATGTTGCTTTTCGCCATCCGATCCTCATTTGATTCTATCACATTGATCATTCCAATTATTCGTTTCGGTGTAGTAAACAACCCTTGACCATATGCCCTTGTTAATCTTTTCCTCATAAGCATTTGACCTGGCTAATCTTTTCCTTTCTAAGTACATGACCCTTCCAATCTATCAAATCATATGTTGCAAGCCAAACCTCATGCCCCACCTTAGTACCATAGAGCGATGTCCGATTGTTGTCTTGTTTGATTATGTTGCTATGAATGGTGTGTTTATGTTATGTTATTTTCATCTTATAGTTTGTGCGGAGAGCCACGTGTTTCGATTGAGAGAAAAGGGAATGATCTTCGACTACCAAAAAGGCAAGTGACACACACCAAAAGTCCCAGTTTTAACTCTTGCACAATAGTGTTTTTATAGTAGACATGTCTAGGATTTATGTTTTTTTTTCTTGCTATTAAATCCTAGTAGTTTAGCTACACCACTCCTAGACTCCCTTAGCCGCCATTAAATTTAGTTGTTACCTGCTATGCCATGGAAAAGGTTTTGATAGAGGTTAAGGAAAAACAACTAAGTTTAATGAATTACCTGGGTGAATGGTGGAGTTATGGAGAGGGTGGCTGTATCAGGGGGCAAGACCCTGGTGCTAGTGCACACTTGCGGAAAGTCACCCAGGCTTAAAGAGATTGTAGACAAACCTTGCTCATTAGCTTCACGTACAACCACATGCTACTATGGCTCTGGCTTGACAAAGTATGTTGTATGAACCCGGATCCTAGGGGCCAGGTGGTGGTAGAGGGATACTGTAGGTGGAACGGGGCCCTTAGGGAATGGTTCGGGTGATTACACACAGAAGGTCTCGGCCACGGTCTGCACCTGTCCTCTGAGCAAAATGTGCATCGAGGTAGAAGGATTGACCTGGCCATGTGGGTAAAGGTGTACAACCTCTCGAGAGTGTAAAATCTAAGTACTTAGCCGTGTCCCCGGTTATGGACAACTTGAGCGAACTGACAAGTCCTTGTTCGAAGATCTCCTCATCCCAATTTCTTAAATTAAAAATATGATGGGTGAACAAGGGTAGGAGGATTCACCGGGGATTTACCGGTGGTTTCCAGGATTTCTCGGGGTTTACCGACGAAATCCAATATTTAGTAATAACAGAAAATGTTTTGATAAACGATAGGGAAAAATTGGCTTTATGCAAAATGAACCTGAGCTCTACCAGCCAGATGTGCACGTAGGTGTAGGATGCCTTTTGAGTCCACAAAAGTGTCCTTGCCAATACAATTCCAAATGTATTGACCATTCGTGGCTGCAACCTTTCATGTTGCAGGTGTTTTGAAAGACGAGTGAGTTACGATGGTTAGGGTTACGAGTCTATCCTCAACATGCTCGCTTGTGGCACATGAAGACGAAGGACTCCATGCTGTCTATGTTTATTCGTTGTGAGACTCTGATGATATGCTAGTCTTGTGCTATGCAATTTGTAATCCTTTATGTAAATTCTGGATCATACGATGTAATAAAGACCTTTGTTTCTTGATATTACATCTTGTACTGTGTGTGCTAGCGATTGATCCAGGGACTAGCACAAATATGCACAGAGATCGGCACCTTAAAAGGGTGAGGTCGCTACAGATGGTATCAGAGCATTGTGTTGACCTTAGGCTCGTGACCCTAGGTTTGGATTAGAAATAGAAAGACCTTAGGATGAAATTCCATCTTATCTATCTAATCCATTTTCTATTGAAAAGAAATGTTTGCAAATTGGTTTTCTTGTATTCTCACCTATTCCATCTTCAAAACAAATCTTCATCTTTTAGACGTCCAATCTTTGAAGACCTCAAGGAAGTGGAAGAGAAGCTTGAAGCACCCAAGATGGAAATAGGGTAGACCACCACTTTTTTTTTCAGACCAACGATATCTCCATGCATTGATCATACCAAATTGCGGTATGACCATACTAGTTTGTTTGTGTTTGAACCATGTTGCTTGATGTTTGTTAGATGCTTGTTGTTTGATGAATTGCTTTGATATGTTGAGTTTGGGTAAGAATCTTCTTTAGAATCTTTCTATCTATTCTCATCTATACCCAACCCGGAGAATGTTTTCTCGGCAACTCGCCATGAAGACAACAGTAGTGAAACCAACCTTGATGATTCCTATCAAGGTGAATAAGCATAGAGCGTGAGATACGCAAAACCGTAGTTAAGGATCGATAGAGGTGTTTTCAAAAAAAAACAATTCAATAATGGAGATTGAAACATTGATTCAATTCTCCAAGGAATTTTTTCAAATCAAACTTGTGAGGTTGACCAAGAGTTAGAATACGAGATATACCAAACTGAAAACAAGGAAATGATTGGGTGCGACATGGATTGGCCCCCATGACGACTACTCATATTGTTCGCTCTTGTTATGAGGAATGGTAAATCTAGAGAGACGTACCTACAAGAGAGACGTCGCTGATAAGCCTGAACCATAGGGTGAATAGATATTATGCCCTTATAGTATGGCAAGTGCTGCCAAGCGTAGGAATACGGTGAGTTTGAAGACCCAACCAATAGATGAAAAATAGTGGAAGACCTTCAAGTAAGAAGATGAAGGATGCCTTGAAGTACTCTCATATTGGTTTTCCGTTTGACCCAAATAGTGGCCCCTTCTGTCAAAAGTTGTTCAACGACCAACCATTTGGATTAGAAGCCCTAGTATGAAGGAAACCTACTTGACTCACATTGAAGATATATGTTGTTCACTATATGTGAATAAACAACCCCAATTGGAAGTCAGAAGCCATACATATTTCAAGAGATGACCCAATGCCAAGTCATACCTAGGATGAACCCAGCATAAACCCAAGACCCAAGACTATCTACAAAAGTTCCTTTTAAGGGTGGTAGCCCACCCCAACATATCCCAAACCCATCTTTCTTTCTAGCCTCTTCAAATCTCGGGGACGAGATTTCTTTTAAGGGTGGTAGTCTGTCACATCCTGAAATTTTCTAAATTTCTGAATGTAAAATAAAAATAAATTTAATGCTTGATTGTTTAAACTTGATTGAAAATTCACAAAGATTTAAAAACTTTTTAAAGTTATTTACAAGTAAATTCCAAAATGGTGTTTTCAAAGACTTCTGGTTTCAAAGTATTTTGAAAACAAACATATTTTGGCTTTCAAGGTTTTCAAAACCTTAATGGATTTTTATTTGAGAAAACAAATCCTAGAAGTTTTATTTGCAAAATATTGCCCAAGTAGCCATACAGGCCAAAGTGCATAAAATTATTATTTTATTATTCCACTAATGGGTATTAGAACAGGTTCCTTAGATTCTTAAAACTATTTTTTTGAATTTTACAAATTTTTACAAATTTGTTTGATTCAATTTGAAGACCTAAACAAAAGTTATGAAAGAAATAATAATTAAAAAAAAAACGCCCAGCCCAAGCCATCAGCCGTGGCCTCCCTCTATTAACTTTTCTCTCTTTTTTTTTCCTTGGGCCGTTTTCTCTCTTGGCCCATGTGGACCGAACAAACCAGCTTCGTCTTCCTCCTCGAGGAAGAACAGGGACTACGTGCATTAACGTGCAGTTTTTTTTTATGCCTCTCGAACAGTGGTACAGCTGTAGTATCTGAACTCGTGTACCAACTCACACCACACACACACCACACACACGCACACCCCTAGTACACAAGCTAGACCTACAACTACACACACACACGTATATTTTGTGATTTGACAGTTGTGGCACGAATATACGTGGGAGGCGCTGAAGATTTATTACGCGAACACTGTTCCTAATGAACAGTGCTGCGGGGTGAGACACCCGAAATTCGTCCCTAGAGGGGATCGAACTCGGGCGGGCTGGCCGGCCACTGCCGAGCCTAGCCAACGCGCTACGAGCGCGTTCTCAAAATTACTCCCCTTCTAATCACGATTCCAGTCAGAGAGTTTATTTCTAAATTGGTTGCCTCAATCTCTCAAACCGTCTAGGTGCACCGAATGCCACTGATCGGCATAACCCTCCCGATCTCCCTCTACAGCTCATACCAACACGAACCGACATGTCCTCCATGTTCCCCTTGTCTTCCTCCACCACTTAGCTTCAGAAAGTTTGTACTGATATGCCCTGTACAACACACACCGACCATGCCAACATCAGCCACAAACTCGAGTTCATCGCTAGGTTACGTCGCTCTCGGTGATCATCTCGTCAAATCCTTGCACGACAAGACGTTCCTCGTCGAGGGCTACCTCCAGGACATGGTCGGGCATGATCTTGTCGCTGTTGGCCACGACGTCATCGGAGTTCATCGGACCGGTACGTCTTATGTACTGGGTGTCAGCTCGATTCCTTTCACCTATGAACTTTCCTAACCATAGGCTATCTTCAGGACATAGGGAAGCGTCATGTTTTCACGGTTGACCGCGATATCACCGAAGTTCATCCCGACGGTATGTCATACCCGATAGCCTATACATCTATTCCTTTCTACCGCAGAGTTTCAATACCGTGTCCTACCTGCAGGACGTGGGTTTGAGTCATGTCTTTCCTGTGCTCACGCTGACACCAAATCCATGCCGCTGTCGCGTTGAAAAGCGAGTAGCGCCATCAGCCACAAGTCATCGCGGCGACAGGACGCAGCCGAAGGCAAAGTAATACGCTCACGAGTCCATCCTCGCCATGAACCTCGTCCCCGTTTTTCCCCAGCTTGAAGATCACGGGAACGCTGCCTGCGTCAAAGTCCTGAGCGCAGCCATCGACCACATGCCATATAACGATAATGGTCTTCCTGCTGGTACGATATTTAGTTTCCCCGTCGTTCCATCGTAACATACTGCCACCATTTTACCTATATCAATAACTGAACCAGCACCAAGCGTATCATGTCATGCCATGTACCTCATTTTTTTCTCCTTCATTTATTTTTCCCCACGCGCACGATCTGTGGCCGATCAGTCTGTGCTAGCTCATAGATCATGTCTAACTTTGAAATTTCATAACAATAGATCCAAAGCTCCGTTTCAGATGTTTTCTCTGACGTTGGGTTAGTAATTAAATTCTCTACAACTTTCATGTAGAAAGTTTTTCGATCCGAGAAACTTTCTCGGACAACTTTCCAGACACCACTAGAATTCTAACCGCGTATTGTAAAATTCATACCTTGAGTTCTACACATCGGTTTTCGACAAACTCTATACCGTTATAATCAGTAAAATGCCTAGATCATTCTAGACAATTTGTATGTCGAATTCGCATGCTTTGTTTTCACGGTATTTCTATGGTCCGCAATATCAGTCTTCGACTATGCAAATCATTTAGACATGTTCATCATGTTCCATGATCACATCTATGCACAACATATTATCTTAGTCCATATTATTCAAATAGCAATTGAGTTATTTGAGTAAATTTTCATATCATTACTTCCTATCTAATCTTTTTCCTTGTGTCATTGGTGAGTGTTGTCACACTCTCCATAATGGTATGTTGCTTTACGCCATCCGATCCTCATTTGATTCTATCACATTGATCATTCCAATTATTCGTTCCGGTGTAGCAAACAACCCTTGACCATATGCCCTTGTTAATCTTTTCCTCCTAAGCATTTGACTTGGATAATCTTTTCCTTTCTAAGTACATGACCCTTCCAATCTATCAAATCATATGTTGCAAGCCAAACCTCATGCCCCACCTTAGTACCATAGAGCGATGTCCGATTGTTGTCTTGTTTGATTATGTTGCTATGAATGGTGTGTTTATGTTATGTTATTTTCATCTTATAGTTTGTGCGGAGAGCCACGTTTTGATTGAGAGAAAAGGGAATGATCTTCGACTACCAAAAAGGCAAGTGACACACACCAAAAGTCCCAGTTTTAACTCTTGCACAATAGTGTTATTATAGTAGACATGTCTAGGGTTTATGCTTTTTGCTTGCTATTAAATCCTAGTAGTTTAGCTACACCACTCCTAGACTCCCTTAGCCGCCATTAAATTTAGTTGTTACCTGCTATGCCATGGAAAAGGTTTTGATAGAGGTTAAGGAAAAACAACTAAGTTTAATGAATTACCTGGGTGAATGGTGGAGTTATGGAGAGGGTGGCTGTATCAGGGGGCAAGACCCTGGTGCTAGTGCACACTTGCGGAAAGTCACCCAGGCTTAAAGAGATTGTAGACAAACCTTGCTCATTAGCTTCACGTACAACCACATGCTACTATGGCTCTGGCTTGACAAAGTATGTTGTATGAACCCGGATCCTAGGGGCCAGGTGGTGGTAGAGGGATACTGTAGGTGGAACGGGGCCCTTAGGGAATGGTTCGGGTGATTACACACAGAAGGTCTCGGCCACGGTCTGCACCTGTCCTCTGAGCAAAATGTGCATCGAGGTAGAAGGATTGACCTGGCCATGTGGGTAAAGGTGTACAACCTCTCGAGAGTGTAAAATCTAAGTACTTAGCCGTGTCCCCGGTTATGGACAACTTGAGCGAACTGACAAGTCCTTGTTCGAAGATCTCCTCATCCCAATTTCTTAAATTAAAAATATGATGGGTGAACAAGGGTAGGAGGATTCACCGGGGATTTACCGGTGGTTTCCAGGATTTCTCGGGGTTTACCGACGAAATCCAATATTTAGTAATAACAGAAAATGTTTTGATAAACGATAGGGAAAAATTGGCTTTATGCAAAATGAACCTGAGCTCTACCAGCCAGATGTGCACGTAGGTGTAGGATGCCTTTTGAGTCCACAAAAGTGTCCTTGCCAATACAATTCAAATGTATTGACCATTCGTGGCTGCAACCTTTCATGTTGCAGGTGTTTTGAAAGACGAGTGAGTTACGATGGTTAGGGTTACGAGTCTATCCTCAACATGCTCGCTTGTGGCACATGAAGACGAAGGACTCCATGCTGTCTATGTTTATTCGTTGTGAAACTCTGATGATATGCTAGTCTTGTGCTATGCAATTTGTAATCCTTTATGTAAATTCTGGATCATACGATGTAATAAAGACCTTTGTTTCTTGATATTACATCTTGTACTGTGTGTGCTAGCGATTGATCCAGGGACTAGCACAAATATGCACAGAGATCGGCACCTTAAAAGGGTGAGGTCGCTACAGCATGTCCGTCTTGTCTGAAGGATCTATCATTTTAGTGGTTGGAGCATGCAAAATTGTTAGAGAAGAACATTGGGCCGCTAACTAAAGCCATGAATCATGGTGGAAGTTTCAGTTTGGACATATATCCTCAATCTCATATGAGAATAATAATCATTGTTACATGCTTACGCATTTAAGAGGAGTCCATTATCTGTTGTCCATGTTGTCCCGGTATGGATGTCTAAGTTGAGAATAATCAAAAGCGAGAAATCCAAAATGCGAGCATTCTCCTTAGACCTTTGTACAGGCGGCATGGAGGTACCCCTTTGTGACACTTGGTTGAAACATGGCATGCAAAGATCCGGTAGTCCAAGCTAAGTAGGACGAGGTGCGGACACTATTAGTATACTATGCATGAGGCTTGCAACTTGTAAGATATAATTTACATAACTCATATGCTTTATTACTACCGTTGACAAAATTGTTTCATGTTTTCAAAATAAAGCTCTAGCACAAATACAGCAATCGATGTTTTCCTCTTTGAAGGACCATTCTTTTACTTTTATTGTTGAGTCAGTTTACCTATCTCCCTCCACCTTAAGAAGCAAACACTTGTGTGAACTGTGCATTGATTCCTACATACTTGCATATTGCACTTGTTATACTACTCTATGTTGACAATATCCATGAGATATACATGTTATAAGTTGAAAGCAACCGCTGAAACTTAATCTTCCTTTGTGTTGGTTCAACACCTTTACTTTGATTTATTGCTTTATGAGTTAACTCTTATGCAAGACTAATTGATGCTTGTCTTGAAGTACTATTCATGAAAAGTCTTTGCTATATGATTCACTTGTTTACTCATGTCATTACCTTTGTTTTGATCGCTGCATCCATTACATATGTTTACAAATAGTATGATCAAGATTATGATGGCATGTCACTTCAGAAATTATCTTTGTTATCGTTTTACCTGCTCGGGACGAGCAGAACTAAGCAGGGATGCTGATACGTCTCCAACGTATCGATAATTTCTTATGTTCCATGCTACTTTATTGATGATACCTACATGTTTTATGCACATTATATGTCATATTTATGCATTTTCTGGAACTAACCTATTAACAAGATGCCGAAGAGTTGTTGTTTTCTGCTGTTTTTGGTTTCAGAAATCCTAGTAAGGAAATATTCTCGGAATTGGACGAAATCTTCGCCCGGGGTCCTATTTTGCACGGAGCTTCCAGAAGACCGAAGAGATAACGAAGTGGGGCCACGAGGTGGCCGGACCACGAGGCGGCGCGGCCAGGGCCTGGCCGCGCCACCCTGTCCCTGGCTCGTGTGGCCCCCTGACCTACCCTTCCGCCTACAAATAGCCTCCGTCGCGAAACCCCGTACCGAGAGCCACGATACGGAAAACCTTCCGAGACGCCGCCGCCGAATCCCATCTCGGGGGATTCAGGAGATCGCCTCCGGCACCTGCCGGAGAGGGGATTCATCTCCCGGAGGACTCTTCATCGCCATGATCGCCTCCGGAGTGATGAGTGAGTAGTTCACCCCTGGACTATGGGTCCATAGCAGTAGCTAGATGGTCGTCTTCTCCTTGTTGTGCTTCATTATTGGATCTTGTGAGCTGCCTAACATGATCAAGATGATCTATATGTAATACTATATGTTGTGTTTGTCGGGATCCGATGGATAGAGAATACTATGTTATGGTGATTATCAATCTATTGTTTATGTGTTGTTTATGATCTTGCATGCTCTCCGTTATTAGTAGAGGCTCTGGCCAAGTTTTTACTCTTAACTCCAAGAGGGAGTATTTATGCTCGATAGTGGGTTCATGCCTTCATTGACACCTGGGACAGTGACAGAAAGTTCTAATGTTGTGATGTGTTGTTGCCACTAGGGATAAAACATTGATTCTATGTCTAAGGATGTAGTTTTCGATTACATTACGCACCATACTTAATGCAATTGTCTTTTGCTTTGCAACTTAATACTGAATGGGGTTCGGATGATAACCTGAAGGTGGACTTTTTAGGCATAGATGCGGTTGGATGGCGGTCTATGTACTTTGTCGTAATGCCCAATTAAATCTCACTATATTTATCATATCATGTATATGCATTGTTATGCCTTTCTCTATTTGTCAATTTCCCGACTGTAATTTGTTCACCCAACATGCTTTTATCTTATGGAAGAGACACCTCTAGTGAACTGTGGACCCCGGTCCTATCCTTTACATAGCATACAATCTGCAATTGTGTTTTACTTGTTTTCTTGCAAACAATCATCTTCCACTCGATACGTTTAATCCTTTGTTACAGCAAGCCGGTGATATTGACAACCTCACTGTTTCGTTGGGGCAAAGTACTTTGGTTTTGTTGTGCAGATTCCACGTTGCCGGAATCCCTGTTGTTGCGCCGCATCACATTTCGCCACCATCAACCTTCAACGTGCTTCTTGGCTCCCCGGTTCGATTAAACCTTGGTTTCATACTGAGGAAACTTGCTTCTATACGCATCATACCTTCCACTTGGGGTTCCCAACGGACGTGTGCATCTACGCGTATCACACACCTCTGCAGAGTGTAACGAACTGTGACCAGTCACTCCCTGTTCCGGGATATGGAACTGCGAACGCTGCCGGAAAGGAACTCCATGAAGTTCTAGTCAACCGGTGAAGGCTGACGGACATAGCTCTTCCGAATAAAAGCAACCTTTTGAAGAAATGATTACAAAAACCTGCATAGCCTTGGCCTTCTGGTCTATGGCTGTAGCTAGTGCATTAAACACCTCTTTCCTATAATGAACTTGTTGAGTACGCTCGTACTCATCCCACTCTTAAATCCCCTGCTTAGGTATGGAGGCATCAAAGGAGGATCTACAGTGCAACTCGAAGGCCTAGGAGTCAACACCTACTTCAAGAGACAGGACCATGTCAGGAGAGTCAGATACCACATTCAACAAGGAGAAACCTAGATTAGCAATAGAAAGGAACTAGCTTCCTAAACCTAGCTCCTAATTAGCTAGAATCTATTCTTAGCCTCTATAGCTAGTTTTATACTCTTCAAATAGAGTACGTGATAAGATTAGACTACGAGTCGTTCTTCTGGATCTTATTTACAGATTTACCTCATTGTAAAGTAGGAGGCTGTGTTGATCTTCTGTAATAGAGTCGGAGTTGTAATTCTATAGACATGCCTTGGACCCGCATATGTTTCTGTTGTACCACTCTGAGCGATATAATACTAGTGGAACGGTGTTTCATTGGTGTTATATCAGACTTGCATACTACACCATGCGGTGGTATGCCGGGTCACCACAGTTGGTATCAGAGCAAATGCTTTGACCTTAGGATTAAAACCCTTTAAAGGAGACCTATAGGATTGGTAGTGTCTATAGGAAGTTGTATTAGCTAAGTCAACTATGCTAAACCAAAATCTTCTTATGACTTAAGATGGATATTCACTTGAGAATAATACTGACACACTTGAGTCAACCTTTCTTACCCATCTTTCTCAAGTGAAGTTAGCTAATCCCAAGTATGTAGAACACCATTAAGTCTTTAAAATCATAGATGAGTAGACCACAGTTGGTATACAATACATGGTAGTCCAAAGAGAGGATACAACCATAAGGAAGATATCCTATTGGAAGATGTGTACCAACATATGTCATGATTAAGTAAGAGTTATTCAGACCTGCATTATAAACGATATCATGTGATAAAGGTAAATATATTAGGAAGATATCCTATTAGAAGGTGTATACCAAGACAAGTAATGGGTAAGTAAAATCTATCCAAACTTGTGAAACAACTGATAGTAAGTAATCAGTATAAGCTATATGAGGTAGTATAGACCATGATGAGTCAATCATGGGAGGTAAGGAAGAGAGATAGGAATAAAATATGTCTACTTACATGATAGAAATAGTAATCATATATGATTCACTTGAGAATCATTATGTGATGGATTAGAACATCATAAATAATTAGAAGGAGAACAATAAGAAGCCAGTTGTACAACAATAGTGCAAGAATTATGTTTCACAACCATGGCAACTGTGCCAAGTATGCTGGAACCATAGTTGATAGTCTGAAGAAGGCTTTATAGAGCATAGCTTATGGAGAAACCCTGGAATTATAGGTGATATACTCTAATAGTTATGAGTTTAGAGTAGCTATATTAGAATCTAGAGATGGTATGTGTAGTAGTCCTCAACCAAATGGAAGTTAAGTTAGTACTTCCAAAGGAAGATAGGTTAACCTTAAACTATCCTAAACCGCTTTGTTTCAAGTTTATCTCATTGCAATTGTGCAATTAAGGTAAATTTGGAGACAAATAGTAGATTGCCATATATATGTGCTAAGTATCACGATATAAACCTATCTTATGTAGTGTTATATACTACACATCTCAGCCTAATATTTAGAGATGTCTTACTCAACTATTATATTCAGGCTTATGATGATGTGTATTATATGCACAAAGCTGAATCTTCTTGGATCTTATTGGATTTTCATTGATTGACTAGATCCATACATGAAGTTTGACTTTGATATGCAAGTGCATGTTGCAATATCAAGTTCTTACTTGATGATATAGATCTAGAGGGTAATGGTATTCGTGTGAGGAAGTGACGAATTCTGAAGACAAGATGAAGGTTCATCAGAAGAAGGAAGAAAAATTGTGGGAAGTAACCACAATACTCTGAAGGAAGTAACAATCAAAACTCATGCTTCACCTCAATAGAGGAGTACTTTAGTACAAGAGAAGCATGAAGGTGAGAAATATGGTGATTATGGTGAAGCTGAAGCAGAACCATAATCATTATAGAAGAGGGAATGCATGGGAAATCACTTAGGATACTATATTCATAGTGTCAGCTAGTGGTTCTCTTGCAAAATAAACCCTGAAAGAAAGGAAGATGATATATGAAATCATAGCAGATATAAGAAGACCATAGTTGATATCAGAAGACCACAGTTGATATAGGATCAATACTGCGAGATAAAGTAGAAGATGTCTCGTCCAGTTGATCAGAACCTATAATAGAATCCATTTCTAGATAACAAATAGCCACAATTGGTATACAGTAGTCCACCATTGGATTATTCGTACCAAGAAATTGTGAACAAATAAAATGTTGTCAACCAAGTAATTATGCACTGTAATCATTTAGCCGAAGGATTCACATTGGATGTCCACAATTGAGTGGATACACCACAGATATTCTTCGCAAGACCTTAGAAGAGTACAAACCATAAGCTAGACCGAGACCAATATTTTAACCATAAGTTCAATGGTTGGAAGAAAAGGAGTTTAAAACCATAAGAAAACTCTAAGGGGTAGAGTAAAGATTGAGTTGGATGTACCACGACTCAATACTTTGAGTAAGATATAAGAAGAAGGTCTGAACTGAGAGGAAGTTCGATCTTATTCTCATAAGATTGTTGAACAATACTTTCAGAAAGATGTCAGACCAGAAGCCATACCTCGAGGAAGTAAGAATTGGACTATAACTTGAGAAAGTGAGTAGTACTTACTCAGAAGTGCAAAAGTTCAAGGAAGTTAAGCATAAAGAAGTTGGACGAAGAAAATACCGTAGACCAAATACAGCTCAAATAGGTCAAAGACCGAAGGAGTTTGACCATACCAGAATCAAAGACTATTCGAAAGATTCCTTTCATGGAACCTAAACAACCCAAAATAGTTATAGGTATCAACCATAATCCATGATTGGACAGACTAAATGAGTCTAATCCATTCATAGTGGAAATAAACCATCAAGACCATTTTTATGGTAAGTACCTTACTAAGTACCATTATTGCAGTTTTGGTAGTAAGGGGAAACAAAGACCTATTTAGCAATTAGGAGTTTATTATCAAATTAGCCTTCAAATAAGACCAGCAGCACCAGAAGAAGTCTCAATCATTAAATCTTCAATGAGAAAGGAAACAAGCTTATAGAGTTGGAAGAAATCAAGGAATCAAAGTAAGAACCATGGTTCAGAGACAGACACTAATGGATTCCAGGAAGAATCTGGACAAGGGATATATTCAAATATATCCAACAAGATCAATACGGAGTTCGAGAAAAGATATAGTCTGCACAAGTCAGATCCACACTCCGGAAACGCGAGAGAGATCAAACTTCGAGGACGAAGTTTAGTTTAAGGGTAGAGCTGTAATATCCCAGGTATTGGGGTTACAAATATAGAGGAAAAGAGATGTGTGCATTGCATTCATGCATAGAAAATGGGGAATTTTCGCGCTTTAAAGTAAAACAGTCACAGTAACTGAAGTTTCACTTGACCTTGGTGGAATTGAAGTAGCTCATCAAGTCAAGCGCTATAAACCTCAATGTGACTTTGATAAAACCTTGTTTTGGGTAGAGATGATTTGATCTAAGGGGTTAGAACAAATGGAACCAATAATCAACACAACAATACAGTACTCAATGATTAATTACTTGATCTTATAAAAGATTATAATATGGAAATCCTTGCCATAACATATGAGCATCCATTTAATTGCAAATCAAGTAACAATAAAATGGAGAAACCATTCTGGACTAATCTTTTCCCTGTCTTAAACTAATCCTTGATCCTACCATGAACCTCATGGTATTCATTTTACTTCATTCTTGGAATCATGATAAGGAGATCAACCCTAGGAATATATATTCTTCTCTAAGGAGAGGTGAGAGTTTTATATATTACTTATTAGTGAAGCAATAATAAACCTTGAGCTAAACCATGGATATACATCCATGTGCTTAAGTCATCATTTATAAGAAAAACCTTTGGATATTATTCAAGACCATCCCTCGAGAGAGAAACTATCTATGTTAACACAGATATTGATGATCACATCATTCTCTATGGAGCCTAACCTTAGGTTAGCAGTGAAGTCCTTCCCAAATAAGAGAGAGACCATTCCTACCAATACTAGCCTTATCTATTTAAGAATAAAGGTTAATCATTGAACTAAAGTATTAGGAGATTAACCATTTCCCTTGGAGTAGTGAGATAACCTAATATCACATGGAATAATACCAAATCCATGAATTGATAAAGTAAGGAGGAGATTAACTCAATCAAGATCGCCAAGTGGGGTTTTAGACTAAATACCTATTGAGATATTGTGAGTACACCATAAACCCTAGAATAACCATTCCTTTATAAGAAAGCCCAAGCTATGGTATTACACTCAAGTAGTTGAGGCAACACTTAAATTTGAGGGAGAGAACTATCCATATGTCCTGATGATTAAATCATCATCCCTTAAGTAGAACTATAAGTTATTATCTCAGGCATTCTCCTGGGATATAAACTATAGAGGCCACCATAATAGCCCATCCTAGAAAGTAAATAGAAGTGCTATACCTTAGTTCATCAAGACAATGCTTGATCATGAATGTGAGAAACCCATCTAATGAGAGATACCTTAGGAAGCCAAACCTTGATCGTTATAAATTGAGTGATGATCATAAACCCTAAGAACTTAAGGTAAAGATATTAGGAACAAGTTGATCATGCCTAATCCCTGATCATGCTCTTTATATATGTGAGGATAAGTTAAATCCTAATAGGATAAGTAGATATCATTCACCACATAAAATCATAGGGAGGTAACTAATAAGCAACCCTAGGCTTACATCCCAACCTTAACTTGTGAATCACTTGATGATCATAAGTAGAATCCTACCACATCTATATTCCATTTATTCCTCAATTAAAGAACCTAAGAAAGCCTTAGAGTCAAACTCTATACCTTATATGGTGAGAAACCATTCATCCATATAACCAAAGTTAACTATAAAAAGAACCATAACCACTTTAGTTACTTTAATGATAAATTGGGGATAATAATAGAAGTTAATTTGAAGAAGATAAAACTAGTTCTCAATATCTTAGTAACTAGAGGAGAACATAAAATGTTAAGTAATCAACCACCTTATCATGGTTAGGGGAGATTAAACTCTAGCACATGCAATATGGTGTCATCTCATCTCTACAACCTAGAATTAAACCTCAACCCTAGTTTATGTATCACTTGGGTGATTACAATTATAAAACCAGACCATAATTGAGATTCAAACCAATTACCATTAGGTGAATATGATTAGAACCCTACTTGTTCATTAAATCAAATCCTATGCTTCAATTGTTAAAAACAAGAGACTCCCAATGATAAACCCTATATTAAAACCATGTGTGATTATCAACCACTTATCCTTATAGTTAGAACCAAACCATAATAAGAATAGTATCTACTCTAGGTATTTCAAGGTGTTAGTGCTAAACCTGAGAAGGGAGTTACAATAGAACTTACAAGACCTTTAATATTAATGAGACATCTTATCAACCCTAACAAAATACTCTTAGAGCCAAGAGAGGGATAAATTGAATTGCCATCATTAAGAACCTTACTTAAAAAGTTAACCATATTCAAATGCAAGTGTACAAACAATATGTGTAAACACATAATCAAGATCCACTCATAATTCTACCATGAAAAAGAAGGCAGGTTAGAATTAATCCTATAGGAAAAAGGGAATTAAAATGAGTGTATAAAATCATATGTAATGAAAAATTGCAATAAAGCTCACATATGTGAAATGATTATTCAAAAACAATACTGTAATAATGACCCTTGTATTAGTCCTCATGAAAGCCAAATTGTCAAACACCTACAAAAAGGAAATAAAATCAAATTAGAGTCAAACCAGAAATTATAAAAACAGAGAAAGAATAACAGAAATAAAAAGAAAAGGAGAGAAAGGAGCCTTACATGGCCATGAAGCAGCGCAGCAGCCCAACAACCGCAGCCGAAGCACAGCCCAGCAGTGGCCCACGAGGCAACCCAGTACCACGGCCCAGCCCAGCCCGTGTACCGATTCGGGCGGATAAGAGCGAGGAGGCGTCCACGTCTTTGTCTTCGCCACCGTCGACTCACTGGAGAGCGCCACGACGCCGGCGAGCCACGTCGCGGCCGCCAATATTGACCAGACGACCATCAACGACCGCCGAAGAACCTATAAATACCCCGCCGCATTTCCTTCTGTTCGTGTTCGTCATTTTGCCCCAATTTAGCAAACCCTAGGTCGCCCGGCCATCTTCCTTGCCGCCGGTAGGAACCTCCCCAAGCTCCGCCGTGGCTACCATCTTCACCGCCATCGTCGACTTGTTACTCCTGCGGAAGGAATTGAGTCGCCGCGCTCGGAAGCATCCGATTCGAGCTCACTTTGGCTCACAGATGGTCCGGCCACCGTGACAATTGCTTCGCCGCCAGACCACCTCCGACCTCACCGTCGCGTCCAACACCATCACGGTGAGCCTGCGCACCTCCTGAGCTTCGTTTTGCATCGAATCGTCGACCGTAACCTCTTAGCACCGTGTGATCGTCTCCGCCACCGCAGCAAGTTCATCGCCGGCCATGCTCCGGTGGTCATTAGCGGGCGGCGCTGGTACCAAAATGCTCGCGGTGTTGTGCTGATTCGAATAAGGTACTTAGTTAGGCCGCGCGAGCCCGGGAACGGCGGCGCCGTCGCCGACATCCCGCCGGCGGTAAGCCTCCAAGCCCCTCATCGATTTTGACTTCGGTCAAACACCACATGGCAGCCAACGTGGCGTAGGCCCACTGATCAGTGACTCTGCGGGTAGACTAGTTGGGTGCATATAGTTGTTTTCTGTTTAAATTTAAATCCAGGAAATCTCTGAAACTTTGCAAATTCATATAAAATTCATTATAACTCGGAAAAAGGTAAATAATATATTAAAATTCTTAGAAAAGTAAACTATATCCAATAAAAATATAAAATGAAATTTTTAGTTTTAATAAAAAATTCAATTATATAATACTTGTTAATTAAGCCTTTTATTTTAATTCTTAATACAATTAAAATTCCATAATTAGGAAAACTTTTCAAAAATAAATAAAAACTAGTAAGTAAATAAAGAAAGCATGAAAACTAATTTTCTTTATTTGTTATCTTATTAAATCCTTAATAGAGAAATTTTAAACCCTGATTAATAATTATCTTAATTATTAAATTCCTCTAAAATAATAAAATGCCAAATCCAATATTATTTTTATTTCAAAGTTATTAATAACTTCAACTTATTAATAAAGTTATTACCTTAATAACTATATGGTAGATTAGGAAACCCTAATTACATGTTGAATACAGATTACAACCTCACCATCTCATATGAAACCCTAAAACCCTAACTCAATTATGAACCAAACCCTAACTCCACTAATTCTTGTGAACCTAAATTTGCTTCTAACCTAGACCCTAGGTTGGATCATGTGATCATGATATTTTCTTTCAAATCATAGAACCATAATTAGCAACTAAAGACATATCCATGTCCACATAAAATGTAGAACCCTATCACTACTAAATTAGTATTCCATTTATACATACCCATCAAACCTAGATAATCAAATAGGGTCAAGTAAGTCTAAACCCTAATTCCTAGCATAAAGATTATCAACCTTACTCATACCTATTTAGCATCACACCAATGTGATGAATCTCATGAACAACTATGCCAAATCCTGAGCATTACCTAACCATATTCCACTAAACCCTACTAGTGTTGGATACTTATGAACCATCCTATTTAGAAACCAATTCTCCCTTACTTAATAGAACCAACAGTAAAACCTAGACCACCTCAAACCTAATTGATATACTTCTTATTATTTAAGAAGTATGTTCTTCAAAAGTTATTCTTTTAAGAAAATATAAAGTAGCCAACAATCCTGCCTAATAGGATCTATAAACCCTAGCTATCTATCATCAATAAGATACAACCAACTTTGATAACACCTATGTATAATTAGTTGCTTAAGATGCCTAGGCTTAACTCAACCTTACAAGCCTTGGGGTTGATGAATCCAACTAGGTTGTGATCCATCTAATGCTTACTCCAGAAACTAGATGAAACCATAGTCAACCATAGAACACCACCAATCTAATTATCATACTTGTTATTTATTCAAGAACATGTTCTTCAAAAGTTATTCTTTTTAAAAATATAATAAGTAATCATCAACCATGCAATATTAGACTTAAAATTGACAACTCCTCTTTACTTATTATACAACTACTAATCTTTGATGTGTATGATTGTTACTATGCATTTTACCATTTGCTTATGATTCTAAACCAACACAAACCTGAATAAGAACCTTGTTTGTGAATCACTCTAAAAGTGCAACACACCCTAAGCAAATCATTTCAACTAACTAATCCTAAATCATCGGGGTTAGGTCACGCTTAGAGCGATTGCATCTCATACTTATGCATTATTGCATCCTTGCCAATCTTTTAAACATCGTCTTTACCGGACGATGATGCTATTTCAGAATTTGGAGATATTGCGTATCGAAGACCTTGACTGCATAATCTTGCAGTCAAGAAAGGCAAGTTCATCGCTTGCTCATGTCATTTGAGTATTTTTACCAAATTACTTGCAAAGTACTATGTTTATCACCATTGCATATAAAGCAAAACCACTATTTTCATAACTATGAATATGACTATGTGGTGGGCAATGGAACCATGGATTGTGTTGATATGGTGGAGGTTCCATTGCAAGGGTTTATATCCATCTAGGATTAAACAACAAATGTCGTCCAGTGATTCTTGTGCCGTATAAACCGTGTTAACCATAAGATCTGGAGTGGGACGGAGTAGCCAATTGTATTTCCACCTCTCGTACATCAACGGATGCGCTTACCGTAGCAGTTGTGTCTTGCGGAGCAACTTGAGGGTGGGGAGCCCCTTCTAATTCCCCACGGTATAGCGGTGCCCGGTTGCGGCTTGCGGAACAACTTGAGGGTGGGGATCCCCTTCTAATTCCCCACGGTAATGTGGTCTATGATGGGTTGCAGCTACCGGCGAAGGAGTTTGGTTAACGAGTCCCAAACTGTTGTCGTGGTCGGGGTCCATCCTTAATTGGTGTAAGAGGACCGACGAGGACCCAGGGTCGGGGTATGCAACAAAGGGTGGGTGTGCGAGGTAGCGGAGGAATATGAACGGCTAGGACCTTATACCGGGCCTCACACCAAAGGAATTGTGGACGGGTCGCCCCCGGTTGGCACCAAGGTTAAGATCTCTTATGGGTAAAGAAACACACCTCTGCAGAGTGTAGAATGTGACCAGTCACTCCTGTTGGGATATGGAGCTGACGCTCGGAAAGGAACTCCATGAAGTTCTAGTCAACCGGTGAAGGCTGACGGACATAGCTCTTCTGAATAAAAGCAACCTTTTGAAGAAATGATTACAAAAACCTGCATAGCCTTGGACTTTCTGGTCTATGGCTGTAGCTAGTGCATTAAACACCTCTTTCCTATAATGAACTTGTTGAGTACGCTCGTACTCATCCCACTCTTAAATCCCCTGCTTAGGTATGGAGGCATCAAAGGAGGATCTACAGTGCAACTCGAAGGCCTAGGAGTCAACACCTACTTCAAGAGACAGGACCATGTCAGGAGAGTCAGATACCACATTCAACAAGGAGAAACCTAGATTAGCAATAGAAAGGAACTAGCTTCCTAAACCTAGCTCCTAATTAACTAGAATCTATTCTTAGCCTCTATAGCTAGTTTTATACTCTTCAAATAGAGTACGTGATAAGATTAGACTACGAGTCGTTCTTCTGGATCTTATTTGCAGATTTACCTCATTGTAAAGTAGGAGGCCGTGTTGATCTTCTGTAATAGAGTCGGAGTTGTAATTCTATAGACATGCCTTGGACCCGCATATGTTTCGTTGTACCACTCTGAGCGATATAATACTAGTGGAACGGTGTTTCATTGGTGTTATATCAGACTTGCATACTACACCATGCAGTGGTATGCCGGGTCACCACAGTTGGTATCAGAGCAAATGCTTTGACCTTAGGATTAAAACCCTTTAAAGGAGACCTATAGGATTGGTAGTGTCTATAGGAAGTTGTATTAGCTAAGTCAACTATGCTAAACCAAAATCTTCTTATGACTTAAGATGGATATTCACTTGAGAATAATACTGACACACTTGAGTCAACCTTTCTTACCCATCTTTCTCAAGTGAAGTTAGCTAATCCCAAGTATGTAGAACACCATTAAGTCTTTAAAATCATAGATGAGTAGACCACAGTTGGTATACAATACATGGTAGTCCAAAGAGAGGATACAACCATAAGGAAGATATCCTATTGGAAGATGTGTACCAACATATGTCATGATTAAGTAAGAGTTATTCTTTTTTTTTGCGAAAGAAGTAAGAGTTATTCAGACCTGCAGTATAAACGATATCATGTGATAAAGGTAAATATATTAGGAAGATATCCTATTAGAAGGTGTATACCAAGACAAGTAATGGGTAAGTAAAATCTATCCAAACTTGTGAAACAACTGATAGTAAGTAATCAGTATAAGCTATATGAGGTAGTATAGACCATGATGAGTCAATCATGGGAGGTAAGGAAGAGAGATAGGAATAAAATATGTCTACTTACATGATAGAAATAGTAATCATATATGATTCACTGGAGAATCATTATGTGATGGATTAGAACATCATAAATAATTAGAAGGAGAACAATAAGAAGCCAGTTGTACAACAATAGTGCAAGAATTATGTTTCACAACCATGGCAACTGTGCCAAGTATGCTGGAACCATAGTTGATAGTCTGAAGAAGGCTTTATAGAGCATAGCTTATGGAGAAACCCTGGAATTATAGGTGATACACTCTAATAGTTATGAGTTTAGAGTAGCTATATTAGAATCTAGAGATGGTATGTGTAGTAGTCCTCAACCAAATGGAAGTTAAGTTAGTACTTCCAAAGGAAGATTAGTTGCAAGTTGAGTTCCAACTGAGTTTTTCAGTTGCAACTGAGATATTTTTTTAATTACAAGTGGAGATATAACTAAGAAAATGCTCTGAACTATTTGAATTCTTTTAAAATCCATGCTAGTCATGAGTTATAACATGGATTTCAACTTTCAACCGAGATTTGATGCCATGATTTGATTAACTGAGAATGAAGCTAATTCTTACTGGTTTGAAAAGTAGCCACGCCACGCAAAAAAAAGGGCAGGGTATATGTACTTGCATCGCTGCCGTTGCCTGATTGGAGGAATAGACTCTGGCGCGTGTAAAAACAGGTTTTCGGTAGTGACTCTGACTATCATACGGCTGGCGATCCAAGGGATCAATTTGATCTCCAGGACGCTTAGCGCGACCTATATCAGATTGGTCGCCAGTTTGTCCTGTGCATGCCTCCGAACGTACGGAAATTCCCAAGCAGCCAAATCATCTCCAATACACAGTCTTCCTCGCAAACATCTCCAGATAGTTGTGATATTTCACAGCTGCAAAGTTCCGTGTCTCGATCACACCGATGCCTACGCGGCTACGCACGTACAGCCACAACAAGAGCTGCAATCTAACAGTAGCGTTTCACTTATAAAACCCATGCACGTACGCGCACTAGAACAGAGACCATCACAAGCAACTTTACCTAGCCATGGAAAGCTTCAAGCTCTGCTTGCTGGCCTTCCTTCTCCCCTTCCTCCTCCTCGCCCTTGTCACGTCTGGCGAGACCGGGGACGAGTTTAGCACGTACGTCATCCACGTGCAGCCCCAGGAGAGCCACCTGTTCGGCACGTCCGACGACCGGAAGGCGTTTCACCAGTCCTTTCTCCCAGAGCACGGCCGTCTGCTCCACTCGTACCACCATGTCGCTAGCGGCTTTGCGGCCCGGCTGACGCGGCGCGAGCTCGACGCGATCGCTGCCATGCCCGGGTTCCTCGCCGCGGTGCCGAACGTGATCTACCATGTGCAGACGACGCACACCCCGCAGTTCCTCGGGCTGAACACGGACCTGGGCACCAGGAACCTCTCCGTCGGGTTGGGCGACGGCGTCATCGTCGGGGTGCTCGACACTGGCATCTTTCCCAACCACCCCTCCTTCAGCGGCGCAGGCATGCCGCTGCCGCCGGCCAAGTGGAAGGGCAGGTGCGACTTCAACGGCTCCGCATGCAACAACAAGCTGATCGGCGCCCGGAGCTTCATCAGTGGCAGCAGCCCCGGCACCCCGCCGACGGACGAGGAAGGCCACGGCACACACACGTCGAGCACTGCGGCGGGAGCCATCGTGCCGGGCGCTCAGGTGCTTGGTCAGGCCAGCGGCATCGCATCCGGGATGGCGCCACGCGCGCACTTAGCCATGTACAAGGTCTGCGATGACTTTGGCTGCGCCAGCGTGGACATCCTCGCGGGCATCGACGCTGCCGTGTCTGACGGCTGCGACGTCATATCCATGTCGCTGGGTGGGGAGTCGCTGCCGTTCTACCAAGACAGCATCGCCATCGGCACGTTCGCCGCCGCGGAGAAGGGGATATTCGTCAGCATGGCGGCTGGAAACTCGGGTCCACTCAACAGCACGCTGTCGAATGAGGCGCCCTGGATGCTCACCGTCGCCGCCGGCACAATGGACCGTCTGATCCTCTCCAAGGTGATCCTCGGAAACGGCGTCTCCTTCGACGGCGAGTCCGTCTACCAGCCAAACACCTCGTCGGCCGCTGTCCCCTTGGTCTACGCCGGCGCGAGCTCAACACCTTTCGCCCAGTTCTGTGGCAACGGCTCACTGGATGGCTTCGACGTCAAGGGCAAGATCGTACTCTGCGAGCGCGGCAACAACGTCGCGAGGATTGACAAGGGCGCCGAGGTGCTGAGAGCAGGAGGCGCCGGCATGATTCTGACCAACCAGTTCATCGACGGCTACAGCACGCTCGCTGACGCGCACGTGCTCCCAGCCTCACACGTCAGTTACGCCGCGGGAGTGGCGATCAAAACCTACATCAATTCTACGGCAAACCCGACGGCCCAGATCTCATTCGGAGGCACGGTGCTCGGCACGTCGCCGGCGCCGGCAATCACCTCCTTCTCCTCCCGTGGCCCGAGCATCCAGAACCCCGGCATCCTGAAGCCCGACATCACGGGCCCTGGCGTCAGCGTTCTCGCGGCGTGGCCGTTTCAGGTCGGCCCTCCAAGGCTCGACTTCCGGCCGACCTTCAACATCATCTCCGGGACTTCCATGTCAACGCCGCACCTCAGCGGCATCGCCGCGCTGATCAAGAGCAAGCACCCAGACTGGTCGCCCGCGGCGATCAAGTCCGCCATCATGACCACCGCCGACTTCAATGACCGCTCTGGCGCACCGATTCTCAACGAGCAGCATAAGCCAGCCGACTTATTCGCCACCGGAGCCGGCTTCGTCAATCCGGAGAAGGCCGTGGACCCTGGCCTGGTCTACGACATGTACAACGATGGCTACATCGGCTACCTCTGTGGGCTGTACACTAATCGGGAGTGCTCGGTGATCGCGCGCCGCCCAGTGGACTGCAGTGCCGTGGCGGTGATCCCGCAGTCCGCGCTGAACTACCCGTCAATATCGGTGGCGTTCGTGAAGGATTGGAACCCGTTGGCTCCGGTGGTAGTCGAGCGCACGGTGAAGAACGTCGGGGAGGCGACGACGGCGATGTACCGCGCCGAGGTCGACATGCCAGCGGGCAGCGCCGTGAACGTCACCGTTACGCCGAACATGCTCTGGTTCGGCGGTAAGGTCCAGATGCAGAAATTCAAGGTGCTCGTGTTCCCGATCAAGGACAGCGCCACGGCGGTGCAGGGCGCCATCCGGTGGGTGTCGGACACGCACACCGTGAGGAGTCCCGTCTCGGCCACCTTCCCCTCACACTGAGCTTGCAAGAGCTGCGTGCCTCCATCCAGTTCTATCAACATAGTATGATTTACTTCGACAGATTTTCAGTGGTTTTGAGTTGGAATAAAAAAAAATGTAATGGTGCATGTTTGAGTTGATTTGTAAGACAACCCATGGCATTAGCCAAAAAACAAAGGAAATATGTAAGGTTCTTCGCTAATTTTGATATACTACGCGGAAGAAACATTAATGGAAACTTCGGAATGGTGCATTTGGCTACCAAGGCTTTGCGTGCATTATTCAACAAAATCATTTGAATTTTTTAAATTCAGCATATTATCGCCTTATGTAGTGATGAATGGAGAAAATACATACAACTTGCAAATCATAAAATTTGATAGAGAAAATAAATATATTAATCGAGAAAATTTGTCCTTTACAACTTAATTGTACATACATACAGATAGAGGGGCACGAACAAAAAAAAATACTTAAGTACTAATGTACTTCCGACTAGCTTGAAATCTATCTGAACTTTTCCATGTACATCAACACTGATGGGTCTTCAGTGCATCACGTAGATTTTATCCAAGTGGTCTTCTGGTGCGATTCATTAACATTCTGCAAAAGTACTTTCTGCAAAAAAAAAAACTTGAAATATCACTGATATATCTTCAAATAAGAGTATTCATTTAGTCAGTCTTACAAATTAAAGGTGGGTACTAAACCATTTGTATCACGATCAATAATTGTTCAACATTGGCCAAAATATGTACTTCTTAGCATCAGGGTAGTTAGAAATAATTATACCTCTGCATAAAACAATCTTACTTGCGTTAAAGAAAAAACAAATAATGAATAAATATGGAACACATCAGTTTGTAATATTTTGCAGAACAGGTACCATGCTAATACTAAAAATGGTAGTTAGCAGTGCTGGAATTTATTTTAAGTTTAAAACTACATATTTACGTTAGTTATTAGCTTTAAGAAATATACATACAGCCAGCATGATCACTTAACTTATCAATTCACTTGTGGGCACTACAACTTGAACCATCATGCTAAATGATGAAGATTCTCCATGGCTATGGCGCAGAAGAAAACCACACCAGTAGATGGCGATGTTGGTGATATTTAAACCTTTTATGTAATAATGTATTTTAAATAGTTCCCAAGACAATCTCTACATTTATGTAATAATGAGAACCCTCCATTTTTCCTTTTGGAAGATGCAACACCTAAACATGAACTGGATCCGTCGCTGTTTTGGCCAAAATTTGCCTGGGAAGCTCAGTTTGCTCTCCCCTCCTCTTGTACCCTGAGCGACTGGTTGTTGGGTGTATACTAGCAGCTCTAGGATGGGAGCCCTGCTTGCGGGAAGAGTTCCCTCGGGCGGAGCTTCCGAAGATGTCTAAGATGGCCGGCCATCTAAGACATCTTCGAGAAGCTCCGCCGGAGAGGCTCTTTCCTTCATGGTCGCCATCGTCGGGTGTATACCAGCTCCCGGGAAGCTCTCTCTGCTCTCACCTCCTCTTGTAACCTGAGCTATTGGTAGTTGGGTGTGTACTAGCAGCTCCCGGCCGGGAGCCCTGCTTGCGGGAAGAGTTCCCTCGGGCGGAGCTTCCGAAGATGTCTAAGATGGCCGGCCATCTAAGACATCTTCGAGAAGCTCCGCCGGAGAGGCTCTTTCCTTCCTGGTCGCCGTCGCCAGGTGTATACCAGCTCCCAGAAAGCTCTCTCTGCTCTCCCCTCCTCTTGTACCATGAGCAATATATATCGGTGTGCCCCCAGATAATCCCCTGCCCCCAGATAAGCCCCCCCCCCCTAGATAAGGCAAACACCAGATAAGCCTCCCCCAGATTAAGCCCCCCTCTTTTGTCCTGGTTTGAGCCCCCACCCTTGACAAAGGGGGTATATAAACTAACCCACCATCTCGGTCAAAGCCACCACCCCAGATAAGCCTCCATCAGATTACTTTAACTAAATTTAAATTAAAACAACGACAACGACTTTATTGAAATTTAACTAAATACTTTAACTAAATTTTACTAAAATAATGACTACAACTTAACTGAAATTTAATTAAATACTTTCACTAAAATTAAACTAAAACAACTACGACTAATTCTTCCGCGCATCCGCTGCCCTCCTGGCCGCCGCCTCCTGCCGCATCTCCTCCTCACGGCGACGCTTATGCATCTCCTAACGATCCAGCTCCGCCACACGCCACCGCTTATGTAGATCCTGGAAATTCTGCCTCTCAAATGCTTCTATGGTAGCCCCTAGCGTCGCCGCCTCCCACTCCTCAATCTCCGCGAGTTGCTGGTCCACCTCCACCGGTGGCGGGTGCGACAGCAGGGGCATTGTGAAATGGGCCAGGGTTCGGTGAGTGAAGTGGGAGGCGGGGACGTAGGAGCTATTTATAGAGGCGTGTAAGAGGGAAACTATCCAGCGCGGCGTCGTGGCGGGAGTGGGAAACTTTCCCACGCGATTTTAATGAATATCTTATTAAAAACACTATAAAAAATAGAAAAAACACTAGAAAAAAGCACTAGTAAAAACACTAGAAAAACCCATAAAAACACTAGAAAAAAAGCTAGAAAAAAACACTAGAAAATCCTCCATTGGCCTGGAGCTCCAGTCCACGGATCAAGCTCCAGGACATTGGATTTAAAAGGCCGGTTGGATCTTCTTGATGCCACAGATTCACCCCTTTTGTCCCGGCCTGAGCCACCAGCCCGGACAAAAGCACCCCGTCTTTTATCGCGGCCCGAGCCACCAGCCGGGTCAAAAGGGGGGGTATATAAGAGGAACCACTATACCGGTCGAAGCCACCGACCGTGACATTGCAGGCCAACATCGCACCCGACGCCGCCAGGCTGCCCTTCTCTGCCGACGGTAGCTCCCTGCCTCCGCCGCGCGCACGTCCCCCGGCTGTTTCCCCTTTAATTTCAGTCGATGCACCTAGGGTTTGCCCAACCACTTTAATATGACATGTCATCATATTGTTTGTGCATTGCATTGTGCCATGTCTTGATTGTGCTCTTCCTTTCCGGTAGTTGGTTCTTCTCGATAGGGACCAAACGTGAGCCTGAGATCAACGCCACCGAAGAGCAGCACCCGAACAACGAGGGACAAGGCAAGCCCTAACTGGTTCATATATGGTTTAGAAATGCTTTTACTTCTGGTACTTACATATTGCATACACGTCAAATATGTTTTATCGGCAGTTGTAGTTATCCTATGTGTGCATATTCCATCCTTGTAGCCTAAAGTTCCTGATCCACCGCTTCCAGCAAAACTAGGTTTGATCTTGTATGCATCGCTAGAGCCGTATATATGATATGCTTAACCATGTTTAGTTGCTGAAGTCTGATCCATTACGTTACACCGACATTATTATCATGTACTCACGATTAACTCAAAATTAATCATGTACTTATCGATTTAATATTTTGCAGAAACAATGGATCCATTCTGTCGAGACTTCGAACAGAAAGACTTGGTCGAGGACATAATCTGCGAAGCCGACCAAGAAGCCGAATCTCCATCGCAATATCTAAACTACTCCGTTGATGGAGAAGCCGACGGCTCCGGTGATGGAGAAGCCGATGGCTCTGGTGAAGGAGAATCCGACGGCTCCGGCGAGGTATATATACATGTATATGATCACTAGGGCCATTAATGAAATTCTATATGTATATATATATATATATAAATATAAATTAATGAATATTTATTCTCTTAGGCCTTCCAAGATAAGTTTGACAAACGAGGCCCGACCAAGAATTTGGGCAAAAAGACAACTTCACAATTACAGTTATATCAGCTCGTGGTGAACCGATAACCCACAAAGGCCGCAACAACATTTAGAAATTAGTGCGGAGTTATGGTTAGGGATCGCGTCCCGCTCAGTGTTAGAGAATGGAATGAGACCAGAAAGATGCCTCAAAGTGAGTTTGTTGCCGATAGATTCAAAGACAATCTTTTTGACGACCTCATGGCACATTTCACCCTACCAGAATTGGAGACGCAGATTGAGATGGACAAACAAAGAGAGAAAGTGAAGAAAGTGAAGAAGCGATTATGGGAAACTTATAAGATGGACAAGAAAGCTCCAAAATTCGAAGGCTATCTAGCAAAGCAGGAGCATAACTGGGATGCATTTGTGGAGTACAAGACCTCAGAGGATGCTGAGGCATTGTCAAAGAAAAACAAGAAGAATGCAGATGAAAAGGAATATCACCATAAAACGGGGCGAGGGGGCTACAAAAAAGCCATGCCTAAGTGGGCTGAACAAGAGGCTGAGATGCCGCGGAATGCGGTCACTCCAGAACCCATCCGAGAAAACTGGGACTTGAGGGCAAGAAATTGGTTCCTTGCGCATGGGTGTGAGTATGACATGCGAACAGGGAACCTTGTTCAAAGTGACAACAAGGTTAAGATACCCAGGGAAAGATGGCTTCAAGTGACGGAAGATATTAAAAAGGGGAAATTGAAGTTTGTTCCCGATAGAGAGAACGACTTGCTGACGTTGGTCCTAGGGAATCCCGAAAAGGGAGGATGAGCACGAGGCCTCGGCTCTAGTTATCCGTGGCCGATTGAGTTTCCCAACAACGTGGAGATTCATAGAAGCCGAGCGAGAGCAAAACAACGATAGGAGGAGGTGCAGAATGACCGGTTCTCCGAGTTCCAACACCGACTTAACCAGCAGCAGCGGGAGATTGACGAACTTAGAGGAGGGCGCCAACTAGATAATTCCGCTGGCACATCTCAACGGCAAAGCAGCGTGGCTAACTCTGAGGACCTGTTTGTCAGTGCATGGACGATAGATGGCGGTCCCGGCTACCCCGTAGATGGAATCAAGGAGCAGACACGTTGTGATGTCCATCAGGAGTTCAAGAACCTATCTCTGAAGGTGGCGGCCGGCTTTGTTTTACCTTCATTAGGACTTGAAGGTAAGCCGGCACTATGGCATGGCAATGAGATTCCACCTGGCTATGCTCGTGTCGGGGTGGATACAATTGTACCATCGTTTGAGTCAATGGAGCTTGTAATCCCTGGAGGTGAAGGTCAAGGTACACTCAGAGAAGTACTGGGTGACATCATTCTTTGGGAGAAGAAAAACATCAAGCTTCCAGGCTGGGTACCCCCTATGAGTCGTCGCAGATCACCATAACCTCCTCCGAGTCGTCGCAGGTCACCATCACCTCCTCTGGGTGGTCACAGGTCACCATCACCCCATGACTACGACCACCATAGCCCTAGTCCATCTCGATCTCCACCGTCGACTCAGCCATCTATGCCGCCGCCTGCGCCCACTAAGACTCGGCAGGCACCCAGTAAGCGGAAGCGTGACAAGAGTCCTATCCGTCGACTGTCGCCCCTCCCAAGAGTACCAAAGGTTCCTCCCCCCGTGCTTACGATCGTACTGATGAGGAAACTAACGCCATATCAAAGAGCCAACTACATGCACATTTTCATAAGGAAAAACCCGAGCACCCAGCGCCATACACCGAGAAGCAAATAGAATATGCTCTTGATTTTCTTAATACACCATCGCAATATGACTTACACCAGAAGCAGGATGACTATACACGCACACTTGCGAAGGAAATTGAGCGGAGTGATGTCTACGGGTGCTTCTATTCTTGTAGACAGTGTTGGGCCTCCAAGAGCAGAGGTTTGTAGAAAGCAAGTTTCCCTTAAGTGGATTACCCAAGGTTTATCGAACTCGGGGAGGAAGAGGTCAAAGATATCCCTCTCAAGCAACCCTGCAACCACAAAGCAAGAAGTCTCTTGTGTCCCCAACACACCTAATAGGTGCACTAGTTCGCGAAGAGATAGTGAAATACAAGTGGTATGAATGAATATGAGAAGTAGTACGGCGCCAGAAAATAGCTTGCTGGCGTGCAATTGATGGTAGTAATATTGTAGGAAGTAAACAAGCGGTAGTTGCAGCGTAGTAATGCAGTAAAACATAAACAAGCGGTGATAGCAGTATTTAGGAACAAGGCCTAGGGAATAGACTTTCACTAGTGGACACTCTCAACATTGATCGCATAATAAATACTTCTTCTCATATGTGCTATACACTCTTGTTTGATAATGAACATCATTCGTTGTGTAGGATTACACGAACCCTCAATGGCGGAGTTAACAAGCTCCACAACATTCGATATTCATGTTTAAGTAACCTTAGAGCATAATAGATCTTTGCAAGATAAACCAAGAACTAACATAGTGCACACACTATCCACATTACACTATGAAGGAGGAATAGATCACATCAATACTATCATAATGATAATTAACTCCACAATCTACAAGAGATCATGATCATAGCATACGACAAGAACCACACGGTGCACACACTAATCACCTTTACACCATGCAGGAGGAATATACTACTTTAATAACATCACATGAGTAGCACATAACTAGTAGCGATACAAAGCTCATCACATGGATCTCAATCATGTAAAGCAGCTCATGAGATCATTGTATTGAAGTACATAGGAGAGAGATTAACCACATAGCTACCGGTACAGCCCCGAGCCTCGATGGAGAACTACTCCCTCCTCATGGGAGCAGCAGTTGATGAAGATGGCGGTGGAGATGGCAGCGGTGTCGATGGAGAAGCCTTCGGGGGCACTTCCGCTCGGCGGGGTGCCGGAACAGAGACTCCTGTCCCCCAGATCTTGGCTTCGCGATGGCGGCGGCTCTGGAACTTTTCTCGTATCGTGGCTTCCTCCGTAAGGGTTTTCGATGCAGGGGATTTATATAGGCGAAAGGGCAGCGTCAGAAGGTCGAAGGGCGACGACACCATAGGCTGGCGCGGCCAGGGCCCAGGTCGCGCCACCCTATCATCTGGGGCCCACAGGGGCCTCCTCTGGCGGCTCTCGGGTGTTGGATGCTTCGGGCAAAATAGGAACCTGGGCGTTGATTTCGTCAATTCAGAATATTTCGTTACTAGGATTTATGAAACCAAAAGCAGAAAAAGCAGACGACACTTGGCATCTTGTTAATAGGTTAGTTCAGGAAAATGCATAATAATGACATATAATGTGTATAAAACATGTAGGTATCATCAATAAAGTAGCATGGAACATAAGAAATTATCGATACGTTGGAGACGTATCAGCATCCCCAAGCTTAGTTCTCGTCCCGAGCAGGTAAAACGATAACAAAGATAATTTTTGAAGTGACATGCCATCATAATCTTGATCATACTATTTGTAAACATATGTAATGAATGCAGCGATCAAAACAATGGTAATGACATGAGTAAACAAGTGAATCATAAAGCAAAGACTTTTCATGAATAGTACTTCAAGACAAGCATCAATAAGTCTTGCATAAGAGTTAACTCATAAAGCAATAATTTAAAGTATAGACATTGAAGCAACACAATGGAAGATTAAGTTTCAACGGTTGCTTTCAACTTGTAACATGTATATCTCATGGATAGTTGTCAATGCAAAGTAATATAATAAGTGCAATATGCAAGTATGTAGGAATCAATGCACAGTTCACACAAGTGTTTGCTTCTTGAGGTGGAGAGAGATAGGTGAACTGACTCAACATAAAATTAGAAGAAAGGTCCTTCAAAGAGGAAAGCATCGATTGCTATATTTGTGCTAGAGCTTTGGTTTTGAAAACATAAAGGGCATAAAAGTAAAATTTTGAGAGGTGTTTGTTGTTGTCAACGAATGGTAGTGGGCACTCTAACTACCTCATCAACCAGACTTTCAAGAGCGGCTCCCATGAAGGACGTTATCTCTACCAGCAAGGTAGATCATCCCTCTTCTCTTTTGTTTACACATGTACTTTAGTTTAGTTTTTCTTTATTTATGGATGACACTCCTCCCAACCTTTTGCTTACACAAGCCATGGCTAACCGAATCCTCGGGTGCCTTCCAACATTCACATACCATGGAGGAGTGTCTATTTGCAAATTTAAGTTGCTTACTGATAGATCAGAGCAAAACATGTGAAGAGAATTATTAATGCAAGTTAATTAATTGAGGCTGGGAACCCATTGCCAGCTCTTTTTGCAAAATTATTGGATAAGCGGATGAAGCCACTAGTCCATTGTGAAAGTCTGTCAAAAGTAAATGACAAGATCGAAAGATAAAACACCACATACTTCCTCATGAGTGATACGTCTCCAACGTATCGATAATTTCTTATGTTCCATGCCACTTTATTGATGATACCTACATGTTTTATGCACATTATATGTCATATTTATGCATTTTCTGGAACTAACCTATTAACAAGATGCCGAAGAGCCAGTTGCTGTTTTCTGCTGTTTTTGGTTTCGAGAAATCCTAGTAAAAATATTCTCGGAATTGGACGAAACTTTCGCCCAGGGTCCTATTTTGCACGAAGCTTCCGAAGACCGAAGACCTAACGAAGTGGGGCCACGAGGAGGCCAGGGGGTGGCCGGCGCGGCCCAAGCCTGGCCGCGCCGACCTATCCCCTGGGCCCCTCGTGTGGCCCCTCGCGTTGACCCTCCGCCTACTTAAAGCTCCGTCGCGAAACCCCCAGTACCGAGAGCCACGATACGGAAAACTTACGAGACGCCGCCGCCGCCAATCCCATCTCGGGGATTCGGAGATCGCCTCCGGCACCCTGCCGGAGAGGGGATTCATCTCCCGGAGGACTCTACACCGCCATGGTCGCCTCCGGAGTGATGAGTGAGTAGTTCACCCCTGGACCATGGGTCCATAGCAGTAGCTAGATGGTCGTCTTCTCCTTGTTGTGCTTCATTGTTGGATCTTGTGAGCTGCCTAACATGATCAAGATCATCTATCTGTAATACTATATGTTGTGTTTGTCGGGATCCGATGGATAGAGAGTACTATGATTATGGTGATTATCAATCTATTGTTTATGTGTTGTTTATGATCTTGCATGCTCTCCGTTATTAGTAGAGGCTCTGGCCAAGTTTTTACTCTTAACTCCAAGAGGGAGTATTTATGCTCGATAGTGGGTTCATGCCTCCATTGAATCTGGGACAGTGACAGAAAGTTCTAAGGTTGTGGATGTGCTGTTGCCACTAGGGATAAAACATTGATGCTATGTCTAAGGATGTAGTTATTGATTACATTACGCACCATACTTAATGCAATTGTCTGTTGCTTTGCAACTTAATACTGGAGGGGGTTCGGATGATAACCTGAAGGTGGACTTTTTAGGCATAGATGCAGTTGGATGGCGGTCTATGTACTTTGTCGTAATGCCCAATTAAATCTCACTATATTTATCATATCATGTATATGCATTGTTATGCCTTTCTCTATTTTGTCAATTGCCTGACTGTAATTTGTTCACCCAACATGCTTTTATCTTATGGGAGAGACACCTCTAGTGAACTGTGGACCCGGTCCTATTCTTTACATAGCATACAATCTACTTGTTCTACTGTTTTCTTTGCAAACATCTTCCACTCGATACGTTTAATCCTTTGTTACAGCAAGCCGGTGAGATTGACAACCTCACTGTTTCGTTGGGGCAAAGTACTTGGGTTGTGTTGTGCCGGTTCCTAGTTGGCGCCGGAATCCCTGGTGTTGCGCCGCATCACATTTCGCGACCATCAACCTTCAACGTGCTTCTTGGCTCCTCCTGGTTCGATTAAACCTTGGTTTCTTTCTGAGGGAAAACTTGCCACTGTGCGCATCATACCTTCCTCTTGGGGTTCCCAACGAACGTGTGAGTTACACGCCATCAAGCTCTTTTTCTGGCGCCGTTGCCGGGGAGATCAAGACACGCTGCAAGGGGAGTCTCCACTTCTCAATCTCTTTACTTTGTTTTTGTCTTGCTTTATTTTATTTACTACTTTGTTTGCTGCACTAAATCAAAACACAAAAAATTAGTTGCTAGTTTTACTTTATTTATTGTCTTGCTCTCTATATCAAAAACACACAAAAATTAGTTACTTGCATTTACTTTATCTAGTTTGTTTTATTTACCGTTGCTAAAATGAATACCCCTGAAAATACTAAATTGTGTGACTTCACAAATGCAAATAATAATGATTTCCTATGCACACCTATTGCTCCACCTGCTACTACAGCAGAATTCTTTGAAATTAAATCTGCTTTACTGAATCTGGTTATGAGAGATCAATTTTCTGGTGTTAGTTCTGATGATGCTGCTGCCCATCTCAATAATTTTGTTGAACTTTGTGACATGCAAAAGTATAAAGATGTGGATGGTGATATTATTAAATTGAAAGTGTTTCCTTTCTCATTAAGAGGAAGAGCTAAAGATTGGTTGCTATCTTTGCCTAAGAATAGTATTGATTCATGGACTAAATGCAAGGATGCTTTTATTGGTAGATATTATCCTCCCGCTAAAATTATATCTTTGAGAAGTAGCATAATGAATTTTAAGCAATTAGATACTGAACATGTTGCTCAAGCATGGGAGAGAATGAAAACTTTGGTAAAGAATTGCCCAACCCATGGACTGACTACTTGGATGATCATCCAAACCTTCTATGCAGGACTAAATTTTTCTTCGCGGAATTTATTGGATTCAGCTGCTGGAGGTACCTTTATGTCCATCACATTGGGGGCGGCTACAAAACTTCTTGATGATATGATGATAAATTACTCTGAATGGCACACGGAAAGAGCTCCACAAGGTAAGAAGGTAAATTCTGTTGAAGAAACCTCTTCCTTGAGTGATAAGATTGATGTGATTATGTCTATGCTTGTGAATGGTAGATCTAATGTTGATCCAAATAATGTTCCTTTAGCTTCATTGGTTGCTCAAGAAGAAAATGTTGATGTGAATTTCATTAAAAATAATAATTTCAACAACAATGCTTATAGGAACAACTCTGGTAATAACTATAGGCCATATCCTTCTGCTAATGGTAATGGTTATGGTAATTCTTATGGGAATTCTTACAATAATAATAGGAGTGTACCCTCTAGTCTTGAAGCTATGCTTAAAGAATTTATTAGTACACAAACTGCTTTTAACAAATCTGTTGATGAAAAGCTTGATAAAATTGATACTATTGCTTCTAGAGTTGATAGACTTGCCTCCGATGTTAATCTTTTAAAATTGAAAGTTATGCCTAATAATGATATTGATAATAAGATTACTACTACAGCAAATGCCATCCAAGTTAGAATTAATGAGAATATAAGATTAATGGCTGAACTGCGTGCTAGGTGGGATAGAGAAGAAAATGAAAAACTAGCTAAAGAGAATAATGTAGCTAAAGTTTGGACTATTACCACCACTAGTAATGCTAATTCTTCACATGTTGCTGCACCTCCTACTATCAATGGTAAAATAATTGGTGTTGGCAATGTTTCTACTCCTAGTGCAAAGCGTACAAAATTGCCTGAAACTGCTGAAACTGCTTGTGATAAAACTGCTGAAATTTTTTCCAAACTTGGGAACAATGATCCCATTGTAGCTCATAATGATTTAGATTTTGATGATTGCCACATCTCTGAAGTTATAAAGTTCTTACAAAAACTTGCTAAAAGTCCTAATGCTAGTGCTATAAATTTAGCCTTTACCAAACATATTACAAATGCTCTCATAAAAGCTAGAGAAGAGAAACTAAAACTTGAAACTTCTATTCCTAGAAAGTTAGAAGATGGTTGGGAGCCCATCATTAAAATGAAATTCAATGACTTTGAATGTAATGCCTTATGTGATCTTGGTGCAAGTATTTCTGTTATGCCTAAAAAGATTTATGATATGCTTGACTTGCCACCATTGAAGAATTGTTATTTGGATGTTAATCTTGCCGATAATGTTAAAAAGAAACCTTTGGGGAGGATTGATAATGTGCACATTACGGTTAACAATAACCTTGTCCCCGTTGATTTTGTTGTCTTGGATATCGAATGCAATGCATCTTGTCCTATTGTGTTGGGAAGACATTTTCTTCGAACCGTTGGTGCTGTTATTGATATGAGGGAAGGTAATATTAAATATCAATTTCCTCTCAAGAAAGGTATGGAACACTTCCCTAGAAAGAGAATGAAGTTGCCTTTTGATTCTATTATTAGAACAAGCTATGATGTTGATGCTTCTACCTCGATGTTACTTGATTTGCACTTTCTGCGCCTAGCTGAAAGGCGTTAAAGAAAAGCGCTTATGGGAGACAACCCATGTTTTTACCTACAGCAATTTTTGTTTTGTTGAGTCTTGGAAGTTGTTTACTACTGTAGCAACCTCTCCTTATCAAGTTTTTGTGCCAAGTAAAGTTTCTATGTCAAAGTTGATGTTATATTTGGGATCGCTCAGAAACAGCATTGCTGTCTGTCACGAATCTGGGCACAATTCTCTGTAGAAAATTCGAAAAAATCTGCCAATTTACGAGCGTGATCCTCAGATATGTACGCAACTTTCATTAGTTTTGAGTTTTTCCATTTGAGCAAGTCTGGTGCCATTTTAAATTCGTCTTTACGGACTGTTCTGTTTTTGACAGATTCTGCCTTTTATTTCGCATTGCCTCTTTTGCTATGTTGGATTTATTTCTTTGATCCACTAATGTCCAGTAGCATTATGCAATGTCCAGAAGTGAAAATAATGATTGTGTCACCTCTGAATGAGTGAATTATTAATTGTGCACTAACCCTCTAATGAGTTTGCTTGAAGTTTGGTGTGAAGGAAGTTTTCAAGGGTCAAGAGAGGAGAATGATATACTATGATCAAGAGGAGTGAAAGCTCTAAGCTTGGGGATGCCCCCGTGGTTCACCCCTGCATATTTTAAGAAGACTCAAGCGTCTAAGCTTGGGGATGCCCAAGGCATCCCCTTCTTCATCGACAACATCATCAGGTTCCTCCCCTGAAACTATATTTTTATTCAGTCACATCTGGTGTTCTTTACTTGGAGCGTCGGTTTGTTTCGTTTTGTTTTTGTTTGAATAAGATGGATCCTAGCATTCACTTTGTGGGAGAGAGACACGCTCCGCTGTTGCATATGGACACATGTGTCCTTAGGCTTTACTCATAATGTTCAAGGCGAAGTTTCTTCTTCGTTAAATTGTTATATGGTTGGAATTGGAAAATGCTACATGTAGTAATTCTAAAGTGTCTTGGATAATGTGATACTTGGCAATTGTTGTGCTCATGTTTAAGCTCTTGCATCATATGCTTTGCACCCATTAATGAAGAAATACATAGAGCTTGCTAAAATTTGATTTGCATATTTGGTTTCTCTAAGGTCTAGATAATATCTAGTATTGAGTTTTGAACAACAAGGAAGACGGTGTAGAGTCTTATAATGTTTACAATATGTCTTTTATGTGAGTTTTGCTGCACTTGTTCATCCTTGAGTTTGCTTCAAATAACCTTGCTAGCCTAAACCTTGTATCGAGAGGGAATACTTCTCATGCATCAAAATCCTTGAGCCAACTACTATGCCATTTGTGTCCACCATACCTACCTACTACATGGTATTTCTCCGCCATTCCAAAGTAAATTGCTTGAGTGCTACCTTTAAAATTCCATCATTCACCTTTGCAATATATAGCTCATGGGACAAAATAGCCTTAAAAACTATCGTAGTATTGAATATGTACTTATGCACTTTATCTTTTATTAAGTTGCTTGTTGTGCGATAACCATGCTTCTGGGGAACGCCATCAACTATTGTTGAATATCATGTGAGTTGCTATGCATGTCCGTCTTGTCTGAAGGATCTATCATTTTAGTGGTTGGAGCATGCAAAATTGTTAGAGAAGAACATTGGGCCGCTAACTAAAGCCATGAATCATGGTTGAAGTTTCAGTTTTGGACATATATCCTCAATCTCATATGAGAACAATAATCATTGCTACATGCTTATGCATTTAAGAGGAGTCCATTATCTGTTGTCCATGTTGTCCCGGTATGGATGTCTAAGTTGAGAATAATCAAAAGCGAGAAATCCGAAATGCGAGCTTTCTCCTTAGACCTTTGTACAGGCGGCATGGAGGTACCCCTTTGTGACACTTGGTTGAAACATGGCATGCAAAGATCCGGTAGTCCAAGCTAAGTAGGACGAGGTGCGGACACTATTAGTATACTATGCATGAGGCTTGCAACTTGTAAGATATAATTTACATAACTCATATGCTTTATTACTACCGTTGACAAAATTGTTTCATGTTTTCAAAATAAAAGCTCTAGCACAAATACAGCAATCGATGCTTTCCTCTTTGAAGGACCATTCTTTTACTTTTATTGTTGAGTCAGTTTACCTATCTCTCCACCTTAAGAAGCAAACACTTGTGTGAACTGTGCATTGATTCCTACATACTTGCATATTGCACTTGTTATATTACTTTATGTTGACAATATCCATGAGATATACATGTTATAAGTTGAAAGCAACCGCTGAAACTTAATCTTCCTTTGTGTTGCTTCAACACCTTTGCTTTGATTTATTGCTTTATGAGTTAACTCTTATGCAAGACTTATTGATGCTTGTCTTGAAGTACTATTCATGAAAAGTCTTTGCTTCATGATTCAGTTGTTTACTCATGTCATTACCTTTGTTTTGATCGCTGCATTCATTACATATGTTTACAAATAGTATGATCAAGATTATGATGGCATGTCACTTCAGAAATTATCTTTGTTATCGTTTTACCTGCTCGGGACGAGCAGAACTAAGCTTGGGGATGCTGATACGTCTCCAACGTATCGATAATTTCTTATGTTCCATGCCACTTTATTGATGATACCTACATGTTTTATGCATATTATATTTATGCATTTTCTGGAACTAACCTATTAACAAGATGCCGAAGAGCAGTTGCTGTTTTCTGTTTTTGGTTTCAGAAATCCTAGTAAAGAAATATTCTCGGAATTGGACGAAACTTTCGCCCGGGGTCCTATTTTTGCACGAAGCTTCCAGAAGACCGAAGACCTAACGAAGTGGGGCCACGGGAGGGGGTGGCCGGCGGCCCAAGCCCTGGCGCGCCGACCTATCCCCTGGGCCCTCGTGTGGCCCCTCGCGTTGACCCTCCGCCTACTTAAAGCTTAGTCGCGAAAACCCTCGAGAGCCACGATACGGAAAACCTTACGGAGACGCCCGCCGCGGTCCCATCTCGGGGGATTCTGGAGATCGCCTCCGGCACCCTGCCGGAGAGGGATTCATCTCCCGGAGGACTCTACACCGCCATGGTCGCCTGGGAGTGATGAGTGAGTAGTTCACCCTGGACCATGGGTCCATAGCAGTAGCTAGATGGTCGTCTTCTCCTTGTTGTGCTTCATTGTTGGATCTTGTGAGCTGCCTAACATGATCAAGATCATCTATCGTAATACTATATGTTGTGTTTGTCGGGATCCGATGGATAGAGAGTACTATGATTATGGTGATTATCAATCTATTGTTTATGTGTTGTTTATGATCTTGCATGCTCTCCGTTACTAGTAGAGGCTCTGGCCAAGTTTTTACTCTTAACTCCAAGAGGGAGTATTTATGCTCGATAGTGGGTTCATGCCTCCATTGAATCTGGGACAGTGACAGAAAGTTCTAAGGTTGTGGATGTGTTGTTGCCACTAGGGATAAAACATTGATGCTATGTCTAAGGATGTAGTTGTTGATTACATTACGCACCATACTTAATGCAATTGTCGTTGCTTTGCAACTTAATACTTTTGGAGGTTCGGATGATAACTGAAGGTGGACTTTTAGGCATAGATGCAATTGGATGGCGGTCTATGTACTTTGTCGTAATGCCCAATTAAATCTCACTATATTTATCATATCATGTATATGCATTGTTATGCCTTTCTCTATTTTGTCAATTGCCCACTGTAATTTGTTCACCCAACATGCTTTTATCTTATGGGAGAGACACCTCTAGTGAGCTGTGGACCCCGGTCCTATTCTTTACATAGCATACAATCTACTTGTTTTTCTGTTTTCTTTGCAAACATCTTCCACTCGATACGTTTAATCCTTTGTTCAGCAAGCCGGTGAGATTGACAACCTCCTTTGTTTCGTTGGGGCAAAACTTGGGTTGTGTTGTGCAGGTTCCTAGTTGGCGCCGGAATCCCCGGTGTTGCGCCGCATCACATTTGCGACCATCAACCTTCAACGTGCTTCTTGGCTCCTCCTGGTTCGATTAAACCTTGGTTTCTTTCTGAGGGAAAACTTGCTACTGTGCGCATCATACCTTCCTCTTGGGGTTCCCAACGAACGTGTGAGTTACACGCCATCAATGAGCTATAAAACATTGACACAAATAAGAGGTAATAACTTTTGAATTGTTTAAAGGTAGCACTCAAGCAATTTACTTTGGAATGGCGGAGAAATACCATGTAGTAGGTAGGTATGGTGGACACAAATGGCATAGTGGTTGGCTCAAGGATTTGGATGCATGAGAAGTATTCCCTCTCGATACAAGTTTTAGGCTAGCAAGGTTTATTTGAAACAAACACAAGGATGAACCGGTGCAGCAAAACTTACATAAAAGACATATTGTAAACATTATAAGACTCTACACCGTCTTCCTTGTTGTTCAAAACTCAATACTAGATATTATCTAGACCTTAGAGAGACCAAATATGCAAATCAAATTTTAGCAAGCTCTATGTATTTCTTCATTAATGGGTGCAAAGTATATGATGCAAGAGCTTAAACATGAGCACAACAATTGTCAAGTATCACATTATCCAAGAAATTTTACCAATTACTACATGTAGCATTTTTCCAATTCCAACCATATAACAATTTAACGAAGAGGAAACTTCGCCATGAATATTATGAGCTAAGAACACATGTGTTCATACGAACCAACGGAGCGTGTCTCTCTCCCACACAAGGATGAACTTATTCAGAGAACTAAGATAACAAAACAAAAATAAAAGCACACACAGACGCTCCAAGTAAAGTACATAAGATGTGACCGAATCAAAATATAGTTTCAAGAGAAGGAACATGATTTGTCGATGAAGAAGGGGATGCCTTGGGCATCCCAAGCTTAGATGCTTGAGTCTTCTTAAAATATGCAGGGATGAACCACGGGGGGCATCCCCAAGCTTAGAGCTTTCACTCCTCTTGATCATAGTATATCATACTCCTCTCTTGACCCTTGAAAACTTCCTTCACACCAAACTTCAAGCAAACTCATTAGAGGATTAGTGCATAATCAAAAATTCACATGTTCAGAGGTGACACAATCATTCTTAACACTTCTGGACATTGCACAAAACTTCTGAAAGTTAATGGAACAAAGAAAGTCATTCAACTTAACAAAAGCGGCAATGCGAAATAAAAGGCAGAATCTGTCAAAAACAGAACAGTCCGTAAAGACGAATTTTAAAATGGCACCAGACTTGCTCAAACGGAAAAACTCAAAACTAATGAAAGTTGCGTACATATCTGAGGATCACGCTCGTAAATTGGAAGATTTTTTTGAATTTTCTACAGAGACTTGTGCCCAGATTCGTGACAGACAGCAATGATGTTTCTGCGCAGCGATCCCAAATATAACATCAACTTTAACATAGAAACTTTACTTGGCACAAAAACATGATAAGGAGAGGTTGCTACAGTAGTAAACAACTTCCAAGACTCAAATATAAAACAAAGTACTGTAGTAAAAAAACACATGGGTTATCTCCCAGAAGTTCTTTCTTTATAGCCATTAAGATGGGCTCAGCAGTTTTAATGATGCTCTCATGAAAATAGACAATGAAGCAAAAGAGAACATCAAGAAGCAATTTCAAAACACATTTAAGTCTAACATGCTTCCTATGCATAGGAATCTTGTAAATAAACAAGTTCATGAAGAGCAAAGTAACAAGCATAGGAAGATAAAACAAGTGTAGCTTCAAAAATTTCAGCACATAGAGAGGTGTTTTAGTAACATGAAAATTTTTACAACCATATTTTCCTCTCTCATAATAACTTTCAGTAGCAACATGAGCAAACTCAACAATATAACTATCACATAAAGCATTCTTATCATGAGTCTCATGCATAAAATAATTACTACTCCCAACATAAGCATAGTCATTCTTATTAATTGTAGTGGGAGCAAATTCAACAAAGTAGCTATCAAATATAGGAGGTATATTGTAATCATAATCAAATTTATCCTCCATAACAGGTGGTAACAAAAGACTACTATCATTATAATCATCATAAATGGGAGGCAAAGTATCATCAAAGTAAATTTTCTCCTCAATGCTTGGGGGACTAAAAATATCATGCTCATCAAAACCAGCTTCCCCAAGCTTAGAATTTTCCATAGCATTAGCAACAATAGTGTTCAAAGCATTCATATTAATATGTTCCATGGGTTTTTTAATTTTCGCATCAAACCATCCATGTCTTAAATCGGGAAATAGAATAAAAAGCTCTTTGTTGTCCATTATGCCTAACTAGTGTAAACAAGAAACCAAATGTCGCAATTGCGAGTCTAAAGGAAATAGCTTAGAGCACACACACAATGGCGCTAGAAAATACTGTTACCCGGAACCGGAGTATGAGTGCCTTTTACCTTTCCTCCCGGCAACGGCGCCGGAAAAGTGCTTGATGTCTACGGGTGCTTCTATTCTTGTAGGCAGTGTTGGGCCTCCAAGAGCAGAGGTTTGTAGAACAGCAACAAGTTTCCCTTAAGTGGATTACCCAAGGTTTATCGAACTCGGGAGGAAGAGGTCAAAGATATCCCTCTCAAGCAACCCTGCAACCACAAAGCAAGAAGTCTCTTGTGTCCCCAACACACCTAATAGGTGCACTAGTTCGACGAAGAGATAGTGAAATACAAGTGGTATGAATGAATATGAAGTAGTACGGCGCCAGAAAATAGCTTGCTGGCGTGCGGTTGATGGTAGTAATATTGTAGGAACTAAACAAGCGGTAATGCAGCAGTAGTAATGCTTAACGATAAAACGAAGCTCTTGATGATAAACGGTATTTAGGAACAAGGCCTAGGGAATAGACTTTCACTAGTGGACACTCTCAACATTGATCGCATAATAAATACTTCTTCTCATATGTGCTACATACACTCTTGTTTGATAATGAACATCATTCGTTGCGTAGGATTACACGAACCCTCAATGCCGGAGTTAACAAGCTCCACAACATTCGATATTCATGTTTAAGTAACCTTAGAGCATAATAGATCTTTGCAAGATAAACCAAGAACTAACATAGTGCACACACTGTCCACATTACACTATGAAGGAGGAATAGATCACATCAATACTATCATAATGATAATTAACTCCACAATCTACAAGAGATCATGATCATAGCATACGACAAGAACCACACGGTGCACACACTAATCACCTTTACACCATGCAGGAGGAATAGACTACTTTAATAACATCACATGAGTAGCACATAACTAGTAGCGATACAAAGCTCATCATATGGATCTCAATCATGTAAAGCAGCTCATGAGATCATTGTATTGAAGTACATAGGAGAGAGATTAACCACATAGCTACGGTACAGCCCCGAGCCTCTATGGAGAACTACTCCCTCCTCATGGGAGCAGCAGCGTTGATGAAGATGGCGGTGGAGATGGCAGCGGTGTCGATGGAGAAGCCTTCAGGGGGCACTTCCCCGTGAGGGTGGAACAGAGACTCTGTCCCCAGGATCTTGGCTTCGCGATGGCGGCGGCTCTGGAACTTTCTCGTACGTGGCTTCCTCCGTAAGGGTTTTCGATGCAGGGGCTTTATATAGGCGAAAGAGCAGCGTCGGAAGGTCGAAGGGCGACGACACCATGGTGGCGCGGCCGGGGCCCACCCCGCGCCACCCTATCATCAGGGCTCTGGGGCCCTCCTGCGGCGGCTCTCGGGTGTTCGGATGCTTAGGGCAAAATAGGAACAGGCGTTGATTTCGTCCAATTAGGAATATTTCGTTACTAGGATTTCTGAAACCAAAAACGAAAACAGGAACTGGCACTTCGGCATCTTGTTAATAGGTTAGTTCCAGAAAATGCATAATAATGACATATAATGTGTATAAAACATGTAGGTATCATCAATAAAGTAGCATGGAACATAAGAAATTATCATACGTTGGAGACGTATCACATCCCCAAGAAAGAGAGGCTAGTGCGAGCGTAAAACTAAAAGTGCAGCCGGGAACAAATCAAGTACAAGTAGTGCACCCCTCAAGGCCCAACAAGGAGGGTGATACGTCTCCAACGTATCAATAATTTCTTATGTTCCATGCTACTTTATTGATGATACCTACATGTTTTATGCACATTATATGTCATATTTATGCATTTTACGGAACTAACCTATTAACAAGATGTCGAAGTGCCAGTTCTGTTTATGCTGTTTTTGGTTTCAGAAATCCTAGTAACGAAATATTCTCGGAATTGGACGAAATCAACGCCCAGGTTCCTATTTTGCCCGGGCATCCAGAACACCCGAGCCGAGGGGGGCCCATGGGCCCCAGATGATAGGGTGGCGCGGCCAGGGCTGGGCCCGCGCCACCCTATGGTGTGGTCGCCCCTTCGCCCCTCCGACTCCGCCTCTTCGCCTATTTAAAGGTCCCTGACCTAAAAACCCTTACGGAGGAAGCCACGGTACGAGAAAAGTTCCAGAGCCGCCGCCATCGCGAAGCCAAGATCTGGGGGACAGGAGTCTCTGTTCCGGCACCCTGCCGGACGGGGAAGTGCCCCCGGAAGGCTTCTCCATCGACACCGCTGCCATCTCCACCATCTTCATCACGCTGCTCCCATGAGGAGGGAGTAGTTCCCCATCGAGGCTCGGGGCTGTACCGGTAGCTATGTGGTTCATCTCTCCTATGTACTTCAATACAATAATCTCATGAGCTGCCTTACATGATTGAGATTCATATGATGATGCTTGTAATCTAGATGTCATTATGCTAGTCAAGTGAGTTTTACTTATGTGATCTCAGGAGACTCCTTGTCCCACGTGTGTAAAGGTGATAGTGTGTGCACCGTGTGGGTCTCTTAGGCTATATTTCACAGAATACTTATTCACTGTTATGAATGGCGTAGTGAAGTGCTTATTTATATCTCTTTATGATTGCAATATGTTTTGTATCACAATTTATCTATGTGCTACTCTAGTGATGTTATTAAAGTAGTTTTATTCCTCCTACACGGTGTAATGGTGACGGTGTGTGCACTCGTGTTAGTACTTGGTTTATGCTATGATCATGATCTCTTGTAGATTGCGAAGTTAACTATTGCTATGATAGTATTGATGTGTATTATTCCTCCTACATAAGCATGAAGGTGACAGTGTGCATGCTATGTTAGTACTTGGTTTAGTCTATTGATCTTTCATGCACTCTAAGGTTACTTAAATATGAACATTGAATTGTGGAGCTTGTTAACTCGGCATTGAGGGTTCGTGTAATCCTACGCAATGTGTTCATCATCCAACAAGAGTGTAGAGTATGCATTTATCTATTCTGTTATGTGATCAATGTTGAGAGTGTCCACTAGTGAAAGTCTAATCCCTAGGCCTTGTTCCTAAATATCGCTATCGCTGCATTCTTTGTTTCTTTGCGTTACTACTGCTGCGATTATATGTTTACTTCCGCAATATTACTACCATCAGCTGCACGCCAGCAAGCTATTTTCTGGCGCCATACTACTTCTCATATTCATTCATACCACTTGTATTTCACTATCTCTGCCGAACTAGTGCACCTATTAGGTGTGTTGGGGACACAAGAGACTTCTTGCTTTGTGGTTGCGGGGTTGCATGAGAGGGATATCTTTGACCTCTTCCTCCCTGAGTTCGATAAACCTTGGGTAATCCACTTAAGGGAAACTTTTGCTGTTCTACAAACCTCTGCTCTCTTGCAACTGTCTACAAGAATAGAAGCGTAGACATCAAGTACTTTTGGCGCCGTTGTAAAGGAAGAAAGGTAAAGGCACTCATCGGTTCAGTAACAGTACTTTTTGCCATGTGTGTGTGCTCAAGCTATTTCCTTTAGACTGCAATTGCGACATTTGGTTTCTTGTTTACACTAGTTAGGCATAATGGACAACAATGACCTTTTTATTCTATTTTCTGATTTAAGACATGGATGGTTTGATGAGAAAATTAAAAAACCCATGGAACATATTAATATGAATGCTTTGAACATATTGTTGCTAATGCTATGCTATGGAAAACGAAGCTGGCTGATGAGCATGATATTTTTAGTCCCCCAAGCATTGAGGAAAAATTTACTTTGATGATACTTTGCCTCCCATTTATGATGATTATAATGATAGTAGTCTTTTGTTACCACCTGTTATGGAGGATAAATTTGATTATGATTACAATATCCTCCTATATTTGATAGCTTTGTTGAATTTGCTCCCACTACAATTAATAAGAATGACTATGCTTATGTTGGGAGTAGTAATTATTTTATGCATGAGACTCATGATAAGAATGCTTTATGTGATAGTTATATTTTGAGTTTGCTCATGTTGCTACTGAAAGTTATTATGAGAGAGGAAAATATGGTTGTAAAAATTTTCATGTTACTAAAACACCTCTCTATGCGCTGAAATTTTTGAAGCTACACTTGTTTTATCTTCTTGTTACTTTGCTCTTCATGAACTTGTTTATTTACAAGATTCCTATGCATAGGAAGCATGTTAGACTTAAATGTGTTTTGAATTTGCCTCTTGATGCTCTCTTTTGCTTCAACTACTATTTCTTGCGAGTGCATCATTAAAACTGCTGAGCCCATCTTAATGGCTATAAAGAAAGAACTTCTTGGGAGATAACCCATGTGTTTTTTACTACAGATCTTGTTGCGTCGAAACCCACCGGCGGGCAGTGGCGGCCAACACGGTAGAGCCGGGAATGACTAGGGCTGCGGCTGGCCCCGGTCCCTCGAGCGACGGCCCGCAAAGCCTCTGGTCGCGCGCCGATGCTGGGTCGCAAGGGCGTGCCACCTGACCTATACCTGGTCGGAAGGTGTGGATGATGCCTCGCTTAGTTTCTGCGGGGCACACACGTACACGTTAAATACGAGCCTCGATCGGCTCTCGGGTTGTCTGTGAATCGGCTCAAAGAGCCGATCCCACGGTTCGTCCCGGGTGGCCGAATATGTGGTGGTCCTGCTTGATCATGGTAGAGCTAATGAGATCCACGACGATGTGGGGTTTTCACCGCATAATCGGATCGTCCTACTCTAGGTTGGGCCTCGCGCTCACGCACGGTGATCGTAAGCTTGCCCTAGACGAGGCCTAAAAACCAACACAAGGTTGATCCTCGGAACATCCCGTCTAGGGCTCGCAAACGACACCCTACGTGCCGCTGGATCCTCACCCCTTTGTAAGGCCTAACTATTGCAGATATTAAACTAATCCTGTAGAACAAGGAGCGATCGTAACGGATCAGATCTGCTAAACTACAATCAAGCGGGGTGCCGCCCTGCACCCATGATGAGGCACAGGGACGGCTAGATGCGCAAGGGTTGCACTACGAAAGCATGCAGCATGAAGAACAATGCTAACCTAACACATCTATGATAACTACGTTGCTCGCCATCAAAAGCGCTTCAGTACGAGCAACGCATGAACAACGCGAGCGGGCTTGTCTTGCCTAGATGCGATCTAGGCAGCATGGCGCTTACCGAGAAACCCTCGAGACGAAGGAGTTGGCGATGCGCCGAGATTTGTTTGTGGTTGAACGTTGGTTGTTGTTTATTCCATAAACCCTAGGTACATATTTATAGTCCAAGGGACTTTCTAATGTGGGCGTGCACTAAACCGTGCACGAGACAAACTCTAATTTCTAAACTAAGATACGGGCTAGCTAGCCCAAACTTGGTAAATAAGGCCGATTCACACATCTCTTCTATACGTATATCTTCAAGTCCATCTTGATCGCGGCCCACCTCGGCTTGGTCAAATTCCGGTGATAACACATGCCCCCCTGGTTTTGGAAATGACATTTCCAAAATCATTACGCTTTCTTCCGCCGGGTCATGTCGTGGCAGAACCGTCGCAGTTTCCTTCATGATGACGTCTTGCCTCCACGCCTTCTCTGCATGATTTGATGGTTCGGCACCACGTCCTCGTGATTTGATGGTTCTAGCACCACGTCCTTGGAAACTGCTTGGGCATTAAACTCCCATTATATCCCCTTTATTTAACCACTCCGCACAGTTTATTCCTGCATCTCCCTCGCATCAGCCCCAAAAGCCCTCCTGCGCCATCATGTCCTCTTCTTCCTCGGCCTCATCGGGCTCTCCCATCGAGTACTCCTCTTCCCGCGAGCCGACGCCGGAATGGAAACCGGAGGAAGCTCACGCGGCCAACATTCGCCGCGCCATCGAGGTCGGGGATGAGCCAAGCCACGACTTCTCCACCTGGTCAGAGGACGACCAGTCCCTGACCGACGGGGAAAACGACCTCTCCTTCCTTACCAGGGAGGAGGCGGTGGAGGAAAGCGACGACGACCACCCTCCCTGGGACGGGGCCCCCTCCTCCGAAGAGGAGAGGCCGGAGGAGGAGGAAGAAGATGACAGCTCCTCCGACGAGCCGCCGGCCAAGCGCCACGCCCTGGCCGGCAATCTCAGCGATTTGACAGCGACGACGACGACGCTGATGAAGAAGACGAGGACAACGAAGGTCCTGCCGGCGGTCGCTACAGCAGCGATGACGAGCCGGCTGGGAGCAGCGCCGACGACGGCGATGATGGCGACGACGACGAAGGCAGCAACGGCCCCTAGATAGGACCTCAGCTTAGGGCCATCAGTAGTAGACGGGCAATGTAGCCCCTAGGATCTTCTTTTGAGAGCAATCAGCTCTTCATGTAAGAACTCTAGTTAATCAATGGAGAATTTCCCCAACTCGATCCTGTCGTCCCTTTTATGATAATTTAGCCGATTGCCCTTTATACCCTGCTTGCCGATTGCCAAACTGTTCGCCCCTTAAGGAGCCGATGGCAACGCATCAGACTCTCATGACAAACTCAAGGCAGATCCATTCCCGTCTGCAATAACTCACCCCCTCTTGACGAGTTACGGTGCAGAGCAAGCCGATTTTAACCAAATCGGCTTCCATAACAAGGAATCCTTAAGGGCGAGCTGCCCCCCGAGCCTCTGCTCAGGCGAGGACAAAAGCAGACCAGCTGATTGAGCCACCATCGGTTTCCTAACTGTATCACTGTGTTAGGCTCAAGGAGCCAGCCTCTGGCAGATTCTGGAAGGGTCAGCAGTTTCCTTGAACCGAGGATCCAACTCGCTGTCTCAATTAGTTCACCATCTTGGGCGAGCTGATGCAGCTTCTGGTGCAAATAGCTCGGCTCGAATGATTCGGTTTATCAAGATCATCGGCTGTTCTCATGACCCTAGACTGATCCGCAAGCTCGCGCCAACACTGCCGATTTGGTGATGGATAGCGTCGGCTTTGCCCCATGAGACCTCAAAAAAGATTATGAGCCCTACTAGCTAATCCAGCGGGCTGGCCATCTGGTTCCGGTAGGTGCCCATAACAAAGCCCCATGCGTGTCACTCAATTGGCTTGTACGTAGACACTGATGTTTCTGGTGACAACAGCATCATCCTTCAGGCAAGCTGAAATGCAGGGCTAGCCGACTGGGAAAAAATCGGCTTCCTATAATGAAGGACCCTTCAGGGTCAACTGTCTCCCTGAGCTTCTTCCGTTCAAGTCCTGCGTATTTGACAGGCTGATGCAGCCCTTGGCGAAGATGTTTCCTGACGTTTTCCCCCCTTCTGTCGTGACATGCCGTAGCCGATCGCCTCATCATTGACTATTCTCCTGGTTCCAGAAGAGACATACTGCTTCGCGGGCCGCGACCCGACACTGTCGACACCATGATCCGCTTGGGGCATCAATCATTCTATTGAGAAGAGCCCTCAGTGGAGTCTTGCTGCCCGACGGCCGTGCATCGGCTGTGCGCAAAAATTTTGATTTTGATGTCTTCGATTTTTTGTGGCCGATTTGTTTATGTATCGGCCCCCACACTTGAGCTGTTCTGCTGGAAACTTGATCATCCATCCCCAACTCCGTACCATCCTTCTGTGTGCCCCCCGAGCCGATTTTGTCAAGTAATTGATGGTATCGGCTCTTCAGGCAGCCCCTGCTGGGTCAAATATCGATCCCAGGCCGAATAGGTGGTGGGGATAATTTTGGCCGATTGCTGGAATCGGCCTCCACATTGTTTGCCCAGTGAAGGTTTTATGATGTTCTTCAACAAACCCTTTGGGCCGATCATAAGGATCAGCCTCGACACATTCGTCCATCGATGTTGTTCCCGTTATACGGTCAGCCCGGTGAACTAATCTTACCCCGTTCTTTGTCACATCGATGCGTTCGCAGTCGTCCAAATTGAGCCCGAGAGCGGTTCTTGACCTGATGCCTCCCAAATACCCATGCCGGCTGTTGAAATCTCGACTGAGTCATCGGCGTGGACGACCTCCACTTCATCTCCATCCCACTGTATCAGGCATTGGTGCATCGTGGATGGGATGCAACAATTGGCGTGGATCCAATCCCTCCCTAATATTACAGCATAGGTACTTTTGCTGTCGACAACAAAAACGTTGTAGGGATAGTCTTCCTTCCTACGGTCAGATCCACATTGAACACCTTGCGCGTCAGATGCTTGGCCGTTGAAATCGCTCAATGTTACATTGGTTTTGATCAAATCCGAGCTGGAGCGTCCCAACCGCCGTAGCATGGAGTATGGCATAATGTTGACTGCCGCTCCGGTGTCGACCAACATCTTATTGACAAGCTGCCCATTGATGTAACCTCGCAAATACAGGGCCTTTAGATGCCTGTAACTCCTTTCTCGCGGCTTTTCGAAAATGACCGGCCGTGGGCCGCAGTCCAGTTGTGCCACAGGTGCTTCATATAACCTTGGAGCGCTAAATTCCGCAGGAAGGATGAAAACCATGTTGGTGCCAGCCGATGTCTCGTCATCGGCTTTCTTTTGCTTGGGGCGCCACTCTTTTCTTTGTGGCCGACCTTCCTCATCCAAGGTTCGCTGAATTTTGACGGCCAGGTCAGGCCGCGCCTTCCTCAGCGCGTGCAGATATAACCTTTCGGCTTCTTCCAACGCACGTAGTCGCTGAACCCTACGTTTTTGGGAGCGGCTGAGCCCGTCAGGACACCATCTTGGCCGATGATACTTATCCTCTTCATCACCGCCTTCGAGTTCCTCGTGATCTTCCATCTGAACGGACTCGGTATGCCTGCCCCAAGGCGGGAGAGGCCCCAGGCGCTCGAACACGGATAACTTAGCTACACCCTTCTCCTTTTGTTTGCATTCTGGGCAATTGCCGATTGTTGGCAATCGGCTCATTCCGGAATCCCAGCAGTATCTGAAGAAGGGGCAGTCCCAGTGCCTGTCCACATTGTCACGACGTTCGTACCCGTCGTCATAGCTGTTGTCTTGACGATACCTCCCGCCTGCATCGGACCGATGAATTCTTTGGTCGTCTTCGCCGGGGCGGTGTCGGTCGTATGGCTGATCATATTTGCTGAGGAGATGCACGGATAATGAGCGTGGATACCGCATGCTTCTCACCTCCTCCTCGGCCAGGTACCGTTTATCGTCGTCCTGGGGCCGGTCACGTGGAACGGCCTCGTCCTTCTCTTTGCCACGAGCGTGGCTGCTCTCTGCTTTGTCTGCGTCATGGCGAATCACGAACCCTGCCATATTGGCATCGAAAGAGAATCCTGGTTCCCTTATGGAGTGGCTGAGATCGACCGTGTTGACGCCATGGGAGCGGGCGTCGTGAGAAGAGCCGATGAGGTCGGCTTCACGGAGGGCCCTGACTTTGCCATTCCGATCCTCGTACTCGACCGGGGTGCTTTTCGCCATCTCTGATGTGGATAGCGAGGTGGTTGTCGCTGAAGATGAGTCGTTGAAGATGGTCCCACCGGGCGTGCCAGAATGTGTTGGCGTCAGAAACCCACCGGCGGGCAGTGGTCGCCAACACGGTAGAGCCGGAATGACTAGGGCTGCGGCTGGCGAGTCCCTCGAGCGACGACCCGCAAAGCCTCTGGTCGCGCGCCGTCTTTGGGTCGCAGGGCGTGCCACCTGACCTATACACAGTCGGGAAGGTGTGGATGATGCCTCGCTTAGTTTCCTGCAGGCACACACGTACACGTTAAATACGAGCCTCGATCGGCTCTCGGGTTGTCCTGTGAATCGGCTCAAAGAGCCGATCCACCCACGGTTCGTCCAGGGTGGCCGAATATGTGGTGGTCCTGCTTGATCATGGTAGAGCTAATGAGATCCACGACGATGTGGGGTTTTCACCGCATAATCGGATCGTCCTACTCTAGGTTGGGCCTCGCGCTCACGCACGGTGATCGTAAGCTTGCCCTAGACGAGGCCTAAAAACCAACACAAGGTTGATCCTCGGAACATCCGTCTAGGGCTCGCAAACGACACCCTACGTGCCGCTGGATCCTCCACCCCTTTGTAAGGCCTAACTATTGCAGATATTAAACTAATCCCTGTAGAACAAGGAGCGATCGTAACGGATCAGATCTGCTAAACTACAATCAAGCGGGGTGCCGCCCCTGCACCCATGATGAGGCACAAGGACGGCTAGATGCGCAAGGGTTGCACTACGAAAGCATGCAGCATGAAGAACAATGCTAACCCTAACACATCTATGATAACTACGTTGCTCGCCATCAAAAGCGCTTCAGTACGAGCAACGCATGAACAACGGAGGCAGGCTTGTGCTGCCTAGATCGCAAGATGCGATCTAGGCAGCATGACGCTTACCGGTAGAAACCCTCGAGACGAAGGAGTTGGCGATGCGCCGAGATTTGTTTGTGGTTGAACGTTGGTTGTTGTTTATTCCATAAACCCTAGGTACATATTTATAGTCCAAGGGACTTTCTAATGTGGGCGTGCACTAAACCGTGCACGAGACAAACTCTAATTTCTAAACTAAGATACACGGGCTAGCTAGCCCAAACTTGGTAAATAAGGCCGATTCACATATCTCTTCTATACGTATATCTTCAAGTCCATCTTGATCGCGGCCCACCTCTGGCTTGGTCAAATTCTGGTGATAACAAGTACTTTGTTTTATATTTGAGTCTTGGAAGTTGTTTACTTGTAGCAACCTCTCCTTATCATGTTTTTGTGCAAGTAAAGTTTCTATGTTAAAGTTGATGTTATATTTGGGATCGCTGCGCAGAAACAGCATTGCTGTCTGTCACGAATCTGGGCACAGGCCTCTGTAGAAAATTCGAAAAAATCTGCCAATTTACGAGCGTGATCCTCAGTACGCAACTTTCATTAGTTTTGAGTTTTTCCATTTGAGCAAGTCTGGTGCCAGCTTTAAATTCGTCTTTACGGACTGTTCTGTTTTTGACAGATTCTGCCTTTTATTTCGCATTGCCTCTTTTGCTATGTTGGATTCATTTCTTTGATCCATTAATGTCCAGTAGCTTTATGCAATGTCCAGAAGTGTAAAGAATGATTGTGTCACCTCTGAAAATGTGAATTTTTGATTATGCACTAACCCTCTAATGAGTTTGCTTGAAGTTTGGTGTGAAGGAAGTTTTCAAGGGTCAAGAGAGGAGTATGATATACTATGATCAAGAGGAGTGAAAGCTCTAAGCTTGGGGATGCCCCGTGGTTCATCCCTGCATATTTTAGAAGACTCAAGCATCTAAGCTTGGGGATGCCCAAGGCATCCCCTTCTTCATCGACAAAGTATCAGGTTCCTTCTCTTGAAACTATATTTTTATTCGATCACATCTTATGTACTTTACTTGGAGCGTCTGTGCTTTTATTTTTGTTTTGTTATCTTAGTTCTCTGAATAAGTTCATCCTTGTGTGGGAGAGAGACATGCTCCGCTGGTTCGTATGAACAAATGTGTTCTTAGCTCATAATATTCATGGCGAAGTTTCCTCTTCGTTAAATTGTTATATGGTTGGAATTGGAAAATGCTACATGTAGTAATTGGTAAAATGTCTTGGATAATGTGATACTTGGCAATTGTTGTGCTCATGTTTAAGCTCTTGCATCATATACTTTGCACCCATTAATGAAGAAATACATAGAGCTTGCTAAAATTTGATTTGCATATTTGGTCTCTCTAAGGTCTAGATAATATCTAGTATTGAGTTTTGAACAACAAGGAAGACGGTGTAGAGTCTTATAATGTTTACAATATGTCTTTTATGTGAGTTTTGCTGCACCGGTTCATCCTTGTGTTTGTTTCAAATAAACCTTGCTAGCCTAAACCTTGTATCGAGGGAATACTTCTCATGCATCCAAAATCCTTGAGCCAACCACTATGCCATTTGTGTCCACCATACCTACCTACTACATGGTATTTCTCCGCCATTCCAAAGTAAATTGCTTGAGTGCTACCTTTAAAATTCCATCATTCACCTTTGCAATATATAGCTCATGGGACAAAATAGCTTTAAAAACTATCGTAGTATTGAATATGTACTTATGCACTTTATCTTTTGTTTCTATTTTCGTGCCCTCAGTTCCTTAGTTGTACTCAGTTTTCCCACTCCTTAGTTTTCCTCAGTTTCCCAAACGTTTCTGAAACCCGCAGAAGCAACTCAGACAGGATTCCCGTTTAGTTGACCGTTCTGTCACGTGTGGGGCCGCGTCGTGTGGGGCCGCGTCGTGTGGGCCCGCGTCGCGTGGGGCTGGTAGAAAGGGACCGCGTGGGACAGGACGAGAAGCGTTTGGTTGCACGTGAGCAGGAGCTGGGTTCTGTCTCTCTCGGCCCCAAATTGGCATTATTTAGTGCACCTTTTTCCCCTCTTTCTCTCTGTCCTTTTCACCAAATTAGTATAAAATCTAGAGAAGCTTGCATTTCTGACTTTCTTCAATTATTTGTGCCTTTTGGCCCTCGTTGTTTGCCCAATATGGCAGCAAATCTAGTACTCCCTCTGGTCCATATGTATGTAGTTAAATCTAGAAGCAAATCTCCAGGATAATGTACGATAAATTCACAGTCATAGTAAATCAAGAAAACTAAGTACGGCCAACAAAATATAGTAGACTAGGGATAGATAATCCCTAGATAATATGGATAGATAATAGGCTGCATACACAGCAGCCAACATAGTAACAGGTTCTTCACAGCACCATCATATTAACATAACAACAAGGGATCCCTAGCTAACAACAAAGGGATCCCAACAACAAACTAGGAGGCAGCAGCAGCAGCAGCACACGTCCAGGGACTCCGCCTACCCCATCTGGCTCTGCCTCCACTTGTTGCTCTTGCTCCCCTTGGGAGCCTTGGGCTTGAGCGGAGGCATGCGGCCGGCGGAGATCTCCACCCGCTGCAAGCTGCGGAGGTGCATGCCGAGCGCCCTGTGCTTGGCGCGGAAGGAGTGGACGTTCACCGTCGTGCCGACGTTGGGGAAGGTGTTGCTGATGTTCTCAGCATGCGTGACGAGGCAGTTGAAGTCCGTGGCGCCGAGTCTCCTGGTGCAGAAGGGGCACCTGTACACCTCCTTGGCGAAGTAGGAGATGTATTGGCCGACCTGCAGCCTCCGCAGCACCTGGCGAGTCTTGACGTCCTCCTCCTCTTCGTCGCTGCCGACGTCGCTGCCAGACATCTGATCCATATCAAACAGAAACTAGTGAATGAGTTGCAACGATGACTAACGTACATGATAACAAAGTTAAGAAAAACAGAGTCAGCCTCAGTTAGAGTGGACATGATTATATATCTACAGGGAAGGTGTTAGCGAACTAAAGCTCATGCACAACAGATTTGTACACAGCAAGGTTCGCTGAACCCTCCCTGTAAAAATTTGTGCCCAACCATTCATCATAGGCAAAGAAACAGATTCTAGATCTGAACTAGATCTAAACTTGAACACATTCGAGATTATTTGCAAAATTAAACAGTTGATATCTTTTGATTAGTGCATAAAATAAGCTGATTGAGATCCCATGATTACTTGCATAAATTAACTGATTGAGATCCAATATTACTTGCATAAATTAACCGAACAGCCGAACCCCAAATCTTAAACGAAATCAAGAAGTGATCAAAACAAAATGGAATAAAATCGGCGCAAATATTAGCCCAATACTCATCCATCTACAGATCCATCTACACCAGCAAAAATAGGGTTCAAAAAGGAATGGGGAACAAAAAAGAAGCAAACCGTAGTTACCTCGTTCCATGGGTCCTCCAGGGAGGTGTCGTAGGGGTTCGGGGGCGGGACGTACGGCACGGGGTCGTAGGGGTCGACCCATCCCGCCGGGATCTGACTGCCACCGGCGGCAGCAGCGTCCGATGCTGCCGGCGGCGGCGGCGGCGGCGTCGTCGTCCGTAGGGGACGGCGCCGAAGATGGAGGCGTCGCGCTTTGCGCCCACCTCGACGATGGGATTGGCATTCTCCTTGTCCATCTCTACGGCGGAGGAAGAGGAAGAGGGAGAGGGAGAGGGTTTTTTGCTTTGGAGAAGATGATGGGACGTGAGAGAGTTGGCGATGCGTGAGCGAGTGAGAGTGACAGAGAGAGTGCGAGGAGGCGTCTATAAAGGCGAGGGGTGGTTAATGCGACCCGCGTCCTACGCGTGCACCGGTGCACGTCTGCACGTCTTGGACTTCTGCAACGCGACACGCGTCCACGATTGCACGTCTCGACTTCTCCACCGCGACCCGCGTCTACGCGTCAACAATTGCACGTGTCCTCGAGTCTAACCCTGGAAATTTAGATATACTCAGGTATACCCTCGAGTCTTATACTAGCATTTTTTGTGTGCTCAATTTTCCCCTCGAGTGCTAATACTGGCTAGTGCAATATACTCAGTTTTACCCTCAAGTGGCTGGTCAACAGAGAGTCAACAAATGGGATTAACTAGTTAAATGAGTCATTTAATGTGCAAAAAAATCCTAAAAAGAGTGGCACTTACTCATGGAGTCTTTACCACAATTGCCACTTCTCAAATCATAGATAAATCATAGATAAATCAAGTTTTACCACAAATTGCCACTTCTCAAATCACCTAGTAGCTATGAAGGTGCATGGTTTTCCACAACAAGCCCTTCCCAAAACAGCTTCCCCCAAATCATACTTTGTCTAAATGAGGCCACAATTCTCACACTGATGTATATTGGTATTGCAAATAGTTTGAGGTAGGCCAAGATGGGTTTCATTGTACAAAACACACATTTTCCATTTTTCAAATCTCAAATTTGAATCCCTTAGTCTGTTTACTACTCAGGTGCCCTTGGTTTCTTGATAGTACTCAGTTTTGCCCTCTCTCTTCACAAATTCTCGCAGACGTGCATCATCGCCCTGATTGGTCTAGCCCATGTCACGCGGATCGTGCCCGCCGACCGTTGATCGTATGATATAGGGAACGGGCAGGATAACCCCTCTCTCTCTTTGTTGGCGGTTAATTAGCTTCCACCCTCTAAGTATGCTGAAGGGCGGTTTTCTGTATTATTTTCACGCGCTAAAAATTATAAACTATTTTAGGCGTTACTTTTCACGCAAAAAAATGATAAACCATCAACAATTTGTTGTAGCCATTACTTTTCACGCAAAAAATGATAAACCATCACGATTTGTTGTTGCCATTACTTTTCACGCAAAAAAATGATAAACCATCAACAATTTGTTGTAGCCATTACTTTTCACGCAAAAAAAATGATAAACCATCACCGATTTGTTGTTGCCATTACTTTTCACGAAAAAAAATGATAAACCATCACCGATTTGTTGTTGCCATTACTTTTCACGCAAAAAAATGATAAACCATCAACAATTTGTTGTTGCCATTACTTTTCACGCAAAAAAATGATAAACCATCACCGATTTGTTGTTGCCATTACTTTTCACGCAAAAAATGATAAACCATCAACAATTTGTTGTAGCCATTACTTTTCACGCAAAAAAATGATAAACCATCACCGATTTGTTGTTGCCATTACTTTTCACGCAAAAAAATGATAAACCATCACCTAATTTGTTACAAAAGCTGGTTTCAGTGAGACCTAACCAAGTTTGGCATACATGATGGCATACCTATAACAACAAGGAATATCTAAAAGGGAAAGTTTCAGAAAATTTGAAATTTAGGGTGAAATGATGCCATACATGATGCTGTTTTTCGAGGTTTTGACCTGAAAATCAATTGGGTATTATAAAGGGAAATAAAAAGTTCGAAAAATGTAAAAACGAAACAATCTATCTATCTATGTATAGAAGATCAGCTGTATGAAATTTGAGGTTATTTAGAGAAGGTAGAAAAATCACCTTGTTAGAAAAGCTGGTTTCAGCGAGACGAAACGGCATGCGCTTAAGCAAAGTGATTTTTTCGAACATCTCCAAATGACCACAAATTTTCCATACATGATGCCATACGTGTAACAACAAGGAACCCTATCTAAAAAGTGTCAAAAAAGTTTGCCCAACCGTATAGCTCTATCAAAAAGAACCTCACCATGGCGCTAGTATAATTTTGGGATAGTTACAAACTTTCGTTACCTAACCTTCAACATGAAACTTGTTTCAAATTCATTTTAGCGCCTACGAGAAACAAATCCCAACTTGATTCGAGCACCACAGACTCCAAACGATGCCGATGCCGATATCGGCATGGTCAGAACGGCTATGCTCGCCGCCACTGCTAGGTCAACGTCGGGATGCACCCTCAATCCCGTCCCCTCATTCGATCTGACACACCAGAGATACCGCCGAGGCCAATGCCGAACGTACATCTGATGCCAATGCCGAACATGCATGCGCCGCTGTGGGCACGGCACGCCGACCCGCTATGCTGGACGCCACAGACGCCGCGAGGTCTTTCCCTTCGCCACCACACTCTCCTAGCACCCACCTATACACGCCAGAAAGGAGAGACACTAGTTTTCTCTACATTGCTCGTGTTCGTGTCCGACACGGTCAGTCAAAGTTTTGACGTAGTCTTCGATGTCGTCGACCATTTCTTCTCTTCTTTGCATGGTTAAACGCGTCTAGTTCATATCTATCTAATGCGTCTGGTCTCGCCTCATGCAGTTCTTTGTGGACGTCGATCTCATCTCGGCACCCCGCATGCCACCTCCTCCGTGCCATCGCTGTAGAGCTCCATTTAAAAATCTAATCCTACCCGTGTATTGCCCCTTGTATCAGCGTCATGGCCCCACTTGTCATTCGATATACCGAAGCCCCACTCGTTCGCGTTTTGGTCAGGGATACAACGATGCTTACGGTCAAACAAAGATGGATGGTCTGACGTGTCTTTGCGGGCTCTACGTGGCCCCACTAGTCAGAAGATAACGGTCAACCGTCGGGCAACCGGCCGTTACATCACGTGTGATGGTTTCAGACAAACGTTTGGGTAAAACTGAGGAAAAACTAAGGAGCTGGGGAAAACTGAGTACAACTAAGGAACCGAGGGCACGAAAATAGAAATCCCTATCTTTTATTAAGTTGCTTGTTGTGCGATAACCATGCTTCTGGGGAACGCCATCAACTATTGTTGAATATCATGTGAGTTGCTATGCATGTCCGTCTTATCTGAAGGATCTATCATTTTAGTGGTTGGAGCATGCAAAATTGTTAGAGAAGAACATTGGGCCGCTAACTAAAGCCATGAATCATGGTGGAAGTTTCAGTTTTGGACATATATCCTCAATCTCATATGAGAATAATAATCATTGCTACATGCTTATGCATTTAAGAGAGTCCATTATCTGTTGTCCATGTTGTCCCGGTATGGATGTCTAAGTTGAGAATAATCAAAAGCGAGAAATCCAAAATGCGAGCATTCTCCTTAGACCTTTGTACAGCGGCATGGAGGTACCCTTTGTGACACTTGGTTGAAACATGGCATGCAAAGATCCCGGTAGTCCAAGCTAAGTAGGACGAGGAGCGGACACTATTAGTACACTATGCATGAGGCTTGCAACTTGTAAGATATAATTTACATAACTCATATGCTTTATTACCGTTGACAAAATTGTTTCATGTTTTCAAAATAAAAGCTCTAGCACAAATACAGCAATCGATGCTTTCCTCTTTGAAGGACCATTCTTTTACTTTTATTGTTGAGTCAGTTACCTATCTCCTTCCACCTTAAGAAGCAAACACTTGTGTGAACTGTGCATTGATTCCTACATACTTACATATTGCACTTGTTATATTACTTTATGTTGACAATATCCATGAGATATACATGTTATAAGTTGAAAGCAACCGCTGAAACTTAATCTTCCTTTGTGTTGCTTCAATACCTTTACTTTGATTTATTGCTTTATGAGTTAACTCTTATGCAAGACTTATTGATGCTTGTCTTGAAGTACTATTCATGAAAAGTCTTTGTCATATGATTCATTTGTTTACTCATGTCATTTACCATTGTTTTGATCGCTGCATTCATCTCATATGTTTACAAATAGTATGATCAAGGTTATGATGGCATGTCACTTAAGAAATTATCTTTGTTATCGTTTTACCTGCTCGGGACGAGCAGAACTAAGCTTGGGGATGCTGATACGTCTCCAACGTATCAATAATTTCTTATGTTCCATGCTACTTTATTGATGATACCTACATGTTTTATGCACATTATATGTCATATTTATGCATTTTACGGAACTAACCTATTAACAAGATGCCGAAGTGCCAGTTCCTGTTTTCTGCTGTTTTTGGTTTCAGAAATCCTAGTAACGAAATATTCTCGGAATTGGACGAAATCAACGCCCTGGTTCCTATTTTGCCCGGAAGCATCCAGAACACCCGAGAGCGAGGGGGGCCCCTGTGGGCCCAGAGATGATAGGGTGGCGCGGCCAGGGCTGGGCCGCGCCACCCTATGGGTGGTCAGCCTCGTGGCCCCCGACTCCGCCTCTTCGCCTATTTAAAGGTCCGACCTAAAAACCCTTACGGAGGAAGCCCGGTGCGAGAAAAGTTCCGGAGCCGCCGCATCGCGAAGCCAAGATCGGGGGGACAGGAGTCTCTGTCCGGCACCTGCGGACGGGGAAAGTCGGAAGAAGGCTTCTCCATCGACACCGCTGCCATCTCCACGCCATCTTCATCACACTGCTCCCATGAGGAGGGAGTAGTTCTCCATCGAGGCTCGGGCTGTACCGGTAGCTGTGGTTCATCTCTCTCCTATGTACTTCAATACAATAATCTCATGAGCTGCCTTACATGATTGAGATTCATATGATGATGCTTGTAATCTAGATGTCATTATGCTAGTCAAGTGAGTTTTACTTATGTGATCTCCGGAGACTCCTTGTCCCACGTGTGTAAAGGTGACAGTGTGTGCACCGTGTGGGTCTCTTAGGCTATATTTCACAGAATACTTATTCACTGTTATGAATGGCGTAGTGAAGTGCTTATTTATATCTCTTTATGATTGCAATATGTTTTGTATCACAATTTATCTATGTGCTACTCTAGTGATGTTATTAAAGTAGTTTTATTCCTCCTGCACGGTGTAATGGTGACAGTGTGTGCACTCGTGTTAGTACTTGGTTTATGCTATGATCATGATCTCTTGTAGATTGCGAAGTTAACTATTGCTATGATAGTATTGATGTGTATTATTCCTCCTACATAAGCATGAAGGTGACAGTGTGCATGCTATGTTAGTACTTGGTTTAGTCGTTTCGATCTTTCATGCACTCTAAGGTTACTTAAATATGAACATTGAATTGTGGAGCTTGTTAACTCCGGCATTGAGGGTTCGTGTAATCCTACGCAATGTGTTCATCATCCAACAAGAGTGTAGAGTATGCATTTATCTATTCTGTTATGTGATCAATGTTGAGAGTGTCCACTAGTGAAAGTCTAATCCCTAGGCCTTGTTCTAAATACGCTATCGCTGCATTCTTACATTTCTTGCGTTACTACTGCTTTGCGTTACTCTGCATGTTACTTCCCGCAATATTACTACCATCAGCTGCACGCCAGCAAGCTATTTCTGGCGCCATACTACTTCTCATATTCATTCATACCACTTGTATTTCACTATCTCTTCGCGAACTAGTGCACCTATTAGGTGTGTTGGGGACACAAGAGACTTCTTGCTTTGTGGTTGCGAGGTTGCATGAGAGGGATATCTTTGACCTCTTCCTCCCTGAGTTCGATAAACCTTGGGTAATCCACTTAAGGGAAACTTGTTGCTGTTCTACAAACCTGCGCTCTTGGAGGCCCAACACTGTCTACAAGAATAGAAGCACCCGTAGACATCAAGGAGCAAACAGGAAAAGAAAGGAGATGGGGATATACCCTAGGGGGTGTGTCACCAGTCTCACTCAGCGTAGGAAAGGAGGCCCAAAGGAGAGTTCCGATCACGTGGGCGGCGAGCCCAAGCCCTGATGCGGCGGGCCAAAAAACCTCGGGGGCGGGTGAAAGCCGAACGACGAAGCAGCTTGCTTGGAAGAGGAGCAACGAATCCTGGATTAGTAGCAACTGATATGATTCAGACTTATCTCCATGTAACCGTAGAACCATACCATCAAAGATAACGAGGTGCACAGGACGCAAGGTTTTACCCATGTTCATCCCCTCCGGAGAGTAAAAAGCCAACGTCATGCTAGATCATATTGCTCAGTGGAGAATCACAATGGGGGTGCTCAGTCGGCGGCTACGCCAAGAGCAATGAGGGGGAGATTGGATCTCTGATGGTATGGTTCTACGGTTTAGCTCGGGGGTTTACCTTGTTCCGCAGATGGCTATGTCCCCTTGCTCCCGCATCAATGAAGTGCTGCACCCTGTAGCACCTGCCGTGGTTACATCCACGACAAAAGGACGTTCCCCAGCTCGGAGAATAGGCCAAACAATCGATCCCACCCCTCAAGGTGATAATGTTCCCTCGGTGTACCAGGGTGGTTTGGATATAGAAGCAGTTGCGAAGCTAGCGGCTGAAATGAATTATACTGTGGAGCAATTGCTTAGTTCCCAAGATAATGCACTACCCTTTGGTGATATAGTCCCTAAATTTGTGTACGGGGATGACTTGGTTAGCAAAAAGAGGCTTGAAGAACTGCCAACGCATATGCGGAATTTGCATCAGTGGTACCTTGATGCCTGCAAGGTCAACAAAAGATACATCGTGACGAATGTCCTAGAAGAATATTACTTCCGAAGGGAGGATATCCATATTGAGATGTGCGAACTCTGGTAGTTATTCAATTTAGACGCCCTCGACAAATCTCTCATGAGTTACTATTGCATGTAAGTTGTTGAATTCATTGTCTACATATAAGTTTCAGTTCATTCGGTTGTTCCTGTTCATTGCATGTAATTATACTCATTATATCCTTTTGTACTCTATTATGCAGGCTGAAGATCGATGAATGTAAAAGAAGGCATATAGACAACATTGGGTTTGTTGACCCAGATAAAGTACATCATGAGACGGTAAGGGATAACCCCGATGAAACGGGGGGGGGGGGAACCTGCTAAGGTTTTAACAGAGCAACATTACTGTGATTCAATACTGTTTCCTTACAACTACAGGTGAGAGTCTTACTCTGTTCTACACATTCAGTTTTTCTTACTCGGTGTTAAGTGTAATTCATGAGTTATTGACGTATATATAAACATGTGCAGTTTCCACTCGGTTCTGCTGGACATTCAAGTTGATAAGGGAATAGTTGAAGTAAGGGACCCATTGAATAGAGGCCTGGAAGGGTTCCGCAACTTGCAGGACTTGCTCCAGAGGTAATTTCAATCATTGTCGCGCTATATCGATCTCTTTCGTGAGATATCATGTAATTATCCATTCATTCAATCATTTTTTTGCCTGGCAGGGTTTGGAGAGGGTTCAACAAGATGGTTAAGGGTACTACCTTCAAAGAGGAGCTAACATTTACTCATGTATCGTGCGCCCAGCAGTCATAGGGGACGAATCTATGTGGATACTATGTTTGCGAGTCCATTCGCATGTTAACCACTGAGAAGAACGATAATAGATTCAACGTAAGCAATACATTCACAACTTTAATCTATTACCGTCAATATTTTGTTATCAAGATTGATATATTCATATTGATCTCATTTTCCTATATAGGTCGAGTACATGCGGGAGAACTCAACCACAGCAACGCCTACTAGTAATTACGGAGGAACTGGCGGGACTGTTGAAGATAGAAATAATAGATGACAAGGGCTTGTTTGGTGTAAATAGGAGCTTCTGATGATCCCCATGTAATAGTTCAAATAGACGACGGGCTCTAGTCCCGGTAGTCCTGAGCTCCATGTATGTAAGGGACAAAATGTATATACTCCCCCTGTTCCATTCTATAGTGTCTATAGTTTTTTGGCACAGAAATTAGCGCAAGAGTATTTTTTACACAAGACCCCCTAGCTGAACGATTTGAGATCAACGTAAAATTTGGAAAATCCATATCTTCCTAACTTACCATAACAAATCCCACAAATCTCTCTTGTTGATTCTCCATATATGTGCAGCCAAGTTCAATTAAGGAAAGTAAAACATTGCTGCCTAATTTTAAGGAATCGTTGGGCCATGCATTAGGAATCTCAATTAATTGTTTCCAATTTTGTATGGATTTTTTCTCACGCATGTTGTGTGGGAGCTGAACGGGGAGGGGTAATTGAAAAAAAGCCAAGGTACAACCTTATATTCTGAAACAAATACCAAAAATCTATAGGCACTATAGAAAGAAACGGAGGGAGTATATTATTTGTTCGATCGTAATACAAGTTATCTGATATATATATAATGCATGAACATGTAAAGCTTGTAGTAGTGTACAAATATATGAAAATTATTTTGAAATAGAAAAAAGGAAATAAAAGGGCACGGTGATTTGCACCCCCGGCAAAGGTCACTACGGGAAAACAATTCATTGTCGTGCGACAATTGGCACGGCAAAGTGCCTAGTTTTGCCGTGCGGCAACGTCGCCGTGCGGCACGCTCCGGCAACGAAGACATTGTGCGCCGACCAAACCGCACGGCCAACATTGCCGTGCGCCAACGTTGCCGTGCGGCCCCTTTGCCGTGCGCTCGCTTTGCCGTGCGCCGTTGCCGGCCTTTGCCGTGCGCCTCCTCGTTGCCGTGCGCCTTCCTCTGCCGGGCTTGCTCCCTTTGCCGTGCGGCAACACCCCAGCCCGCACGGCAAAGCCTCCTACAGGCACACCCAGCAGCATGCCAGGAGCACAGGTGAGCTCCACGTGGCGCCTTTGCCGTGTGTATGCACACGGCAAAGTGACCAAAAGTCCTTTGCCGTGTGCATACACACGGCAAAGGCCCCTGGATTTTTTATTTTTTTCTGTTTTCCACTAATCCCTGCATTTCAAAATAGCATTTCACATATATATAACATATACAACATATATATTCACCATAGCATCACCAAACACATCAACAACACCACAAATACATCAACACACATAGTTTATGCATAACAAGTGCAATGTCCACAAATACATCAACACACATCAAGTACAAGTACAATCCATAACAAGTGCAATGTCCACAAATCCATCAAGACCATGCCATCAACCTTATTGTCCTCCTCCGCTTCCGCCGGCCTCATCGTCATTGCCTTGTGACATATAATCTACAAGGTTGATGGAATGAACATTTGCATTTGCATATTGAACACTTGAACAAGTACAAGTAGCGGGTTGGGCACAAGAGGACTCACCGCGGTTCATGCTCCGGATGATGTTCATGTTGTTGACGGTGATAGGTGTCCCCGGGGTCTGATGTACAATGTATAGCCTTGATTTGCCTGTACCGATGAAAAGAGGAAGAGTTAGCCACGCAAATACGAGTGAATGTTTGCGAATAACTAAATGGTTCGCACTTACTCGATGTACGGCTTCACTTCGACCATGGTGTTCAAGACATACGAGTGGATCAAGGTCCGCTCCTGCAGGTCCGTTCTGTACGGCTTCGAGCCACTTGACTTGCCACCAAGCCCCACGAAGATGCTAAGCTTGGGTACTTCTTCATTGTTGGCGGCATTGTAACGGAGGACCGGGTTGTGCTTTGTGGGAATGTTGGGATCATAGTGCTTAGTGGTGAAGTTTGCCACCTCCACGTTCAGGACTGCCTCGGCTATGGATGCTTCGATCTTGCATTTATTGCCAGTCATTTGACGAAGCTTTTGTGTTTCTCTCTCGGGACCAAACTGCCAACGGCCCCAATTCGGCCCCCCCTTTAAGCATTCCTCCGCGAGGTGCAGGATCATATGTTGCATCGGATTAAAGAACCCTGGAGGAAAGATCTTCTCTAGATCGCAAAGCAACACGGGTGCCTCTTCATCCAGCTTCTCAATCACTTTAGTGTCTAACTCCCTAGCACAAATCTGGCGGAAGAAAAAACTCAACCTCGCTAGCACTCGCCAAGTCTTCTCAGGGACATAGCCTCGAATCATCACCGGCATTATCCGCTCAAGCCATATGTGGTAGTCATGACTCTTCAGTCCTTGTACTCGCAACGTTTCAATGTTCAGACCCCTCATCCAGTTGGCTGCGAACCCATCAGGGAAAAACAAGGAGTCCTTCATCCATTGGAAGACCTCCCTTTTTTGGGCCTTTGTGAGGCAGAACGGAGCGTGTGGCTTAGTCCAAGTTTTTTTGGCACCATGAGGTGGCTGCATGTTCAACTCCGGCCTATCGCACCACATTTCTTGATCAATTCGAGCCTTTATGTTATCCTTCGTCTTCTCGGTGTCCACAATCGTGCTCCAAATGGCTTCACTGATATTCTTCTCGGTGTGCATTACATCAATGTTATGCGGGAGCTCGAGAAACTCAAAGTAAGGGAGCTTCCATAAGCACGGCTTGTGAGTCCATTGGTGTGTCTCCCCATATCCCAAGAAACCATTCCCATCAGGGCTAGGCTTAAGAGCATCTAACTCGGCCTTGATTTCCGTTCCGGTCTTCGGAATTGGCTTCGGGCCACGGACAACACGGCCTTTCTTGAAACTCTTTACATCACTCCTGTATGCATGCCTCCGCTCAAGGAACTGTCGAGCTTCATCAAAGCATGAATACTTGCCTCCCTTGTTTAGCCAGAAGAAAGTCACGGCCTGCCTGCACTGTGGGCAAGGCCACTTCCCATGTGTACACCACCCGCAGAACAAAGCACGTGCTGGCAGGTGATGCGCGTAGATGTACACGTCCGTTGGGAACCCCAAGAGGAAGGTATGATGCGCACAGTGGCAAGTTTTCCCTCAGAAAGAAACCAAGGTTTAATCGAACCAGGAGGAGCCAAGAAGCACGTTGAAGGTTGATGGTGGCGAAATGTGATGCGGCGCAACAACAGGGATTCCGGCGCCAACGTGTAATCTGCACAACAAAACCAAAGTACTTTGCCCCAACGAAACAGTGAGGTTGTCAATCTCGCCGGCTTGCTGTAACAAAGGATTAAGCGTATCGAGTGGAAAATGATTGTTTGCAAGAAAACAGTAAAGAACAATTGCAGTAGATTGTATGCTATGTAAAGAATAGGACCGGGGTCCACAGTTCACTAGAGGTGTCTCTCCCATAAGATAAAAGCATGTTGGGTGAACAAATTACAGTCGGGCAATTGACAAATAGAGAAGGGCATAACAATGCATGTACATGATATGATAAATATAGTGAGATTTAATCCGGGCATTACGACAAAGTACATAGACCGCCATCCAACTGCATCTATGCCTAAAAAGTCCACCTTCGAGTTATCATCCGAACCCCATTCGATTAAGTTGCTAAGCAACAGACAATTGCATTAAGTAGTGCGTAATGTAATGACAACTACATCCTTAGACATAGAATCAATGTTTTATCCCTAGTGGCAACAGCACATCACAACCTTAGAACTTTCTGTCACTGTCCCAGGTGTCAATGAAGGCATGAACCCACTATCGAGCATAAATACTCCCTCTTGGAGTTAAGAGTAAAAACTTGGCCAGAGCCTCTACTAATAACGGAGAGCATGCAAGATCATAAACAACACATAAACAATAGATTGATAATCACCATAACATAGTATTCTCTATCCATCGGATCCCGACAAACACAACATATAGAATTACAGATAGATGATCTTGATCATGTTAGGCAGCTCACAAGATCCAACAATGAAGCACGTAAAGACGACCATCTAGCTACCGCTATGGACCCATAGTCCAGGGTGAACTACTCACTCATCACTCCGAGGCGACCATGGCGGTGTAGAGTCCTCCGGGAGATGAATCCCCTCTCCAGGGTGCCGGAGGCGATCTCCGAATCCCCGAGATGGGATTCGCGGCGGCTCGGAAGGTTTTCCGTATCGTGGCTCTCGGTACTGGGGGTTTCGCGACGGAGGCTTTAAGTAGGCGAAAGGGCAACGTGGGGGCCACACGAGGGCCCCACACCACAGGTCGGCGCGGCCAAGGCCTGGGCCGCGCCGCCCTATGGTGTCGGCCCCTCGTGGCCCCACTTCGACTCCTCTTCGGTCTTCTGGAAGCTTCGTGCAAAAATAGGACCCTGGGCGTTGATTTCGTCCAATTCCGAGAATATTTTCTTACTAGGATTTCTGAAACCAAAAACAGCAAAAACAGCAACTGGCTCTTCGGCATCTTGTTAATAGGTTAGTTCAGAAAATGCGTAAATACGACATATAATGTGCATAAAACATGTAGGTATCATCAATAAAGTAGCATGGAACATAAGAAATTATCGATACGTTGGAGACGTATCAGCATCCCCAACTTAGTTCTGCTCGTCCCGAGCAGGTAAAACGATAACAAAGATAATTTCTGAAGTGACATGCCATCATAATCTTGATCATACTATTTGTAAACATATGTAATGAATGCAGCGATCAAAACAAAGGTAATGACATGAGTAAACAAGTGAATCATAAAGCAAAGACCTTTCATGAATAGTACTTGAAGACAAGCATCAATAAGTCTTGCATAAGAGTTAACTCATAAAGCAATAAATCAAAGTAAAGGTGTTGAAGCAACACAAAGGAAGATTAAGTTTCAGCGGTTGCTTTCAACTTATAACATGTATATCTCATGGATATTGTCAACATAAAGTAATATAACAAGTGCAATATGCAAGTATGTAGGAATCAATGCACAGTTCACACAAGTGTTTGCTTCTTAAGGTGGAGGGAGATAGGTAAACTGACTCAACAATAAAAGTAAAAGAATGGTCCTTCAAAGAGGAAAGCATCGATTGCTGTATTTGTGCTAGAGCTTTTATTTTGAAAACATGAAACAATTTTGTCAACGGTAGTAATAAAGCATATGAGTTATGTAAATTATATCTTACAAGTTGCAAGCCTCATGCATAGTATACTAATAGTGCCCGCACCTCGTCCTACTTAGCTTGGACTACCGGATCTTTGCATGCCATGTTTCAACCAAGTGTCACAAAGGGGTACCTCCATGCCGCCTGTACAAAGGAGAGAAAGCTCGCATTTTGGATTTCTCGCTTTTGATTATTCTCAACTTAGACATCCATACCGGGACAACATGGACAACAGATAATGGACTCCTCTTAAATGCATAAGCATGTAGCAACAATTATTATTCTCATATGAGATTGAGGATATATGTCCAAAACTGAAACTTCAACCATGATTCATGGCTTTAGTTAGCGGCCCAATGTTCTTCTCTAACAATTTGCATGCTCCAATCATTAAGGTGATAGATCCTTCAGACAAGACGGACATGCATAGCAACTCACATGATATTCAACAATAGTTGATGGCGTTTGAAGCATGGTTATCGCACAACAAGCAACTTAATAAAAGATAAAGTGCATAAGTACATATTCAATACTACGATAGTTTTAAGGCTATTTTGTCCCATGAGCTATATATTGCAAAGGTGAATGATGGAATTTTAAAGGTAGCACTCAAGCAATTTACTTTGGAATGGCGGAGAAATACCATGTAGTAGGTAGGTATGGTGGACACAAATGGCATAGTAGTTGGCTCAAGGATTTTGGATGCATGAGAAGTATTCCCTCTCGATACAAGGTTTAGGCTAGCAAGGTTATTTGAAGCAAACTCAAGGATGAACCAGTGCAGCAAAACTCACATAAAAGACATATTGTAAACATTATAAGACTCTACACCGTCTTCCTTGTTGTTCAAAACTCAATACTAGATATTATCTAGACCTTAGAGAGACCAAATATGCAAATCAAATTTTAGCAAGCTCTATGTATTTCTTAATTAATGGGTGCAAAGCATATGATGCAAGAGCTTAAACATGAGCACAACAATTGCAAAGTATCACACTATCCAAGACATTTTAGAATTACTACATGTAGCATTTTCCAATTCCAACCACATAACAATTTAACGAAGAAGAAACTTCGCCTTGAACATTATGAGTAAAGCCTAAGGACATATTTGTCCATATGCAACAGCGGAGCGTGTCTCTCTCCCACAAAGTGAATGCTAGGATCCATTTTATTCAAACAAAAACAAAAACAAAAACAAACCGACGCTCCAAGTAAAGAACACAAGATGTGACTGAATAAAAATATAGTTTTAGGGGAGGAACCTGATGATGTTGTCGATGAAGAAGGGATGCCTTGGGCATCCCCAAGCTTAGACGCTGAGTCTTCTTAAAATATGCAGGGATGAACCACGGGGCATCCCCAAGCTTAGAGCTTTCACTCCTCTTGATCATAGTATATCATTCTCCTCTCTTGACCCTTGAAAACTTCCTTCACACCAAACTTCAAGCAAACTCATTAGAGGGTTAGTGCACAATTAATAATTCACATGTTCAGAGGTGGCACAATCATTCTTTACACTTCTGGACATTGCATAAAGCTACTGGACATTAATGGATCAAAGAAATGAATCCAACATAGCAAAAGAGGCAATGCGAAATAAAAGGCAGAATCTGTCAAAAACAGAACAGTCCGTAAAGACGAATTTTAAGATGGCACCAGACTTGCTCAAATGGAAAAACTCAAAACTAATGAATGTTGCGTACATATCTGGGGATCACGCTCGTAAATTGGCATATTTTTTTAAATTTTCTACAGAGACCTGTGCCCAGATTCGTGACAGACAGCAATGCTGTTTCTAGCGATCCCAAATATAACATCAATTTTGACATAGAAACTTTACTTGGCACAAAAACATGATAAGGAGAGGTTGCTACAGTAGTAAACAACTTCCAAGACTCAAATATAAAATAAAGTACTGTAGTAAAAACATGGGTTGTCTCCCATAAGCGCTTTTCTTTAACGCATTTCAGCTAGGCGCAGAAAGTGCAAATCAAGTTTTATCAGAGGGTGGTGCATCATCCTTACCTTGGGCTTTACCCTTACCTTTCTTGTTGTTTTCCTTTCTCTTTGATTTAGGAAATGTATGATTTCCCCCTGGTATAGAGGTGAAATCCAAGATGCCTTCTCCCACATCTATGACTGCTCCCAATAGTTTTAGCAGGGATCTTCCGAGTGTGACCTTTCCTGTCCCTACACATTCAATAACAAGATAATCAATGGATATTGTTCTTCCAAGAATGGTCGTATGCACACCTGCGGCTATTCCCTTAGGAATTATAACAGAATTATCAATGAGAGTTATTTCTTCTCCTCCTTCATCAACTCCCCACAGTTTCAAAGATTTATAAATGCTCTCAGGCATAAGGCAAAATTCAGACATAATATCACAGTTGGCACGAAGAGTTTGATCACCAATAACAATTTTAACAGTAGGATCCCATAATGAAGGTTTAGAGTTCACTAAAACTTGTTCAAGACGATTACGAACATGGTGATAGTTGTCATCCAAGCGAGATGTACTTATCTCGAGATTGTTCAATCTATTATAAATGCTAATAAGGGCTGAATCAAAGTTATTAGCTGAATCATGTGATGCAACCAATTTCTTTATGGCATTAAAAGCTTGATCCCCATTACAATGAAGGAAATCTCCTCCCACTAAAGCATCCAAAGCATATCTATAACGAATCATAAGACCAAAATAAAAATTACTAAGGAGCAAACTTAGAGTCATTTGAGGTTCAGTTTTACGATAAGAAGTAAAAATTCTAGACCAAGCATCCTTAAAACTTTCCTCATCCCCTTGTTTAAAAGTAAAAACTAATTCCTCAGGTGAAGAAGTAACAGGTGTAGAGCTAGACATGGTAGCAAAAGTAAACTAGATAAAGTAAATGCAAGTAACTAATTTTTTTGTGTTTTTGATATAGAGAGCAAGACAATAAATAAAGTAAAACTAGCAACTATTTTTTTGTGTTTTGTTTAGGTGCAGCAAACAAAGTAGTAAATAAAATAAAGCAAGAAAAAACAAAGTAAAGAGATTGAGAAGTGGAGACTCCCTTAGCGTGTCTTGATCTCCCCGGGGCGCGGAAAAAGGCTTGATGCGTAGATGTACACGTCCGTTGGGAACCCCAAGAGGAAGGTATGATGCGCACGGTGGCAAGTTTTCCCTCAGAAAGAAACCAAGGTTTAATCGAACCAGGAGGAGCCAAGAAGCACGTTGAAGGTTGATGGTGGCGAAATGTGATGCGGCGCAACAACGGGGATTCCGGCGACAACGTGAATCTGCACAACAAACCAAAGTGCTTTGCCAACGAAACAGTGAGGTTGTCAATCTCACCGGCTTGCTGTAACAAAGGATTAAGCGTATCGAGTGGAAAATGATTGTTTGCAAGAAAACAATAAAAACAATTGCAGTAGATTGTATGCTATGTAAAGAATAGGACCGGGGTCCACAGTTCACTAGAGGTGTCTCTCATAAGATAAAAGCATGTTGGGTGAACAAATTACAGTCGGGCAATTGACAAATAGAGAAGGGCATAACAATGCATGTACATGATATGATAAATATAGTGAGATTTAATCAGGGCATTACGACAAAGTACATAGACCGCCATCCAACTGCATCTATGCCTAAAAAGTCCACCTTCAGGTTATCATCCGAACCCATTCAGTATTAAGTTGCTAAGCAACAGACAATTGCATTAAGTATGGTGCGTAATGTAATCGACAACTACATCCTTAGACATAGAATCAATGTTTTATCCCTAGTGGCAACAGCACATCACAACCTTAGAACTTTCTGTCACTGTCCCAGGTGTCAATGAAGGCATGAACCCACTATCGAGCATAAATACTCCCTCTTGGAGTTAAGAGTAAAAACTTGGCCAGAGCCTACTAATAACGGAGAGCATGCAAGATCATAAACAACACATAAACAATAGATTGATAATCACCATAACATAGTATTCTCTATCCATCGGATCCCGACAAACACAACATATAGAATTACAGATAGATGATCTTGATCATGTTAGGCAGCTCACAAGATCCAACAATGAAGCACATAAGGAGAAGACGACCATCTAGCTACTGCTATGGACCCATAGTCCAGGGTGAACTACTACTCATCACTCCGGAGGCGACCATGGCGGTGTAGAGTCCTCGGGAGATGAATCCCCTCTCCGGCAGGGTGCGAGGCGATCTCCTGAATCCCCGAGATGGGATTCGCGGCGGCGGCGTCTCTGGAAGGTTTTCCGTATCGTGGCTCTCGGTACTGGGGTTTCGCGACGGAGGCTTTAAGTAGGCGAAAGGGCAACGTGGGGGCCACACGAGGGCCACACCACAGTCGGCGCGCCAAGGCACGGGCGCGCCGCCTATGGTGTCGGCCCTCGTGGCCCCACTTCGACTCCTCTTCGGTCTTCTGGAAGCTTCGTGCAAAAATAGGACCATGGGCGTTGATTTCGTCAATTAGAATATTTCCTTACTGAATTTCGAGACAAAAACAGTTAAACAGCGGCTCTTCGGCATCTTGTTAATAGGTTAGTTCAGAAAATGCGTAAATACGACATATAATGTGCATAAAACATGTAGGTATCATCAATAAAGTAGCATGGAACATAAGAAATTATCGATACATTGGAGACGTATCAGGTACCACACATACATATCGAAGTACTCCTTCTTTGATGCGTCATATGTTCGGATCCCGCGACCTTCCCAGCCACGAACCAAGTCATCCACCAGCGGTTCCAGGTACACATTCATGTTCTTACCCGGGTATTTGGGCCCTGGGATTATCATCGACACAAACATGTTCTCTGATCTCATGCAGACGCCAGGGGGAGGTTCATGGGAATAACAAACACTGGCCAACAACTGTATACTGCAGCCGACATACCATATGGATTGAACCCATCGGTTGATATCGCAACTGCTACGCTCCTCGGGTCACCTGCTTTCAGTGGAAATTTCTTGACAAAGTTCTTCCATGCAGTACCATCCGACGGATGTATCATCTTGTCGGTGTATCTGTTTCCTTCCACGGCCCACCTCATCTGCTGGGCAGTATCCTCGGTCATGAAGAGCCGCTGGATCCTCGGTAGGACTGGAAGATAGCGGAGGATATTCTTGGCAACCGTGGTCTGCCTCTTCTGACCATCACCATTGCGGTCTACCTCAAAGTACCTAGAGGAATTGCATTTGATGCAATAATTTGTGTCGGCGTGCTCCTCTCTGAATAGCATGCATCCCTTTGGACAAGCGTGTATCTGCTGAGATGACATCTTAAGGTCACTGAGCAATTTGGTCGAATAGTAGAAGTTTTGCGGCAAGAGGTGCCCTTTCGGCAGAAGGCTGCCTACGATGACCAGAAGTTCATCGAACCCATCTCTGCACAAGTTCCTATGGCACTTCAAGGCCATAAGGCGAGCGATGGCATCTAGTTGGGTAACCTCTGTATTTTCATGTAGGGGTTTCTGCGAAGCAAACAGAGCCTCATAATACTCCTTTGTGTTTTCCTCCGGGTCCTCACTTGTCTCCGCATCCTGAGGTGTCTCCACCTCTACATGAGGGCTTTCAGGCACATTACCATTAGCCAAGTTTTCTAAGCACCTATCAAAACCAGTGTCATATTCCCCCCTAGGTTGAATCTGCCGCACCTCCTTCCTAGCACGTTTCTTTGCCTTTTCTCCATGGTAAGTCCAAATCCTGTAGGACGGTGTGAACCCAAACTTGATCAGGTGCATACTCATAGTTTCCTTGTCCTGTGCCTTTCGGTTAGCGCACTTACTACAAGGGCACCAAACACTTATAGGTCTGCTAGGGATGGCAAACGCCCTATCCACAAACTGCTCGGTCTTTTCTCCCCATTCATCAGTATAGTTCCACTGACTGATTCTGCCATCGTACATCCAGCCACGATTATCCATCCTCTAATCAGCAACAAAACAGACGAACATAGCATTTATATATCAAATAGGAAATAAATGCATCATATATTTATTTATTTTACGCGTGCATCAACCTGAAACTCTACTAGGTGGGCTCCTAGCAGCCGCCGGATCCGTAGATTGAGTACGTTCTCCCAGCTCTACCCCGATCCGAGACAGAATTTCGGCAGCACCTCCCCGCTGCTCTCCCGATACACGTCTCGGCAAAAAGCCGAGAGGATGTGCATCCGGAGAACAACGGGGAGGCGCTACCGAAATCGGGGTAGAGCACGGAGAACGTACCCAACTACGCATCCGCCGGCTGTCCCGATAAATGCCGTAAGAGTTACGGTTCATAATATGCGAGACCACTAATGCATATTTATCCGCGTAACCCTTACGGTCGGGAAGAGACGCCTAGGTATCGCGACAGACTTGGTGATCTAGACACAAAAAACCTAGGTACAAGAGAGGCGAACGGATTCTCACCCTCGAAGCGTGATCGACAACAAGCGAAGAAGATCAACGACCCTCGGAGAGAATCACCGAAGAAGATCCAGGACGCCCGTCAAACACCCCCGCGACGCCGCCCCCGTGTCCACCTCGAAGCATCGCCTGCATAACGAGACAAAATAGTCATGCAAGTGAACAAGAATTTTTTACAATAGTGGTATAACAATATTACTTCACCATAAAGAATTTCCTTCCGGCACATTATCTTATTTTTGCCATATGGGCCTAGTTTTAACATATCCGTATCATAAACACCTTTTTCAAAGCTAAATTCCTATTTCTAATTTATACTAAACACTAAAATATTATACTAAACTAAAATCCTATATCTAATTCATACTAAACTAAAATCCTATTTCTAATTTATACTACATTAAATTAAGTAAATCCTATACTACACTAACATTATCACTAACCTTAATTGAGCAGCTATGCGGGATCGAGGCAGGCAGGCCGCAGCGACACGGAAGGCATGGCATGGCGGCTCGAGGGGCGAGAGCGGGAGGCAGGCGTCTCGACGCGGGTGGCAGGCAGGAAGGGGCGGCCAGCGGTGGCGGCTGGCCGGAGGGGCAGAGGAAGGAGGCGGGCGGCGGCTGTGTGGGCGCTGGGGGTGGCGCGGCGGCCGGCCGGAGATGCAGAGGGGGAGAGGAGGTGGGCGCGGCCGTGGGCGCTGGGGCTGGCGCGGCGGCTGGCCGGAGGGGCGAGGGAGAGCAGAGGCGGGCGGAGGCGCTGGCGCGTGTGGGAGGAGGTAGTAAGCGCGTGCTCGATCTAGCCAAACACCGGTCGGATCGACAGTTTAGGTTAAGTCGTCGCCTTTGCCGTGCGCAGCCTTTGCGTGCGGCAGTGGACGCTGTCGTATGGGAAGGACTTTGCCGTGCGCAAAGAAACCTTTGCCATGCGGTTAGGCCTTTGCCGTGCGCAAGTTTCCTTTCGTGCGGCAGAGGTCTTTGCCGTGGGCTTACGCACGGCAAAGAATTTTTTATTTTTACCATTTTAATTATCGATAACATTAAGTTTTATTTAAAAATTATATTAAACTTGTTTTTTAAAAATGTTTATTATGTAATAATATATGTTTCATGCTTTTCAATAAATATGTGATTCAATCCGGTTCACCTCACGCGGAAAAATTAAGGGGGGTAGACGCAACTTCAATTGCTAACGCGGGAGATCGTGTGATAATGGCTCTAGCTGCGGTATATGTGCCAAAGGGTCCCAATCTTGGTTATCCATGTGTATATGTCCTAAACAAACCTAAAAGAATGAAAAGTTACATTTGTGCACCCTCGCGCGGAGAAATCTAGGGGGTAGACCCGCTGGGCACACGTTCCGCTGTTTTGGGGGGAGGAGGGGGAGAACGACCGCCGGAGCACCGGAACCCCACCAAACCTTGCATGTGGACCTATGATATGTGTCAAAGTGTGGTGCAAGGTCTAATGGTGCAAAAGTAGCTCCCCTAAACCCTAGACCCTAGACCTAACCCTACCGAACCCTAACCAGTAGATCAGGCACACCGTCGATCGTGTGATAATGGCTCGAGCTGCGGGTGTATGTGCCAAAGGGTCCCAATCTTGGTTCTCCATGTGTATATGTCCTAAACAAACCTAAAATAATGAAAAGTACATTGGTGCACCCTCGCGGAGAAATCTAGGGGTAGACCCGCCGGGGCACCGTTCGTTGTTTTGGGGGGAGGAGGGGAGAACGACCGCCAGAGCACCGGAACCCCACCAAATCTTGCATGTGGGCCTATGATATGTGTCAAAGTGTGGTGCAAGGTCTAATGGTGCAAAAGTAGCTCCCCTAAACCCTAAACCCTAACCGGGGAGGCTTCGAGCACTAAACCCCTCTAAAACCCTAAACCACGACACCGGAGCTGCAGAACCATGCATCATAAACCCTAACCCTAACCCTAAACCCTAAACCTATACCTAACCATGAATACTTACATTTAACCTAAACCCTAGCCCTAACCCTACACCTAACCCTAACCAGTAGATCAGGCACACCCTCGATCGTGTGATAATGGCTCTAGTTGCGGGTATATGTGCCAAAGGGTCCCAATCTTGGTTCTCCATGTGTATATGTCCTAAAAAACCTAAAAGAATGAAAAAATTTGTGCACCCTCGCGCGGAGAAATCTAGGGGGTAGACCCGGGGGCACACGTTCCGCTGTTTTGGGGGAGGAGGGGGAGAACGACCGCCGGAGCACCGGAACCCCACCAAACCTTGCATGTGGACCTATGATATCTGTCAAAGTGTGGTACAAGGTCTAATGGTGCAAAAGTAGCTCCCCTAAACCCTAGACCCTAGCCCTAACCCTACGCCGAACCCTAACTAGTAGATCAGGCACACCGTCGATCGTGTGATAATGGCTCGAGCTGCGGGTGTATGTGCCAATGGGTCCCAATCTTGGTTCTCCATGTGTATATGTCCTAAACAAACCTAAAAGAATGAAAAATTACATTGGTGCACCCTCGCGCAGAAATCTAGGGGTAGACCTGTGGAGCTGCGTTCCATTGTTTTGGGGGGAGGAGGAGAACGGCCGAAACGGAACCCCACCAAATCTTGCATGTGGGCCTATGATATGTGTCAAAGTGTGGTTCAAGGTCTAATGGTGCAAAAGTAGCTCCCCTAAACCCTAAACCCTAAACTGGGGAGGCTTCGAGCACTAAACCCCTCTAAAACCCTAAACCACGACACGGAGCTGCAGAACCATGCATCATAAACCTAACCCTAACCCTAAACCTAAACCTATACCTAACCATGAATACTTACCTTTAACCTAAACCCTAGCCCTACCCCTAAACCCTAGCCCTAACCCTACACTAACCCTAACCAGTAGATCAGGCACACCCTCGATCGTGTGATAATGGCTCTAGCTGCGGGTATATGTGCCAAAGGGTCCCAATCTTGGTTCTCCATGTGTATATGTACTAAACAAACCTAAAAGAATGAAAAGTTACATTTGTGCACCCTCGCGGAGAAATCTAGGGGGTAGACCCGCCGGGGCACACGTTCCGCTGTGTTTGGGGGGAGGAGGGGGAGAACGACCGCCGGAGCACCGGAACCCCACCAAACCTTGCATGTGGACCTATGATATGTGTCAAAGTGTGGTGCAAGGTCTAATGGTGCAAAAGTAGCTCCCCTAAACCCTAGACCCTAGCCCTAACCCTACGCCGAACCCTAACTAGTAGATCAGGCACACCGTCGATCGTGTGATAATGGCTCGAGCTGCGGGTGTATGTGCCAAATGGTCCCAATCTTGGTTCTCCATGTGTATATGTCCTAAACAAACCTAAAGAATGAAAAAGTACATTGAGTGCACCCTCGCAGCAGAGAAATCTAGGGGTAGACCTGCCGGGGCACACGTTCCGTTGTTTGGGGGGAGGAGGGGAGAACGACCGCCGGAGCACCGGAACCCTACCAAATCTTGCATGTGGGCCTATTATATGTGTCAAAGTGTGGTGCAAGGTCTAATGGTGCAAAAGTCGCTCCCCTAAACCCTAAACCCTAAACCTAAACCCTAGCACTAAACCCCTCTAAAACCCTAAACCACGACACCGGAGTTGCAGAACCATGCATCATAAACCTAACCTAACCCTAAACCCTAAACCTATACCTAACCATGAATACTTACCTTTAACCTAAACCCTAGCCCTACCCCTAAACCCTAGCCCTAACCCTACACCTAACCCTAACCAGTAGATCAGGCACACCCTCGATCGTGTGATAATGGCTCTAGCTGCGGGTATATGTGCCAAAGGGTCCCAATCTTGGTTCTCCATGTGTATATGTCCTAAAAAACCTAAAAGAATGAAAAGTTACATTGGTGCACCCTCGCGTGGAGAAATCTAGGGGGGTAGACCCGCCGGGGCACACGTTCCGCTGTTTTGGGGGGAGGAGGGGGAGAACGACCGCCGGAGCACCGGAACCCCACCAAACCTTTCATGTGGACCTATGATATGTGTCAAAGTGTGGTGCAAGGTCTAATGGTGCAAAAGTAGCTCCTAAACCCTAGACCCTAGCCTAACCTACGCCGAACCCTAACCAGTAGATCAGGCACACCGTCGATCGTGTGATAATGGCTTCGAGCTGCGGGTGTATGTGCCAAAGGGTCCCAATCTTGGTTCTACATGTGTATATGTCCTAAACAAACCTAAAAGAATGAAAAAGTACATTGGTGCACCCTCGCGCGGAGAAATCTAGGGGGTAGACCCGCCGGGGCACACGTTCCGCTGTTTTGGGGGAGGAGGGGGAGAACGACCGCCGGAGCACCGGAACCCCACCAAATCTTGCATGTGGGCCTATGATATGTGTCAAAGTGTGGTGCAAGGTCTAATGGTGCAAAAGTAGCTCCCCTAAACCCTAAACCTAAACTGGGGAGGCTTCGAGCACTAAACCCCTCTAAAACCCTAAACCACGACACCGGAGCTGCAGAACCATGCATCATAAACCCTAACCCTAACCCTAAACCCTAAACCTATACCTAACCATGAATACTTACCTTTAACCTAAACCCTAGCCCTACCCCTAAACCCTAGCCCTAACCCTACACCTAACCTAACCAGTAGATCAGGCACACCCTCGATCGTGTGATAATGGCTCTAGCTGCGGGTATATGTGCCAAAGGGTCCCAATCTTGGTTCTCCATGTGTATATGTCCTAAACAAACCTAAAAGAATGAAAATTTACATTGGTGCACCCTCGCGCGGAGAAATCTAGGGGGGTAGACCCGCCGGGGCACACGTTCCGCTGTTTTTGGGGGGGGAGAGGGGAGGAAACGACCAGCCGGAACACCAGACCCACCAAACCTTGCATGTGGACCTATGATATGTGTCAAAGTGTGGTTCAAGGTCTAATGGTGCAAAAGTAGCTCCCCTAAACCCTAGACCCTAGCCCTAACCCTACGCCAAACCCTAACTAGTAGATCAGGCACACCGTCGATCGTGTGATAATGGCTCTAGCTGCGGGTGTATGTGCCAAAGGGTCCCAATCTTGGTTCTCCATGTGTATATGTCCTAAACAAACCTAAAAGAATGAAAAAGTACATTGGTGCACCCTCGCGCGGAGAAATCTGGGGTAGACCTGCCGGGGCACACGTTCCGCTGTTTGGGGGGAGGAGGGGGAGAACGACCGCCGGACCCCACCAAATCTTGCATGTGGGCCTATGATATGTGTCAAAGTGTGGTGCAAGGTCTAATGGTGCAAAAGTAGCTCCCCTAAACCCTAAACTGGGGAGGCTTCGAGCACTAAACCCCTCTAAAACCCTAAACCACGACACCGCAGAACCATGCATCATAAGCCCTAACCCTAACCCTAAACCCTAAACCTATACCTAACCATGAATACTTACCTTTAACCTAAACCCCTAAGCCTACCTAAACCTAGCCCTAACCCTAACCCTAACCAGTAGATCAGGCACACCCTCGATCGTGTGATAATGGCTCGCTGCGGGTATATGTGCCAAGGGTCCCAATCTTGGTTCTCCATGTGTATATGTCCTAAACAAACCAAAAAGAATGAAAAGTTACATTTGTGCACCCTCGCGCGGAGAAATCTAGGGGGGTAGACCCGCCGGGGCACACGTTCCGCTGTTTTGGGGGGAGGACCGCCGGAGCACCGGAACCCCACCAAACCTTGCATGTGGACCTATGATATGTGTCAAAGTGTGGTGCAAGGTCTAATGGTGCAAAAGTAGCTCCCCTAAACCCTAGACCCTAGCCCTAACCCTACGCCGAACCCTAACCAGTAGATCAGGCACACCGTCGATCGTGTGATAATGGCTCGAGCTGCGGGTGTATGTGCCAAAGGGTCCCAATCTTGGTTCTCCATGTGTATATGTCCTAAACAAACCTAAAAGAATGAAAAAGTACATTGGTGCACCCTCGCGCGGAGAAATCTAGGGGGTAGACCCGCCGGGGCACACGTTCCGTTGTTTTGGGGGGAGGAGGGGAGAACGACCGCCAGAGCACCGGAACCCCACCAAATCTTGCATGTGGGCCTATGATATGTGTCAAAGTGTGGTGCAAGGTCTAATGGTGCAAAAGTAGCTCCCCTAAACCCTAAACCCTAAGGCGGGAGGCTTGAGCACTAAGCAGCCTAAAACCCTAAGCCACGACACGGAGCTGCAGACCATGCATCATAAACCCTATTTCAACCCAAACCTAAACCTATACCTAACCATGAATACTACCTTTAACATAAACCCTAGCCCTACCCCCTAAACCCTAGCCCTAACCCTACACCTAACACTAACCAGTAGAGCACACACCCTCGATCGTGTGATAATGGCTCTGTAACTGCGGGTCTATGTGCCAAAAGGGTCCCAATCTTGGTTCTCCATGTGTATATGTCCTAAACAAACCTAAAAGAATGAAAAGTTACATTTGTGCACCCTCGCGCGGAGAAATCTAGGGGGGTAGACCCGCCGGGGCACACGTTCCGCTGTTTTGGGGGGAGGAGGGGGAGAACGACCGCCGCACCGGAACCCCACCAAACCTTGCATGTGGACCTATGATATGTGTCAAAGTGTGGTGCTAGGTGTAATTCACCAAATGGTGCATGGCATGGATCCCCGGTCTAACACTCACCTTAGAACCTAACTAGTAGATCGGGCACAGGTGATCGTGTGATAGCTCGAGCTGCGGGTGTATGTACCAAAGGGTCCCCCAATCTTAGTTCTCCATGTGTATATGTCCTAAACAAACCTAAAGAATGAAAAAGTACATTGGTGCACCCTCGCACGGAGAAATCTAGGGGTAGACCTGCTTTGGGGCACACGTTAAGTGTTGTTTGGGGAGGAGGGGGAGGAACGACCGCGAACTTTTGAACCCACAAATCTTGCATGTGTGGGCCTATGATATGTGTCAAAGTGTGGTGCAAGGGTCTAATGGTGCAAAAGTAGCTCCCGGTGTGACCTTTATAAGTTGGGGCGATAACACACTAGGAATTTTCCGAACCGCGGGTTGCTCCGAAACCGTGATATATGTGGGGGATGAACATATATGGAGAGTAATTTTGTATTGCACATTGTCTAATAAATAGTCATCAAAAAGAAAAACTAATTAACAAATAAATATAAGTATTAGATGAAATAAAATAGGAAGAAAAACAAAAAAATTATATTGGCGCACGGCCCGTGAACGCCGCATTGCCGTGCGTGCTCTTTGCCGTGCAATTGTCGTTGCCGGCGTGCCTTGCTGCCGTGCGTGATTTCTTTGCCGTGCGGCACGTAGGGACTTTGCCGTCTTCCTTTCTTTGCCGTGAGGTTTCCTTGTACTTTGCCGTCTTTTGATTCTTTGCCGTGCGCCGCTTCTGTCTTTGCCGTGCTTGCCTTCATTGCCGTGCGCTGCTCTCAGATGTTGCCGTGCGGATTGTCGTTGCCGTGCGTGCTGCTTGCTGCGCACGGCAATGATTTCTTTGCCGTGCGGCGGCTCACGGCATTGAAACGCTGCACGGCAGCGCCTGTTTTTCCCGTAGTGCCTAAACCCTAAAGGAGTAGCATCATGCGCGTGTCACGTAGAAGACCTTTTGTCCGATGTGTTACCGAGGGGGAATGAGGGTGACCGCGGCGCCACGTGGTGGACCTTATGTCCCCGCGGGCCGGGACAAAAGGTTGGGCCTTTTGTCCCGCATCTGTTGTCCCGGTTGCCTAGCCCGGACAAAAGCCTCTTACGGGCGTATATTCAGTTAATTTAGATTTGATACACGTAATTTTCGGGCGGCAGGAGTATGTTGGTGAGACACCGATCGATGGATGTTTTGTTCCTTCCTCGAACTGTAGATAGCAAATCAGTAATGGGTACTTGCCGATCGGTGATAGGGTTTTATTCCATCCGGGTTATTCGATATTATATATATATAGCACGACATGCATGCATTAGTACATGCATAGCATAGGGGGCAGCAGCTCTAATAAAACTGAAACTGGACGTGGTGTGCAACCTTGGATCCGTACGTAGTCGCAGACGTCGATCGTCTTGCTTGCCCGTCATTCACTGGATGGAGCAGGCGTTGGGGTTCTCGTCGCTGAAGGTGTCCGGCGCGTCGTTGGGCACGTTCGTCCGAATCTTGGCTGCCGAGTTGACGTAGTTGTTGTAGAGGTTGGCGGTGCTGTTGCCGCGGTACTGGTCGTAGTAGTTGCCGTTGCCGCCGTACTGGTCGTAGTTGCTGCCGCCGTACTGGTCGTAGTAGTAGCCGTTGCCGCCATACTGATCGTAGTAGCCGTTGCCGCCATACTGGTCGTAGTAGCCGTAGCCGCTCTGAGGTGGAGGTGGCGGCGGGTAGTTCGGAGGAGACGTCGGCGGCCTGTAGCGAGGAGGAGACATCGGCGGTGCACGAGTAGGAGGAGGAGGCGAGGGCGCCCTGCGCGATGGTGCCTGCCGAGTAGGTGGAGGAGGTGAGGGCGCCCTCCGCGACGGTGCCGGCCGAGTAGGTGGAGGAGGCGAGGGCGCCCTGCGCGACGGTGCCGGCGGATCGATCACGCGGTGGGAGAGGATGCTGACGGACCTCCTCAGCTTGGTCTCGAGCCGCGTCTTGAGCTCCTGCGCGCTCGCCGTTCCCTGGACCCACACCTTCTGCTCCGAGCTCGACCACCAGACGTCCTCCACCCCTGCAACCAAGATATCATCAACTCATGAATTGAAGCGTACGTACGTGTAATACAGTATATGCATATGCATGCATGGATAGTTACCAGCTACTTTCTTGAGGGCCTTGGAGATATTCTTCGCACAGCCGTAGCAGTCCATCTGGAGTTCAACCGTCGGCATTGTACTGCTGCTGGATCTCGCAACCCTTACTCCTGTTTGCTCTGGTCAATTCGAAGACGTACGTGCTATTCCCCGTAAGTACATGCGCTGTTTATATAGGAGATTATAGGCGAGAAAATAAGTAGGCGATCAGCGAACAATTGAAAGTATCGCTAATCCCTGGATTACCTCCCTCGTCAATTTCGTTTCATAATTACATTCGCCTTCCATGCAGCATCCCGTGCACCGTAGATTCTGATCTACTTGCCGTTTCATAGTTACGTTTGCCTTCCATGGAGCAATACATCAGGGCCGGCCCTCGTCCAGGGCAAGAAGGGCGAAGCGGGATAGGGCCCATACTGTTCGAAATCCCTCCCTCCCACTCAACTGCTCGACCGGTTGGTTCCTGTCGACGCGACGGAAGCGTTCGCACCCGCGCGAGTCAATTCCCTTTTCGCGCGCCGTGTCCGTTTTTTACTTTTCTGGTAACCGTGCACTATTTTGTTTTCGGCCTGGTCTCTTCTAGTCATTTTCAAAATATTTTTAATTAGCAAATATGTGACATGGTATTATTAGAAATTTCATAGTAACTATTCTTCACAAATTAAAATGATTTAAAAAATAATATCACAAATGTGATGTTTTACCTCACATAATTTTGTGCGAGAATTTCAAATTTATGTTATCAATGACACCATCAATTTATATCATCAAGAGCTTTAACCTATTAAAGATGATGCAAGGGCCACCTTGCTAGGGCCACCTAAAAACTTATATCTTGGTAAACGGTTCGCAAATTTATTGAAACACTTATCTCATTATAAAATTCCTTAAAACAAATCAACAATGCAATTAGCTACATGTATATAGATAGTTCCGCAGCAACGCGGGAAATCATCTAGTTCATTGACAGAGTTTGTAAACATACCGATCATACACGCGCTACACACTACGGGAGAACTGTTCTTTGCCGTGCCCCAATATCACACGGCAAAGGCCCAAATCCTCTCGGCAAAGGAAGAACGCCGTGAGGCCTTTGCGAAAGACACACGGCAAGCAATCGCGGCAAAGGCTCTTTGCCGTGTGCCGCCAACATTGCACGGCAAAGGCTTTGCCGTGCGACGCCGCCGGCCGTCGCTTCTTTGCCGTGTCCAGCATGCACTAAAAAAAGTTCCTTTGGCTAGCCTGGGCCTCAAACCTACGGCAGAGTCCGGAAAGCATGCAGCAGGTGGCAGCATCGTGCACAGCTGGGCACCCTTTGCCGTGTGCATGTGCACGGCAAAGAAAGCCTTTGCCGTGCGGCTTTCTCTTTGCCGTGTGCATGTGCACGGCAAAGGTGCTGAAAAAATTCCAGCTTTTTGCTGTTTCCATTTAATCCCTGCACATATAATTCACAAAATAGATATATATTTTCAGATACATATATAGCACAATCTATAGACATTTGCACATCATCAACAACAAAGTTCAACCACTAATAGTCCAACAAAGTCCATACATAGAATGTTCCATACAATAGTCCAACAACAACAAAGTCCACCAACAACAAAGTAGTCCAACAACAAATTCATACATAGAATGCTCCAAGTCACACAACAAAGTTCATACAAGCAACGTCAACCTTCGCCACTTCCTTGTCCTCCACTTCCTTGTCCTTCTCCACCTCCTTGTCCTCCATCTCCTTGTCCTCCTACAAGTTCATATATAGATGCATAAGTGGCATGCAATGGCTAAAATTGACATGTAAGAACTAGAATTGACATTGAATGGCTAAAATTGAACATAATCGCTAGAATAGACATGAAATGGCTAAAATTCAACATAATGGCTAAGAATGACATGGAATGGCTAAAATTGACATGTAAGAACTAGAATTGACATGGAAGAACTAGAATTGACATGGAATGGCTAAAATTGAACATAATCGCTAGAATTGACATGAAATGGCTAAAATTCAACATAATGGCTAAGAATGACATGGAATGGCTAAAATTAACATGAAATAGCTAAAATTGAACATAATGGCTAAAATTGACATGGTTGAATGACTAAAATTCACAAGTGACATGGTATGGAAGAATTAGAAGTGTAGGAGAACTCACCTAGAAACTGCTGCAGGCTCCGGATGATGCCCGTATTGTTGACGGTCAAGCCAGGTGTCAGCGGGCTCTGACTTGGCGCTTGCTGGAGGAGCGCCATCACAGCCGGATCAGGCGCGGGGATCTGCAATATCCAAAGTTCGGTTAGACAACAAACAAGATTGAGACGGAGATATTAAGTTAACCACTTACCCAGTTGGGGAACATAGGAGGACACGACGTGCTAGGAGCACTACTCCCCGGTGGGGAAGTCAGCACGGCCTGGTTCATGAACATCTGCTGGAACATCTGCTGCTGTTGTTGCATCTGCTGCAACATCTGCTGCTGCATCTGCATGTTCTCCCTAACCTGCTGCTGCATCTGCATCTGCTCCTCTTGGTGCCTCCGTTCCCTTTCTTCCATCTCCGCCTACGTTGTGTTGCCGCGATGTCAGTAACATTGCAATGGAAAACATGTAATGAAGCGTAGAGGATCGACGAAGAACTTACCCGTAACTTCTCCACAGCTAGGTCCGAAGCCCGTGGGCGGGTCTCTACCCGAGGCTGCTCGCTCGTACGCCCACGACGGATCTGGCGTAGAGATGGAATGGTCTTTGGGTCGACTAACCCGTCAGCAATCCATAGGCGGCCACCCTTCTTGCCTTGTCCCGCAAGCACCGCAACCTCAACATCAAAGTCTTCGGTGGTTGGGTCGGCGTCTTCGCCGTGCTTGGCCTTGAACGTCGAGCGGTACGCGCCACACTGGGCCTCCGCTAGCCCGTTGACCCACACGGACCCCGTTTCAGGATGCGGCTCCCTCCTGGTCTTGGACTTTTGGAAAAGGCCAAACAAGTTTGGTGTCACGCCTGTCTTCACTTCCTGCAAAAGAGTACATGCAAGTAAGTGAAGAGGGACACCCTTGCGGGGCTAACAATAACATGAAACGAAAGAATGAAGAAACCATTTGCTCACCTCTTGCTGCAAGGTAAGGGCCAAGTTCTTGCTGCCCAGGACATGTGATCCACCTCCCATCTCTAAACGCTTCTGCTTGCCCTCCTCGTGCTTCCGGGCGTACTCGGGGGATGTCCACCATATGACCATCGCAAGAAAGCACGCCTTGTCTTCCCCGACGTACTGAGGAGGGTTCTACATACACAAGATAGACCCATTATTAGAACATAAACTGGGGTAGAGCCCCGAGGCATGCAACCGCCGTTTCGGGAAGAATACCGCCGGAGCACGAATGCCACCAACACTTGCATGTGGACCTAGGATATGTTTGAGTGTGGTGGAAGGTGTGATTCACCAAGTGGTGCAAGGCATTGCTCCGTGTGAGATTCCTCTCTTCAGGCGATAGCACTTGGAAGATTCCTCGACTTATAGGCTGAAGTGTCCCGCTGCGGGTATACCGGTGGCTACAATGTGCCAAAGTGTGCCAAACCTAGCTTTCCATGTGTATATGACCTAAAAAAAACTAAACCTATCAAAAAGTATGTTGGTGGAACCTCGCGCGGAGAAATCTAGGGGGTAGACCCCCCGAGGCACGCAGACCGCCGTTATCGGGAGAGAACGACCGCCGGAGCACCGGAATGCCACCAACACTTGCATGTGGACCTAGGATATGTGTGAAAGTGTGGTGGAAGGTGTGATTCACCAAATGGTGCAAGGCATTGCTCCCATGTGTGAGATTCCTCTCTTTCAGGCGATAGCACTTGGAAGATTCCTCGACTTGTAGGCTGAAGTGTCCCGCTGCGGGTATACCGGTGGCTACAATGTGCCAAGTGTGCCAAACCTAGCTTTCCATGTGTATATGACCTAATCAAAACTAAACCTATCAAAAAGTATGTTGGTGGAACCTCGCGCGGAGAAATCTAGGGGAGTAGACCCAGAGCAGAGCCGTCGTTTTCGGAGAACGACAGCCGGGCTGCAGAATGCCACCAACACTTGCATGTGGACATAGGATATGTGTGAAAGTGTGGTGGAAGGTGTGATTCACCAAATGGTGCAAGGCATTGCTCCCATGTGTGAGATTCCTCTCTTTCGAGCGATAGCACTTGGAAGATTCCTCGACTTGTAGGCTGAAGTGTCCCGCTGCGGGTATACCGGTGGCTACAATGTGCCAAAGTGTGCCAAACCTAGCTTTCCATGTGTATATGACCTAATCAAAACTAAACCTATCAAAAAGTATGTTGGTGGAACTCGCGCGGAGAAATCTAGGGGGGTAGACACCCTCGGGGGGGGGAACGACCGCGGAGCACCGGAATGCCACCAAAACTTGCATGTGGACCTACGATATGTGTGGAACTGTGGTGTAAGGTTAGATTCACCAAGTGGTGCAAGACATAGCTCCCATGTGTGACCTTCCCCTCTCTTTCGGGCGATAACACTTGGAAGATTCCCGAACGCGGTTTATTTGCTCCGAAACCCTGATATGTTGGAGGGGGAGTGAGGACTTAGAGTACTTGTCGTATTGTAAAAATATGGTATACAAATTGTATTAATGAAGATGTGTAGTACTTGTCATATTTCAAGAATAAATATAAGCATTAAAATAAGTACAATAGAAAGAAAAAAGAGAAAATGGAAGAAGGCACACGGCAAAGGCAAAAACTACACGGCAAAGCGGCCTTTGCCGTCGCGACTGAATTGCGCCACGGCCGAGATATCGCCACAGCGTTTGTTCTCTTTGCCGTGCGGGTATTCGTTGCCGTGTGCTTTCTGTGTCTTTGCGTGCACTTCCTCTTTGCGGTATGTTAGCTCCTCTTTGCCGATGCTTGCCTTTGCCGTGCGTTTTTAATTTTTTTACACGGCGATTTCTTTACCGTGCGCGAACACACGGTAATAGGTGGCTGCATGGCAGCGGCTGTTTTTCCCGTAGTGACAGTAAAGCAAAGTAAAGAGGTAATCTATCCACAGTTCTGACATCTGAAACTTCGACTGCATAACCGGTTACCCCTGCATCACACTTCACACCAACCCAAGCCAATCAACAGGATCGTCGATCAGTCGACCACGTCAATCGCCACAACCGCCGCAGCCACCTCCGCAGCCGCCTCCACCACCGTCGCCCCCGCCTTCTCCACCGCCGCACCCGCCGCGACTCAGCGCCTCGCCGACGATCACTCCGGTGGCCAGACCTGCCGCGCCGCCGAGAGCGAGCCCCGCTCCAGCGCCGAGGTCGCTGCGCCCCGGCTTCTGCTGCTGCGGCATGTAGCCGTACGCGCCGGCGGGAGGAGGCGGCGGATGGCCCTTGCCGTAGTAATACACGCCGCTGTTGTCCTGCCGGCGCGGCTTCTTGGCTCCCTTGGCGCAGCCGAAGGCGGCCACGGCGGCCACCGCCACTGTCGCGACGAGCGCGAGGAGAAGTAGCGCGGCCGGACTCCCGACCAAGTCGTCGACCGCCGTGGGATGGTGGACGCCTAGGGCGCCAGTCCTCACCATTTCCCTGGCTGCTCTCTCCTGGAACACGGAGCAAGAAGAGGGTCGATGAGAATTGTGAGGTGCGGGAGGTTTTGTAGCGATCCAAATTCAGAAGTCTTCTCTCCTGGAATCTGTCTACATTACGCGTAGAGACTCCAAACCGCGAGAAATTTCCCTGCAGGGTTGACCTCTCGCTTTCGCTTGCAATTGTATGCAAACAGGGACGAAATTTCAGAGAAAACTGAACCACGCCACACTAACCCATTCTTTTTTTTTTTAACTTGGAACCCTTGATTCCATTACTCCAGAGGCATAGCGGAATCGCTAGCCAGGAACACCATTACAGAGTTTGGTGCCTCATCTAGCCACAGACGGCTAGATTCTACTCCACTCGCACCTAGCGCCGCAAGGGCATGTGCAACATTATTACAACCCCGTGGGCAGTACATGAATTGGACAGAATTGAAATGTAGACGAATAAACACTCTAATGTCTTTGTAGAGAACACCTTCTGGGGCACGATCGAACTCCGAAGATTCCATGGCTCGCACCAAATTGGTTGAGTGTTTCTAGGATCAGTTTGTTACACCCCAGTCCGCGGCCGCCTGCAAAACATGTATGCATGCCGTCGCTTCCGCCTGCGCTGCATTGTCCGCATAGTTCAGTCGCCCGGCCCCTGTTCCCCTAACTCGTCCTTGCTGGTCACGGGCTACAAAACCCCACCCGCCATGCTTAGTTTCTGGATAAAACGCTCCACCAGTGTTAAACTTAATCCAGTCCCCTTCCGGAGCCGACCATCGTTGTTGCCTTCTGGCCGCCCCAACAGCTTCAGTTTTCTGGCAATACAACTTTGATTCAGTAGTCCAGTAGTTTATCTGGGACAACAATTCTTCAAGGCTCCACTCCTTCTCTTGTGCATTAATTTTATTCCTTCGTGTCCAGCTCCTCCAGAAAGTACATGCAACAAACGATAGCTGATCAGATTTCAGCGCCAACAGCTCCTCAATCATTGCAAAAGCAGTTTGTTTCTCGCACATGCGCTCATGCACCTCTTCCAGCCCCAAACGCTGCCAAGCTTGTTTAACAACTTTACACTTCAGAACGAGATGAGCTCCATCCTCGTCTAATCTCTTGCAACATTGGCATAGTGTACCACATTCAATACCTCGTTGTTTGATATTCATTCTCAGCGGTAAGCTATTATGAGCCAGCCTCTGATACGTCTTAAACGTATCCATAATTTCTGATGTTCCATGCTTGTTTTATGACAATACCTACATGTTTTGTTCACACTTTATGATGTTTTGATGCGTTTTCCGGAACTAACCTATTGAGATGCGTGCAGTTCTGTTTTACGCATTTTTGGTTTCAGAAATCCTAGTAAGAAATATTCTCGGAATCGGACGAAATCAACGCCCGATACCCTATTTCACTGAGCTTCCGCGGGCACTCGAGAGTCGGCGAGAGGGGGGCCACAGGGCCACCACACATGGTGGCGGCGCGTCCCAGGGGGGGCGCCGGCCTGGTGTCTGGCCCCACCAGGGCTCCTCTGAGGCTCCCCTTTCGCCTATAAAGTCTCCCTGACCTAAAACCTCGATACGAATAAGCCACGGTGAAAAGTTCCCGAGCCGCCGTCCCGAAGCCAAGATCGGGACGGGAGTCTGTTCAGGCACGCCGCCGGGACGGAGTGCCCGGAAGGCTTCTCCATCGACACCTGCCATCTCCACCGCCATCTTCATCACAGCTGCTGCTCCCATGAGGAGAGTAGATCGAGGCTCGGGGCTGTACCGGTTGCTATGTGGTTCCTCTCTCTCTATGTACTTCAACACAATAATCTCATGAGCTGCCTTACATGATTGAGATTCATATGATGATGCTTGTAATCTAGATGTCATTATGCTAGTCAAGTGGATTTTACTTATGTGATCTCGGAGACTCCTTGTCCCACGTGTGTAAAGGTGACAGTGTGTGCACCGTGTGGGTCTCTTAGGCTATATTTCACAGAATACTTATTCACTGTTATGAATGGCATAGTGAAGTGCTTATTTATATCCTTTATGATTGCAATGTTTCTGTATCGCTACTAGTCTATGTGCTACTCATGTGATGTTATTAAAGTAGTATATTCCTCCTGCACGGTGTAATGGTGACAGTGTGTGCATCATGGTTCTTGTCGTAGATTATGATCATAATCTCTTGTAGTTGATTATCGCTATGATAGTATTGATGTGATCTATTCCCCTTCATAGTGTAAAGGTGACAGTGTGTATGCTATGTTAGTACTCGGTCTATTTTGCAAAGATCTATTATGCTCTAAGGTTACTTAAACATGAATATCGAATGTTGTGGAGCTTGTTAACTCGGCATTGAGGGTTCGTGTAATCCTACGCAACGAATGGTGTTCATTATCAAACAAGAGTATATGTAGCACAAATGAGAGAAGTTATTATTTATTATGTGATCAATGTTGAGAGTGTCCACTAGTGAAAGTATGATCCCTAGGCCTTGTTTCCAACAAGAATTGCTTATTTACTGTTCCATTGCATGTTTACTCGCTGCCATATTTTATTCAGATTGCTATTACCACTCATATACATCCATACTACTTGTATTTCACTATCTCTTCGCCGAACTAGTGCACCTATACATCTGACAAGTGTATTAGGTGTGTTGAGGACACAAGAGACTTCTTGTATCGTGATTGCGGGGTTGCTTGAGAGGGATATCTTTGACCTCTTCCTCCATGAGTTTGATAAACCTTGGGTGATCCACTTAAGGGAAAACTTGCTGTTCTACAAACCTCTGCTCTTGGAGGCCCAACACTGTCTACAAGAATAGAAACACCCGTGAACATCAGCCTCCATATGAATTGCTGGACTTTTGGTATGCACAGGTAGCTTCAAATTGCCTTCAAAACTGATCATGTGGGGCAGCGTTTGAGGACGTGGCTCGTGGCCCATCCCTGATGTTAACATAAAGCTTGTACGCTGATTTAACCGAGAATGCACCCTTGTTATCATACCTCCATGCAATGAAATCTTCAAAGTCATCTCGTATAGGTATTGCCAAAATTGTATTCGCACACATTTCCCAGAAATTGTTCCGCACAAGTTGTTCATCCCACTGCCCAGTCCCTGGATCGACCAGCTACTTTGTTGGTGCCTCCTATTTATGATGATTATAATGATAGTGGTCTTTTGGTGCCGCCTACTATGGAGAGTAAATTTTATTATGATTATACTATGCCTCCTACACTTGATGAGAATAATAATGATAGCTACTTTGTTGAATTTGCTCCCACTACAACTAATAAAATTGATTATGCTTATGTGGAGAGTAATAATTTTATGCATGTGGCTCATGACAAGAATGTTGTATGTGATAGTTATATTGTTGAGTTTGTTCATGATGCTACTGAAAGTTATTATGAGAGAGGGAAACATGGTTATATGCATCTTAATAATATTAAGTTTCCCTCTTTATGTTGAGAATCTTGAAATTGCACTTGTGTTGCTTTTCTATGCTTGCCACTTTGTTCTTCATGAATCTATTTGTGTACAAGATTCCTTTTCATAGGAAGTGGGTTAGGCTTAAATATGTTTTGAATTTGCTTCTTGATGTTCTCTTTTGCTTCAACTCTTCTTTCTTGCGAGAGTATCATTAAAATTGTTGAGCCCATCTTAATGGCTATAAAGAAAGAACTTCTTGGGAGATAACCCATGTGTTTATTTTACTACAGCACTTTTGTTTTATATTTGAGTCTTGGAAGTTGTTTACTACTGTAGCAACCTCTCCTTATCATGTTTTTGTGCCAAGTAAAGTTTTTATGTTAAAGTTGATGATAGATTTGGATCGCTGCGCAGAAACAGCATTGCTGTCGGTCACGAATTCTCGCAGAAGTCTCTGTAACAAAATCTAAAAAATCTGCAAATTTACGAGCATGATCCTCATACATGTACGCAACTTTCATTAGTTTTGAGTTTTTCCGTTTGAGCAAGTTAGTGCCCTGCCAGATTCATCTTTACGGACTGTTCTATTTTTGACAGATTCTGCCTTTTATTTCGCATTGCCGTTTTTGCTTTGTTGAATGGGTTTCTTTGTTCCATTAACTTTCAGAAGTTTTGTGCAATGTCCAGAAGTGTTAAGAATGATTGTGTCACCTCTGAACATGTGAATTTTGATTATGCACTAACCCTCTAATGAGTTTGCTTGAAGTTTGATGTGGAGGAAGTTTTCAAGGGTCAAGAGAGGAGGATGATATATGATCAAGAAGAGTGAAAAGCCTACGCTTGGGGATGCCCCCGTGGTTCATCCCTGCATATTTCAAGAAGACTCAAGCGTCTAAGCTTGGGGATGCCCAAGGCATCCCCTTCTTCATCAACTTATCAGGTTTCTTCTATTGAAACTATATTTTTATTCAGTCATCTTATGTACTTTACTTGGAGCGTCTGTGTGCTTTTATTTTCGTTGTGTTATTTTCATTCTCTGAATAAATTCATCCTTGTGTGGGAGAGAGACACGCTCCGCTTTTCATATGAACACATGTGTTCTTAGCTTTTAATGTTCAAGGGCGAAAGTTGATCGCTTCACTTGTTGCTATTTGGTTGGAATAAGAAAATGCTTCATATGGTCTTGAATAATTTGATACTTGGCAATTTTTTTGAGCTCTTATAAATCATGTTTAAGCTTTTGCATCATATAGTTAAATCTAGTAGTGGAGAACTACCGTAGAGCTTGTTAAAATTTGGTTTGCATGATTGGTCTCTCTAAGGTCTAGATATTTTCTGGTAAAAGTGTTTGAGCAACAAGAAAGACGGTGTAGAGTCTTATAATGCTTGCAATATGTTCTTATGTAAGTTTGCTGTACCGGTTCATACTTGTGTTTGCTTCAAACAACCTTGCTAGCCCAAGCCTTGTACTGAGAGGGAATACTTCTCGTGCATCCAAACACCTTGAGCCAAAATCCATGCCATTTGTGTCCACCATATCTACCTACTATGTGGTATTTTTACGCCATTCCAAGTAAATACTTCATGTGCTACCTTTTAAACAATTCAAAAACTATTATCTCTTATTTGTGTCAATGTTTTATAGCTCATGAGGAAGTATGTGGTGTTTATCTTTCGATCTTGTCATTTACTTCTGAAGACTTTCACAATGGACTAGTGGTTCATCCGCTTATCCAATAATTTTGCAAAAAGAGCTGGCAATGGGGTTCCCCCTCAATTAATTAACTTGCATTAATAATTCTCTTCACATGTTTTGCCACTGATTCATCGGTAAGCAACTTAATTTTGCAAATAGACACTCTCCTCCATGGTATGTGAATGTTGGAAGGCACGAGATCGGTTAGCCATGGCTTGTGTAAGCAAAAGGTTGGGGGGAGTGTCATCTAATAAATAAAACTAAAGTACATGTGTAAACAAAAAGAAGAGGGATGATCTACCTTGCTGGTAGAGATAACGTCCCTTCATGGGAGCCGCTCTTGAAAGTCTGGTTGATAAGGTAGTTAGAGTACCCATTACCATTCGTTGACAACAACAAACACCTCTCAAATTTTACTTTTATGCTCTCTATATGATTTCAAAACTTGAAAAGCTCTAGCACATGATTTAATCCTGCTTCCCTCTGCGAAGGGCCTATCTTTTACTTTATGTTGAGTCAGTTTACCTACTTCCTTCCATCTTAGAAGCAAACACTTGTGTCAATTGTGCATTGATTCTTACATAATTCTTATTTGCATTCATCATATTACTCTATGTTTACAATTATCCATGAGATATGCATGTTGAAAGTTGAAAGCAACTGCTGAAACTTATATCTTCCTTTGTGTTGCTTGATGGGCTTTACTTTGAATTTATTGCTTATGGGTTAACTCTTATGCAAGACTTATTGATGCTTGTCTTGAAAGTACTATTCATGAAAAGTTTTGCTATATGTTATCTATTTGTTAGCAAACTATAGATCATTGCTTTGAATCATTCCATTCATGTCATATGCTTTACAATAATGTTGATCAAGATTATGATGGTAGCATGTCACCTCAGAAATTATTCTTGTTATCGTTTACCTACTCGAGGACGTAGGAACTAAGCTTGGGGATGCTGATACGTCTCAAACGTATCCATAATTTTTGATGTTCCATGCTTGTTTTATGACAATACCTACATGTTTTGTTCACACTTTATGATGTTTTGATGCGTTTTCCGGAACTAACCTATTGTGAGATGTCGAAGTGCATTCTGTTTTTACATTTTTGGTTTCAGAAATCCTAGTAAGGAAATATTCTCGGAATCGGACGAAATCAACGCCCAGTACCCTATTTTCACCGGAAGCTTCAAGAACACGAGAGAGAGGGGGCCACAGGGCCACCACACATGGTGGCGGCGCGGCCCCGGCGCCAGGCACATTTGTCTAGCCCCACCGGGCTCTCCGAGCTCCTTTCGCCTATAAAGTCTCACCCGACCTAAAACCTCGATACGAATAAGCCACGGCAGAAAAGTTCCCGCGAGAACCGCGCCATCGCGGCCAGATCTGGGACAGTCTCGTTCGGGAAACGCGCCACCGGGACGGGAAGTGCCCGGAAGGCTTCTCCATCGACACCGCTGCCATCTCCACATGCCATCTTCATCATTCTGCTCCCATGAGGGGGGAGTAGTTCTCCATCGAGCTCGGGGGCTGCCGGTAGCTATGTGGTTCATCTCTCTCCTATGTACTTCAATACAATAATCTCATGAGCTGCCTTACATGATTGAGATTCATATGATGATGCTTGTAATCTAGATGTCATTATGCTAGTCAAGTGGATTTTACTTATGTGATCTCCAGGAGACTCCTTGTCCCACGTGTGTAAAGGTGACAGTGTGTGCACCGTGTGGGTCTCTTAGGCTATATTTCACAGAATACTTATTCACTGTTATGAATGGCATAGTGAAGTGCTTATTTATATCCCTTTATGATTGCAATGTGCTTTGTATCGCTACTAGTCTATGTGCTACTCATGTGATGTTATTAAAATAGTCTATTCCTCCTGCACGGTGTAATGGTGACAGTGTGTGCATCGTGTGGTTCTTGTCGTAGATTATGATCATAATCTCTTGTAGATTATGGAGTTGATTATCGCTATGATAGTATTGATGTGATCTATTCCCCCTTCATAGTGTAAAGGTGACGGTGTGTATGCTATGTTAGTACTCGGTCTATTTTGCAAAGATCTATTATGCTCTAAGGTTACTTAAACATGAATATCGAATGTTGTGGAGCTTGTTAACTCCGGCATTGAGGGTTCGTGTAATCCTACGCAACGAATGGTGTTCATTATCAAACAAGAGTATATGTAGCACAAATGAGAGAAGTTATTATTTATTATGCGATCAATGTTGAGAGTGTCCACTAGTGAAAGTATGATCCCTAGGCCTTGTTTCCAATACTGCAAACACCGTTTATTTACTGCATTGCATGTTTACTCGCTGCCATATTTTATTCAGATTGCTATTACCACTCATATACATCCATCCTACTTGTATTTCACTATCTCTTCGCCGAACTAGTGCACCTATACATCTGACAAGTGTATTAGGTGTGTTGGGGACACAAGAGACTTCTTGTATCGTGATTGCAGGGTTGCTTGAGAGGGATATCTTTGACCTCTTCCTCCTGAGTTCGATAAACCTTGGGTGATCCACTTAAGGAAAACTTGTTGCTGTTCTACAAACCTCTGCTCTTGGAGGCCCAACACTGTCTACAAGAATAGAAGCACCCGTAGACATCAGCCTCCATATGAATTGCTGGACTTTTGGTGGCACAGGTAGCTTCCAAATTGCCTTCCAAAACTGATCATGTGGGGCAGCGTTTGAGGACGTAGCTCGTGGCCCATCCCTGATGTTAACATAAAGCTTGTACGCTGATTTAACCGAGAATGCACCCTTGTTATCATACCTCCATGCAATGAAATCTTCAAAGTCATCTCGTATAGGTATTGCCAAATTGTATTCGCACCCATTTCCCGAAATTGTTCCGCACAAGTTGTTCATCCCACTGCCCAGTCCCTGGATCGATCAGCTCACAGACCCTAGACAGTAGGCAACGTCCCTTTGGAGTAATGGGCCGAGGCGCATCCTCTCTTGGCAGCCACGGATCCGTCCATATGTGAATGTCAGTACCATCACCAACTCTCCAGACTAATCCCTCCTTGAGAAGTTCAAGGCCTTTGAAGATGCTTCGCCAAGTATAGGACATACCTGTCACTGGATGGGCTTTTAGGATTGAGGTGTTGGAAAAATATTTGGCTTTTAGGACTCGAGCACAAAGCGAGTCTGGGGCCGTTAGCATCCTCCAAGCTTGTCTTGCAAGCATAGCCATATTAAAACCATAGAGATCACGGAAGCCCAGCCCGCCTTCTCGCTTCTGTTTAGTCAAGACCTCCCAGCTTAACCAGTGCATTTTGTTCTCATTCTCCTGTTGTGCCCACCAAAACTGACATATCATTGCACTCATTTGTTCACACAAGGTTCGAGTCAAATCAAAGCATGACATAGCGAAGGTGGGAATTGCTTGTGCACATGCCTTGATAAGAATGTCTTTTCCAACACGAGATAGCATCAGTTCCATCCAACCTTGGATCCTCTTCCAAATTGTATCCTTCAAGTACTCAAAAGTTTTAGTTCTACACCGTCCCACATAAACTGGCAGCCCAAGGTACTTCGTTGTTCTTGCATCCTCTCTAATATTAAGCTCTCTAAGAACCTCCTTCTTATTTGCCTTATTAGTGTTTCTACTGAACATCACCGATGACTTATCAAAATTGATTGTTTGCCCCGAGCACACCTCATATAGTTGTAGGATATTCTGCAGAGTCTTGGCACTTGCTTTTGAAGCTTTAATCAGTACCAATGAATCATCCGCAAACAGCAGGTGGTTGAAACTGGGGGCATTGTGTTGCAAATTCTTATTCCTTCCAAGGAACCATCCAGGTCGGCTTTATTCAACAAGGAGGAGAAAGCTTCAGCACAAATGAGAAATATATAGGGGGAGATAGGATCTCCCTGCCGAAGTCCCCTCTGAGGTACTACCACATCCGAACATGATCCGTTCACCTTGAATTGGTACTTAACCGACGTAATGCAAAGCATAATCAGGCTAATCCATCTTTCATCAAAGCCCATTCCCGCATCATTTTCTCCACAAAAGACCACTCCACTTTGTCTTATGCTTTGCTCATGTCAAGTTTGATAGCCGCATAGCCTTCCTTTCCATTCCTCTTATTCTTCATAAGATGAGTACATTCATAGGAAAGCAAAATATTGTCGGTGATTAACCGTCCTGGCACGAAAGCGCTTTGGTTCAGTGAGATGATCTCTGGTGATATGGGGTAGCCCGATCTTCTCAGTAAGCAACGGTGGTGATGATGATCACGGGGTGATGGCAGCGGAGGAACACGACGATGTAGTGGATGATAACTTGTATGACGCAACGAGATCTCTCGATTGGTCCCTGTCGCCAGATGCAACCCTGCAAGATATTCGCAACTCCACACACTTGCGCATGTAGCCGCCGACCACGAAGCGGTAAGTTGCAACGTCTAATTCCCAATGGAGCAGCAGATCACACAAGACTTAAACAGGATCTACACAATATCCAAGCAATATGGTGTAGGGAATTCAATAGTTTTGCAGAGCAAACAACTAAGAACTAGGGTTTATCTTAAACGTGGTCTAAAGCAGCTAGGGGTCGTCCAAGGCACTTATAGGCGTCGGGACGAGTTCTGGTCGAAAGATACAAGTAAAACCGACCCAGAATAGATCTGGTCGAGACAGACTCGGACATGTCCGGTCGGGGTCCGGTCGACAGGCGTGGACCTGGTCCGGTTTGTGGTCCGGTCCAACCGGGCTGTGGACCAGGCTGTCCGGTCGGGTCCGATCAGCCGGGCTGTGGGCCGGGCTTCGAAGTTCCGGTTTCCGTCCCGTACGAGGGCTTCCTCCGGTTGACGTCGGTTTGCGACCGGTCGACGGGGCCGAGCCAGGGCTGGCCGGTCGGGGCGGTCGACCGGGTTCTGGACCGGCCTGGACTTCTTCTTCTCCTCTCGTGCATGCCTCCCGCTCCTCCCTCGCGCGTCCATGAGATATCTTCATGTCCCGCTCCATGTCCAGCTTCACGGCCATCTTGACGTCCGTCTTCATGTCCAGCGCTCCTCTCCTCGTGCGATGCTCGTCTCCTCTTGATACCTGATGATACATAAGTAATAGGACTTAGGCAGTATAAAGTTCTCATCAATCAAAGTATCGTTTAGAAACAAGTTCACATGTTGTTTAAGTAGCTTCGCACGAGCTCGTGTTATTGGTCCAATCCGATCTTGGACTGAGCTTCACAGCAGGTTCATCTTCAGGGGTAATGACGGAGGTAGTAGTGAGGTAGGGATGTCCTCATCATCTCCCCCTTCAAAAGGCGTCGACCCTGACGCTCCAAGGTCTTCTCCGTCATATGGTGTCAAATCAGCAACATTGAAAGAATTACTGACACCAAACTCATCCTCTGGAAGATCTATCGAGTATGCATTATCATTGATCTTGGCAAGCACTTTGTAAGGACCATCACCACGAGGCTTCAACTTAGACTTCCGTAGCTTCGGGAACCTATCCTTGCGAAAATGTACCCAGACCAAATCACCAGGCTTGAACAACATCTCCTTGCGCTTCTTATTCATCCTTGCAGCATTGCTCTTGCCTTTCTTCTCAATCAACTCTTTAGTCTTCACATGAATCTTCTTTACAAAATCTGCCCTCTTGGATGCCTCCATATTAACTCTCTCATGTATGGGCAAAGGCAACAAGTCAAGTGGAGTAATGGGTTTGAAACCATACACCACCTCAAGGACATAGCTCGTGGTAGAATGTACCGCCCTGTTGTAAGCAAACTCCACATGCGGCAAACACTCTTCCCACTCCTTGAGGTTCTTCTTGATCATGGATCTCAACAGTTGTGACAATGTTCTATTCACCACTTCAGTTTGACCATCGTTTGGGGATGACAAGTAGTGCACCATCTTCGTCAGTTTCTCAAGCGTCTTCCAAAAGTAGCTCATAAACTTCCGTCACGATCAGAAACAATAGTCTTTGGGACTCCATGTAGACGTACAATCTCCCTGAAAAGAGGTTAGCAATATGCGACGCATCGTCGCTCTTGTGGCAGGCAATAAAGTGTGACATCTTAGAAAATCTATCCACTACCACAAATATAGAATCATGGCCTCTCTTAGTACGCGGCAAACCCAACACAAAATCCATACTAATATCCTCCCATGGTGTAGTAGGTGCCGGTAAAGGAGTATACAAACCGTGAGGCTTCAGCTTGGACTTGGATTTGTTGCAAGTAATGCATCTTCACATATCTATCCACGTCCGCCTCATCTTTGGCCAATAAAAGTGGTCAGCTAGCATGAGTAGCGTCTTCTCCCGCCCAAAGTGACCCATCAAACCTCCAGCATGTGATTCCTGCAATAAGAGCAAACGCACAGACGATTCCGGAACACATAGTTTGTTAGCCCTAAACAAGAAACCATCATGTATGTGATATTTTTCCCATGCTTTACCAAGAGCACATAAGCGATATGGTTCAGCAAAATCATGATCAGTGGCATACAAATCACATAGTATCTCTAAACCAGGAATTTTAACATCAAGTTGAGTTAATAGCATATTCTTCCTAGATAGAGCATCAGCAACAATATTATCTTTTCCCTTCTTATGCTTAATAATGTATGGAAAAGACTCAATGAACTCAACCCACTTAGCTAGACGCTTATGCAAAGTAGATTGAGCTTTCAGGTATTTTAAAGCTTCATGATCAGAATGTATGATAAATTCTTTTGGCCATAAATAATGTTGCCAAACCTCAAGAACTCTAATTAAAGCATACAATTCTTTATCATAGATAGGATAGTTCAACTTAGCACCAGAAAGTTTCTCAGAAAAATATGCAATTGGGCGACCCTCTTGCATCAACACACCACCAATTCCAATACCACTAGCATCACATTCAATCTCAAATTGCTTATTGAAATCAGGAAGTGCAAGCAACGGTGCAGAAGTTAACAATCGTTTCAGTTCATCAAATGCATGATCTTGGGCTGCGCCCCACTCAAAGACAACACCCTTTTTAGTCAAATCATTCAAAGGTGCAGCAATAGTAGAAAAATTGGGCACAAAACGGCGATAAAACCCAGCTAGACCATGAAAACTTCTAACTTGACTCACATTCATGGGAGTAGGCCAATTTTGAATAGCTTCAATTTTAGACACATCTACTTCTACTCCATGCTTAGAGACAACATAACAGGAAATATGACCTTATCTTTGCAAAATGTGCACTTCTCAAGATTACCATAGAGTTGATTATCACGCAACACTTGCAAAACATGTCGAATATGTATAGTATGATCAGATTCATTGCGGCTGTAGATTAATATGTCATCAAAATACACAACCACAAATTTGCCAATAAAGTCACGCAAAACATGGTTCATCAGTCTCATGAAAGTGCTAGGTGCATTAGTTAAACCAAAAGGCATTACTAACCACTCATATAAACCAAATTTTGTTTTAAAGGCTGTTTTCCACTCATCCCCTTCTTTCATCCTAATTTGATGATAACCACTACGCAAATCAATTTTAGAGAACACAGCAGCACCACTCAATTCATCTAACATATCCTCTAAACGGGGAATAGGATGACGATATCGAATAGTAATGTTGTTTATAGCTCTACAATCTACGCACATCCGCCAAGTACCATCTTTCTTAGGAACTAGAATAACAGGAACAGCACAAGGACTAAGGCTTATGCGAATATAACCTTTGTCGAGTAGCGCTTGTACTTGCTTCTGTATCTCCTTCGTCTCTTCGGGATTAGTGCGATATGGCGCCCTATTGGGCAGCGATGCTCCGGGAATCAAGTCAATTTGATGCTCAATACCTCGCAATGGTGGTAGTCCTGCGGGTACCTCCCTCCGGCTCGTCGCCAAATTCCTGCAAAACATTAGTAACACCAAGAGGAAGAGGGGTCATGTTGTTAGAAACCAAAACCGTACCCTGTACAAAAGCACAAGAGGCATGGCGTAGGATCTCACTAAATTCTCTCATGTCTTCTTTGGTGACTAATGAGACTAAGGAATTCACTCTCTCACTTTTCGTTATATCACTCACGACATTACAATTCTCTCGCCTATCTAGAGGTGCATCCTCCAAATTCACTTCAATCTTCTGACGAGACTCATTGACAATTTGTTGTGGTGACATAGGCTGTAAGTTAATTTTCTTGCCCTTGTACTCCAAGTGATATGTATTGGCTCGGCCATTGTGTTGCACAGAACGGTCATAGAGCCAAGGCCGACCCAATAGTAGGTGACAAACCGTCATAGGAACCACATCAAAGTCAATGCAATCCTTATACGGTCCAATTGAAAACTCAACACGCACCATGTGGTTTACCTTCATCTCACCATTGTCGCTCAACCACTTAATATAATATGGATGCGGGTGCGGTAGATACTTCAACTTCAGCTTGGTACATAACTCCTTGCTTGCTAAATTGCGGCAACTCCCGCCATCAATAATAACCTTGCAAGCCTTGTCAGGACCAACTAAAGCCTTTGTTTGGAACAAATTGCAGCGTGAGTAGATGCACTAGGCAACACATTAAGAGCACGCTGCGACACAACAATGGTGCGAGCATCAGAAGGATATGCATCTTCACCATCGGTGTCATAGTCATCATCGTCTGGAGCATTTGGATCAACATCATCTCCAGTCTCATATTCATTGTCCTCATTGATAAACATGACTTTGCGGTTAGGACAATCTCTCTTGAAGTGACCCTTGCCACCACATGTATGGCAAAGCATATCACGGTTGCGCGTTGTAGACACACCAGAACCACTCGTACTTGCAGCAGATTCGGACTTCTTTGCATTAGATACATTGGAGACCGGTTTGCTAGGCGGAGTAGAGTAAGGAGCGGAGCGCGTCGAAGGCGCCGGCGCTGTAGAGAAGCGCGCGAGGTGTAAAACGCAGACTCCGTAGCACGTCCCTTAACCTTTGCTTCTTCAGCCAACTGTGATTCAGCTTCTCTTGCATGATGTAACAATTGATTCATATTGGTGTAGGTGTAATGACGAACAATGCCTTTAACATCATACTTCAATCCATTGAGAAAACGCTGCATTGTCATCTCTAGAGACTCACGGACACGACCACGCTGCATAAGCATCTCCATCTCCATGTAGTACTCATCAACAGTCTTCACACCTTGCCTCAATAGTGTTAGCTTATCAAATATATTCCGCATGTAATTTGTAGGCACAAAACGAGAAGTCATTGCCTCTTTCATAGCACGCCATGTACGGATAGGTTGTGCACCATCTTCATCGAGGTTACGAACCAAAGAATCCCACCAACGCAATGCATAACCATCAAATTCAGAAGACGCAAGCTTGATCTTCCTATCTTCAGAGTAGTGTGGATGTAGGCTCCATAATTTCTCAATCTTGAGCTCCCAAGTGAGGTATTCTTCAACATCAGCTCCTCCTTCAAACTTGGGTATGGAAAACTTTAGGCTTACCCAATCCATCTTCTTCATCTTGTCCACGACCATTGCGGCCAAGTGGAACCCAGCCACGAGGACGATGACCACGAGGCGCACCACGAGCATTGTGTGCGTCATCTTCAAGCTCAGGATCTTCATCATCTTCTTGTTGTTGTTGTTGTAGTACAGTCAAGTTCTCAATAGCGAGACGCATATCCGCAATATTGCGCTGTATATCCGTCATTTGATCAGACAATCCAGTGACGGTGACATTAGTAGCATCCAGCGTTTGTTTGATCTCATCAACTGTACTCTTAAGCTCATCATCGTTAGTGCGGAATTCACGTCGCATCTCATTACGAAGAGCTTCATACTCCCTCCATGTGATGATATCTGCCGAATTCTTGTTTTCCTGGTTAACAATCTTATTATCACTAGCAGACATGATTAGTAGGTTAGTGCACTAAATCAAAAATATATGGTGGTACTCTCACAACTCACTCAAAACTGATAAGAAAAGGAAATCTTAGTTCCAAAGTAAATTAGTGTTGCTTACCACTTGTAGTAACAACTAGTGCACGGATGTAGCGAAGCGAATATCAAGGGTATAAGAACAATCACACGACAAAGCAGGGTATATGTGGGGCTGTAGGTAGGCTACCTATTTGCACCAATAACAAGCTCTAGCGCTGACCGTAGACAACCAAAGATACTCACACAAGGCGATATAATGGGGCAATGCAACTATATGGAGGAAAGGTTGCAATGCACAAGAGACGCTAGCAAAGCTCAATAAGACAGGCACAAGATTGCTCAACTACGGACTGCAGTTAAAGAAAACTTAGGCCTTTCACTTGATTTCAACTAGCACACACTTTTCTTTTTGTATTTTTCTTTTTGTAACACACGCAGCTATGTAGCTCTTTTTGCTTCTTTTCAATTTTCTCTTTTTTTTTGATTTTATGACTCAACTCCTTGATAACACGGCCAACAAGATATGCAAAGCACCAAAACCCTAATGAGCAGCCTGTCGAGCGGTAAAACTAGTCTCTTCTGGGGAAGTTCCTAGTCACGTATATCGAAAGGCTGTGTCTATGGTTGGGAACAAGCACACTGTACGCTATGTGGACTCGGAGTAACAAAACTGACACTAGAAGATAAACTAGATAATAGAGAAAACACAAACCCTAACAATTCTACTAGAAGAAAGATAAAGGTACGCAAAAACAACTACGAAAAGCAACTAAAACTGAAATTAGTGCAAGCTATGGCTATGGCAAACCCTAACCCTAAATATTTTTGGCTTTTCTGGAGAGGAAAGCACTCACAACTCAACTATGGGGTGGATTGTGGATGGCTTACCGAGAAGCGGAAATCGATACCAAGATGATATGGGGTGCCCGATCTTCTCAGTAAGCAACGGTGGTGATGATGATCACGGGGTGATGGCAGCGGAGGAACACGACGATGTAGTGGATGATAACTTGTATGACGCAACGAGATCTCTCGATTGGTCCTTGTCGCCAGATGCAACAGCTCTCAACCCTGCAAGATATTCGCAACTCCACACTTTGCGCACGTAGCCGCCGACCACGAAGCGGTAAGTTGCAACCGTCTAATTCCCAATGGAGCAGCAGATCACACAAGACTTAAGCAGGATCTACACAATATCCAAGCAATATGGTGTAGGAATTCAATAGTTTTCAGAGCAAACAACTAAGAACTAGGGTTTATCTTAACGTGGTCTAAAGCAGCTAGGGGTCGTCAAGGCACTTATATAGGCGTCGGGACGAGTTCTGGTCGAAAGATACAAGTAAAACCGACCGAGAATAGATCGGTCAGGCAGACTCGGACATGTCCGGTGGGGTCGATCGACCGGGCTGTGGACCGGCCAGTCGGTTTGTGGTCGATCAACCGGGCGTGGACAGGCTGTCGGTCAGTGATCCGATCAGCCGGGCTGTGGACCGGAAAGCTGAGTTCCGGTTCCGTCCAGTGCGAGGGGCTTCCTCCGGTTGACGTCCGGTTCCGACGGTCGGCCGGGCAGAAGCGGGCTGGCGGTCACAGGCGATCGGCCGGGTTCTGGACCGGCACTGGACTTCTTCTTCTCCTCTCGCGCATGCCTCCGCTCCTCCCTCGCGCGTCCATGAGATATCTTCATGTCCAGCTCCATGTCAGCTTCACGGCCATCTTGACGTCCCGTCTTCATGTCCAGCTGCTCCTCTCCTCGTGCGATGCTCGTCTCCTCTTGATACCGATGATACATAAGTAATAGGACTTAGGCGGTATAAAGTTCTCATCAATCAAAGTATCGTTTAGAAACAAGTTCACCTGTTGTTAAGTAGCTTCGCACGAGCTCGTGTTATTGGTCCAATCCTGACTTCGTTGGACTTGAGCTTCACAGCAGGTTCATCTTCAGTTGGTAATGACGGAGGTAGTAGTGAGGTAGGGATGTCCTCATCATCTGGCAAAATCTGTTTCAGTCTATTTGCAAGCACCTTTGACACAAGTTTGTATACCACGTTGCACAGACTGATTGGCCTCAAATCCTTCATACATTCTGGATCTTTTACCTTCGGTATGAGTACCACACAGGTGTCATTCCAGCTTTCCGGCATCGGACCACCATTTAGGACATTAAGCACCTCTTGTGTCACCTTTTCTCCCATTGTACCCCAGAATTTTTTGTAGAAGATAGACGGCATGCCATCAGGACCGGAGCCTTGAGGTCGCCAATACTATCGAGAGCTTCTTCAATCTCTTTCACCGTGAATTCCTTGCAAAGCAATTCATTCATTGATAGAGTGACCCGCGGGTGTACTTGACTCAAGAGTTCTTCCATACGTGTGCCTGCATGAGAGGTAAACAGATTCATAAAATAGTCAGTAACCATCTAGGTGCACCTTAAAAAAACACGAAAGACATAGCTTCCCAGGCCGTCGCCACTTACTGTTACATGGTGCTACTGCTGCTACACCAGCCCAACAAGACCAGGCGCAGGGCAAGGAGGACCTGAAAGCCCAATCCAAAATATTGTGGAGACGATAGCCAGCTGGACGAAGAGAACGGACTGCTGGCTTGTAATCCTCTCGTCTTCTATCCTTCCCTCCGAATTTTTTCTTTAAGATCGCGAAAATCCAACCGTTCTATTCACAACCTTCATAAGCAGTACAAGGAAGTCTAAAAGTAATTAAAATTATAAAAAAGGTCTTTGAACCACATAGCAACGCTACAAGCACTCGAATGAGCCGAAGGCGCACCGCCTTCCCAGCCCCTCTCTCACTGATATCGGGCAAAACTTGTCGTAGTAGAGTTTGTTGTACGAGATAAACGGAAAGTCATCGTTCTAAGACCCTAAAGGACCAACACAAGGGAGCAGAAGCTATCACCGATGAAGAGAAACGTAGACTAGAAGGAACACATACCAAATCTAGCGAGATCCACCTCACCAAACATGCATCTGGCACCAAAGGTCATGTCAAACCTTTTGGAGGAGAGCAAGGTTGTCGCCGAGGTAATTCGCAAGGAGACCGCCGAATCCTCCATGAACCTCGAGGCCTGCCTCGTCGCCTCGGTGGAGAACACCATCTACACCTCCGTGCCCTCCGCCATCAAGGACATGCGCGTGTAAACGGATGGAGCCGAACAAGAGCTCCGCCAGTTACTCACCGACTTGCACATATCTATGGATCACAGGACGGCACCCGCTCCACCAACTCGACTCTAACTGTTGAATTTGTCCCATATGGGCACCTCTTTGCAACATCGACACAGGGCGTAGAATGGACATCCGGTGTGCTTTATGTTCCACCTTCGGCAAGAGGTATTCACAAAAATCCCCAATCGGCTAATCATGTTGTCAATCTGTTCAACCTTTATTATCGACAACTTCACCTGGTGCGTGCAAACTTCTACTCATGGATTTTCCTCGCTTCAATGGCGAGAACCCAAAGCTCTGACAGATGAGATGTGATGATTCCTTTCTCATGTTCAAAAAATATCCATTGCTTTGAATTTTTGTGGTTGCGATGCAGTTTGAGGGACTAACTATCGTGGTATTGTCGACACGTACGACATAGGTGGTACCTTATGGCATAGAGAGAGAGAGTGTGTGTGCATGTGTATGGTGGGTGGAAGATCGGTACGGTAATACACACGGGTTACCCAGGTTTAAGAACCCCGACAGTGGTGGATCTCTACTCCTGCTACCCTGAATTTCTACAATAAATTAGATAGGTAGCTAATTTAGTTCCCTATACACGAGTGTGTTGTCATTCTACTACAACAGTTGTACTAGAATGATGAATACCTTAAGCTTAAGCAGTTAGAAATAGAAAGAATTTTAATTCACTATAAGCCAACAAGGGTATATGTTATCCCCTAAGGACACTCGTAGGCCAGGTTATGAAGGAGGTTGTTCCTAGGGCTTACAAGATCCAAGCCAATGAAGGTTAGAGAATCTTAGACTAATGCATGTCTTGTACTCTGATGCTTTTATCTTCTGGGCATTAGACGGACTCCAGCTTGGGACTCCATCTTGGTCATTAGAAGAATGGGGCGCCCGGTATGCCAGCCGGCTATACCACCAGTGGGCCACCCTGGTATGATAGAATATCTCCATATCATGGATATGCCTATTTGGTACGGGTGGAGATCAAAAACCGAAGATCGGAATCAAATCGCTGGCCGCACTGGCTGTAGAAATCCCGTGCGGCCGTCATCTAAACAAGCTCTACCTGAAGATAAGCTTGTTGCGCTCAAGGCTTACGGGTGTGCAAAAGGGGTGGTGTTTCACTTGGGGAGAGCATTGGGCTCGTGATGATCAGTGCATGACATTTGTGCAGTTACATGTTGTCCAAAAGTTGACTGAGTTATATTAGGAAGCAATTGATAACACTGAACCTGCTGGGATCACAATGATCAACCACAAAACTTGATGATTTTGTATGGAGATTTCCGTTGAACCACTCAATGTAATTCAGTTACAATGAGAATTTGGAGGGCAAGCCAATGTTATTCCTTGTTGATTCTAGAAGCACTCACTCATTCGAAAATAACCTTCCTGAAAATGTTAGGGCATCTCCAACGGGGCGACGCAAACAGACGTTTTTTGTCCGTTTGCGTCTGCGCGGATAAAAAAGTAGCTCCAGTGGCTAGACGCAAAATGACCACTGTGTCCGTTCAACGCAAACCTGACCCAAATTTATGTCAAGAATGCGTCTATATAGACACATCCGCGCGTCCGTTTTGCATGCATTGTCACTCTCTCAGCCTCTTTAATGCTGGCCAATGGTGGTCACACAAACAGAATCGTTTACTCTCCTCTGTAATAAATGCATGGCAGACCACATGCGGTCAATAAATGGGTATTGCTGCTAGAGGAGTGACAGACGCATACGGACAATTGATCATTTTTTGTGTCCATGCCCGACGTAAACGGACACAAATCGTGTCCAAAATGCGTCGGGCCATTGTAGCAATGAAGAAACCTACAAAGGTCAAGGTTGCATGTGGTGGAATATGGGATTGTACTATATTCGTTCCCAATTGTGAATGCTCTTGCGTTGGAATTGAATTTTAAAACACATTCAAGCTGCTATCATTGAAGTGTTCTTGTGGAATACTAGGTATGGATTGATAGACAAACTAGGGGCCATGTATATGGATTGGCATTAAATGGATGTTGTTTACACTGAAAGGATAGCATATATTCTTTCAATGATAGTTACCACCGAATGAAGATTGCAATCTGTTGGAAATCTACCTTAGTGAAAGTAAAATTGCAAGTGCTCCCCAAGAAATCTAGCAATTGTTCGACATATTTGCAAAACTGTTTGAGTCACCTTCTGGGTTGACACCAAGAAGAGGACTAGATCATCACATCTCACCGGTGCCTGGTGCTTCACCAATTAGAAGCAGGTTGTATCGTCACTCACTTGAGTTGAAGATAGAAACCTAGAAGCAAATATCTGAAATGCTTGCAAGTGGTGTTATCAGGATGGGAAAATGTGCATTTTCTTCCCCTGTCATTGTGGGGTGCAAGAAAGATTTCACTTGGCGACTTGTTGTGGATTATAGAGGTTTGGATGCCTTGTCAACTATATCAAAATACCCGATACCAGTAATCGACAAATTGCTATACGAATTATGTGGCGCAAGTTGGTTCTCCAGGCTTGACCTAGGTATCGGTTACAACCAAACTAGATTGGCATTGGGCGAGAAATACAAGACTGCGCTCAGTACGCATCAAGGGCGGTATGAGTTTCTGTTCATAGCGTTTGGACTAACGGATGCGCCTACAACCTTTCAGATAATGATGAACAAGACTCTCTGCATTGCGTCATTGTGCTCTTGTCTTCTTTGATGATATTATCATCTACAATGCGTCGTATGAAGATCACATCAAGCACCCAATCTAAAAGAGATTTAAAACTTCAACTGTTTGTTTGCCCAACGGTGGCTAGAAATGGATCAGTTTGTATGCGTCGGTCCGTTTGAGCCGCGCCGTTAAGCTAGGTTTTTTTGTGTCCTTCTATTCAAGGGGACCAAAATGGGTCGGTGGATGCCCTAAATTGTTAATATTTGTGCTAGATAATTATATCTTGGTCAAAAAATTGTCACCCGAGGATCTAAAACACATGGAGTGTTCTATACACGTGTTACTAGAAAAAAGAGCAAAAAACGGTCACACATAATTATATCAATGGATCCATATTAAAAGGTTTTCGTGACATATAATTTGTATTCATCGGTTAAATTTTGTTTTTGACTCTAAGTTGACCTAATAAAGCGGTACGGTCTTAGTCAAAAAGAAGTATCACATGAGGGTCTGAACACATGAAGTGCGCTATACTCGTGTTACAGTCGCACACAATACAAATCATGGTGTTTAACAAATATAGTATAGTCATGACGTAAATAATTGCATCCGAAATTAACATGCTGATCACACGTGGAAGTATAAAATTATCCACAGATCAAAATCCGACTTTGCCTGCCTAATCACTACGGGACACCAAGCAACAGTCCTAGCAACTAAACATGAATACATGATCACGCACGTTAACAGCCGCCGCAGCCGCCCCCGCCGCCACAGCCTCCGCCTCCACCGCACCCGCCGCCGCCCCCTCCGCACGCGGACGCCGCGGAGCTCATCATCATGGTCGTCGCCGCGCCGAGAACCATTCCCGTCGCCAGGTCGTTGTTGGACGCTTGGGTCGTGCTCTTCCCAGCGCTAGGCGCAGAGTACTTCGGCGTCGCCGTGTACCCCTGGCTGCCGTAGTACTGCACGCTCTTGGCGCTGCTCTTCTTCTTGGCCTTGGCCCCCTTGGCGCACCCGAACGCGGCGATGGCGGCCACGGCCACGATCGCGACGGCGAAGAGCACGATCAGAGCGGGGCTCCCCTGCAGGGCGTGGACGCCGGCGGCGTGCGCGGTCTGGGCATCGAGTCTCACCATTGCTTCGGAACCTCTCTCTGTCACGAGAACGGGATCTGGCTGGCTAAGCGACAAGGCCTAGTTTTCGATCGAGGGATTTTCCTGTTCGATCTGACGCAATTACGATCGAGTTTGCGAGGACGAGGGGGGCGTGCTTATTTGTATGGGCAAGTTTGGAATTCGGGTAGTTCACGAGAAGACGAAGACCTGCCTCGGCCGGATTCGATCTTGTCGTGGACTCTGGAATTTTGTTCGTGTTCAAATCGGCCTACGGAAGGTGCCTCTTCGCCCTCCGTCAGCCCGATTCACCGCTGCCTACACCAGCCGTCGAGTTCATGGGACGCTAGCTGAATTTGTTACTATGTATTCTATACTCTCTAGTTGTTCATCCAGTGGTGATTTGAAAAGGATGTGAACACGTTCAAAACTCCATGCTTAAAACCATGCTAAATTTCAGGTAGGTAAACAAGCATAGATGTACAGATTGAACATACCAACCCATCACACGGTACAATATATATGAAAATATAATATCCACAGCATAGATTCTTCAACTGCCTAACCGGTTACCTACTGCGACACACCAACCCAATGAGGGCATGTACAGTGGTGATGACTCAGCTGTCTGTAAGGTGTAGTTATAGGTGGTTTTGGTGATGTGGAGGAAAGAGAATGATGAGGGCATGTACAATGGTGCTGACTAAGCTGTCTGTAAGTGGTGGTTATATGTAATTTTGATGATGTGTGAAAGAAATTGAGAGAGAGAGTGATTTATGGCGTAAAGTTGTTAGTCTGTAACATTACTAGACCAAGGCTAGCGATTTTGCTATTATATGGAGGGTGTATGACTATCTTTATGGTTATGGCTAAAAACAAATTACAGTGTTGTTTAGACTATCATACTATTGTCTATAGATGACATGTAATAGTACTACAGACATCATCTGTCTAAACCACTGTACATGCCCTGAGAGAGAGGGAGGCTGTCTGTAAAGTTACATACAGTCTGTAGGCTTCTTACAGACGTCTTACAGACAGCATTTTTGTTGTTGTATGAATGGTGTCTATAACTTATACTCACACATGGTTATGGCTAAAAATAGATAGCTTATAGACAGACCATTGTAGACGCTCTCTATACTATTGTCTATATATGACATGGAGTGATACTACATGCCCTGAGTACAATCAGCACTATCGATGCATGGACCACGTCAACCGCTGCAGCCACCGCCGCACCCGCCGCCGCACTCACCGCCGCACTCGCCGCCGCGCCTCTGCTTCTGCTGCTGCTGCGGAGGGTACGCGTAGCCCGGGGGCGGCGGGTAGCCGTAGCCCTGGGGCGGCTGCTGCGCCGGGTAGCCGTACGCGCCGGCGGGAGGCGGCGGCGGCTGGCCCTGGCCGTAGTAGTAGACGCCGTTATTCTGTTGCCTGCGCTGCTTCTTCATCCCGTCGGCGCAGCCGAAGGCGGCCACTGCGGCCACCGCCACCGTGGCCACGACCGCCAAGGCCAGCAGCAAGGCGGGGCTCCCCACCAGGTCGTCGACCGCCGTGGCGTCCAGTGGCCCGAGCCTCACCATTGTCCTGGAGCACGGAGCAAGAAGAGGAAGGAGGAGAATGAAACTGTGGGAGGAGCTTGCGAGGTGGGGAGATAAACACCGGGGGGTTCCCAAGTCAAAGTCCTGGCGAGGATAAATAATGCTACACTTACGGGCTTAACTTACGTAATAAACTTACGGCTGTACGTGGCTTCATTTATATCATCATAAGTAGCGAGTACAAGGGTAAAACAGAAGCTAGCCCAGGAAACACACGCACCACCCCGCGTCGCCCTCCTCTGGCGACACGGGGGAAACCCTAGCGCCGCCAGCCGCCCGGCCCTCTTCTCTCCGCCCGCCGCCGCCGGAGGGGCCGCGGCGAGCCGCGCCACGCCTCAGACCAGTGGCCCGGGGCGTTTTCTCGGCTCCTCGCGTTTCCGGCGCGGGGAGCTGCGACGGCGGCGAGGATACGGGCGGCGCGCGCTCTTCTCGCGTCGTGGTCGGCTGGGGAGTCCTGTCGGAGGCGAAGTCGGCGGCGGTCGGCGGCGCGGCCGGCGCCATGAGCGGGCCGTCTGGGCTGCTAGGGCCGTGCGGGACATGGGCGCTTGGGCTGTGGCGGCGCGGTGCGCTTTGGCCTGGTCTCTTCTCGGCGTCGAGGTTCTGCGGCGTCCATGTCGGAGGCGAGACGGCGGTTGGCGGCGCGGCGGCCGCCGCCATGGGCGCGCCCCGATCAGGCCTGCTAGGGCCGTGCGGCCGCGGCGCTTTGGCTGTGGCGGCGCGGTGTGGCACGGCCTCGGTCGGGTGGGCTGCGCGGCGGAGGCTCACGGGTTGGCCACGAGCTGCGTGAAGACAATGGTGGCGGCGTTGTTCTGCGGCGTCCGGCGGGTCGCTCGGTGTTGCTGCGGTGCGCCGAGGGTCGCGTGGCAGCTTGCGAGGGCGGGCGGCGAGCCCACAGGAGGAGGGTTTGGGTGAGCGCGGAGACGGCGGCCGGAATCCTCGGCGGTGCGGCGAGCTGCGGTGGCGCGTCGTCTTCGGGCCCCGTGTTGGTGTTGGTCGCGTCCTCACATGTGGCGTTCGCGGCGCCCACGATGTTCTTCGGCGACGCTCCGTTGGCCTCTGAGCGCGACCTCCGGGATTCGCGTTCGGCGGATCGGTGGTGATCTGTACGGTCCTCTTTGGGCGGGCGCGAGTTTCTTGAGACTCTTGGGCGAAAGCTTTGTCTTGGCGGCCGGCCGGGGCCAAGCGACGGTGACGCGGGGTGGCGCACTTCCTTCTTAGGCGTCGTCGAGCGGATGTCTCTTGATCTCCGGGGCTTTGGAGAAACCCTAGATCCTCACACGGGATCGAGCGGCGACTTCTGGTGTCGCTTTGCCTCTTGGGGCCTCGCTTTGGGCGTCCACTGGACAGAGGGGTTTGTGGAGTGTTTTGGCGGTTCGGTGGAGGCGGGTTCGTCTTCGGCCAGGTGGGACGCGGCCTCGGGGTCGGTGTGGTAGTTGGAGCGGTGGCTCCGGTCTTTTCGCCTCCGCCTGTTGCGTTGAGGTGTGGTGTCGACCTGGTTGGTCGTCGACCCGTGTGGAGCGCAGCCTCGGGGCTGGCGTGTGGTGTCGTGTTGTCACGGTTTTGGGCGGTTCTCATCGCGGGCGGCTATGCATAATGAGCGAAGGCACTGCCGTTTGAAAAAAAGTACGTGGCTTCATTTCAAGCCAAGAGGAAAAAACGTGGCCCAGTTCCTCCTTAAGTTTGCACCAACCGGCTGATTCCACCTCATCCCGTAACTCTCATCCCGTAACTTATGGCCCGTAAGTCTAGCATTGACGCGGCCTCTACGTACCTTGCAGCAGTAGCACGCTACTACGCTAGGTAGGTTCTCATCAACATTAATGGTCGACTGTAGCATGTGGTATCTGATTCCTCAAAAATGTATACATGGATGGTGACAGGAGATATTTTCGGCATGCAACCAATTGCCCTTAAATTCATGAAAGGTCACCAGTCACCAATATCATACCATTGCAGAAGATGCCAACTTCAGAAAGAGAGTTTATACTGAATCATATTGGGAGAGAGGCAGTTATGATTAGACATGTGCGTACACTGACCTTGCCGGAGGCCGCAAATATGCAAATTGTACATATTTACAGCATCTTCACCGGGAAAAGCCCAATAGCGCCTTCAATAGCAACTTAGTGACCGACGGTAAAATTAGGCTCACACCGGCGCACTCAATAAAGCACCAGCACCGTTTCGAACCTAATAAAACCGCCGGCAACCGCATGTCGGCCCTTCGCGCGGGGTGACGAATGTGCGCGTCGGCAGCTCGCGCCACGTAAGAAAATGCCCGCGAACTAGCCATGTCAGCGGCTCAACGGCCGGCGCCTTCATAAATGTGATGCCTCGTATGCTCTGCCGCCGGTTAGAGGCCACCGTGAATGTGATGCCTCAGATGCTATGCCGCATGTTGCCGACGAAAAGCCACCGGTTCTCCACGCGCATATGCCACCATAAATGTGACGCCTCAGATTCTGGAGTTGGCTCCGCCTATTTATGCCACACTAGCCTCTCCTCTCCACCAACGACTAGCCCCTCCGTTGTAGTTTTTTTTTTTGCTAGTTTTTCCATATTTGTGGGTCAACTTTTTGAACTTTTTAAAATTTGAACAAATTTGAAATTTGAACAATTCTTAATTTTGAACTTTTTGAAGTTTGAACTTTATTGAAATTCGAACATATTTTTATTTTCATTTGTTCAAGTTTGAACTATTTAAAAACTAAACATTCTTCAGGTTTAAACAAATTTTTAATTTGAACAATTTTAAATTTTGAGCATTTTTTAAGTTTGAACTTGTTTCAAGTTTGAATATTTTTATTTGAACATTTTTAAGTTTGAATATTTTTTATTTGAACTATTTTAAATTTGGACATTTTCAAGTTTAAATAAATATTAAAATTTAAACATTAAGAAAAAAACGCAATATCTTTTTTGTTGGGCCAAGTTGGATCGGCCCATGTATCCTTCGCTTCAACGGCCCGAACACTCTATCCTGCTAAAGGCGTTGAATAGCCCGTGAAGATCACTTGGAGATAGCAGACCCCTGGGTATGGGGAGATGCTATACACCACCCTGGTCGGTGCGGACCAGGCACCGCACCCCCCAGGGTGCCTGTTGGGCCGGCCCAGTCACGTTTGTTTTTGTTTTTTTCTTCTGTTTTTCTCCTTTTCTGCTGTTTCTTTTCTTTTATTTTTTAAAAATTAAAAATGCCAATGTGAAATTTTTTCGGAAAAACAAAAAATTTATAATATAAACTTTCCAAAATATGAATATTTATAAATTTTTATATTTTAGAAAAATCGAAAAACATTATTTTCGAGTCTTTTTTTTATATGAACAATGTCCGAATTTGAATAATTTTTTATTTGAACAATTTTCGGATTTGAACATTTTTCGAATTTAAACATTTTTGGAACTTGAAAAAAATTCAGATTTGAACATTTTTTATGTTTGAATATTGTTTTCCAAATTTTGAATATTTTTTAGATTGAACATTTTTAGATTGAATTTTTTTTCAAAAATTCGATTTTCCCAAAATTTGAACATTTTTTGATTATGAACATTTTTTGGATACGAACAATTTTTAGCTTTGAACATTTTTCATTTTGAACACTTTTTAAATTTGAACTTTTTCGAATTTGAACTATTTTCAATTTTAAACTTTTCAATTTTGAACTATTTTCAATATTGAACTTTTCAAATTTAAACTTTTTACATTTTAAACAAAAATAAAAATAAACAGAAAAGAAAAGGAAACAAAAAAGATAACAGAAAAAGAAAAGAAAAGAAAAAACATAAATAGAAACAAAAAACGAAAAAAAGAAAAAAAAAGGTGACAATGGGCCAGGCCCAATACCTGACCAGGGTGTGCGGAAAAAAATCAAATTTAGGAATTATTCAAATTTGAAAATATTCAAGACTAAAAAAATCGAACTTCATAAAATTTCAAAAATGTAAAGTGTAGATTTTAAAATTTTCAAAACCAACCGTAATCCAACAAAAAACCAGAAAAGACCAGGTAGAAAACCACCAGAAGTAGGAAAAAAATGAAACCGGAAATCCTCTCCCACCAATGGGCCTCGACCATCGGGTCCACATTGAGTTGCGAATAGGTTTCACTGTATTTTAACCTTTTATGAGGTTTTCTGGATGAGCTTTGGGCCATAAACTGGAGCATGAGCTTAACTTGACCATCGGAACCTCAGAGTAGACTGCCTAAGAGGATATCTAGTCGCGTCTCACCAAAAGTGCCGAATCGGTCATTTGGGGGACGCCGCACCATGGTGATGCGCTTGCAGGCGTTCCTCTCCAGCCACGTCCCCAAAACGTGACCCCTAAACATTTTTATTTGAAATTAACGCTTGCTTCCCGTTGGGTCACCTCGGTCAGCTCCCGGCCAGCGAGAAATTCAGTGAACTTGTCTGTGAGCTTCTTCTTGCCGAAAGGGTCGTCGTTGATGAGGACGACAAACTCGAAGTACTTTTCATAGGGTACTCCGCCTCATTTTCCCCAAGCAACGCTAAGCGTGCAGCATGACCGTCCCTGCCCCTACCACGGCCGAGTCGGCCATGGCAGCTTCTTCGACCGCAGCCAGTTGAACCCGCCATGGAGCGTGTGCGGAGTAATGTGGGTTATGGCGTCTAGGGTTGTGGATGTGTGGCGGTAGGGTTGTGTGAGGGGCGACAGGCGAGCACCCCCATATTATATGCCGGAGGCGGGCGAGTGGGAGATGGCACGCATTAACAACGGCACGAAGGACAAGGCGCGACTAGAAGTCACCCTGCGCGTCTCTTGGAAAAATGCAACATGGATGAGTGGAAATTAATTTCCGTTGGCCAGAGGTAGGAGGCGGGTGCGCGGCAACCCTGTGTGGCTGACGAGGATGGCCTGCGACTCGTGACATAGCTTTTGGTTGCGTCTGCCGCCCCAGCAGCGTCCCTGTGTAGCGGTAATGGACTCGGGGAGCCGAACACCGTATTAGACCGCGCCGGATGGAAAAGGCTTTCGGGCGCGTGGCTAGGAGCGGTCAAATGTTCCGCGTGCCCCAAATCCCTTTGGATGACGCGACTGAACATGCTCTAAGCATTGGTTTAGCTGCAGTATAGTGAGGAGACAAAGATTTTTTTTTATTTCATACATTGTAGTGATGGGACAACTTCCAACAAAGTAAGTGGGCCCTCTTTTGAAAAATCATATGACGCTAAATTCTAAATTAAGCAGTTTTCTTTCATTGTTTACATTTTATTTCTATTAAGTTATTTATATTCAAAAAATACTGACTAGATGTCACGTGTGTGAACCCCGCCGCCATGTCATCATGGAACATTGCTTTCAAAGAGGCTAGAGACAAAATATGTACCATTTTGGCACTTGGAATTTTACAATGGATGGTAGACATAATTAATATTTTACGAATACTAGTTGAATGCCCGTGCGCTGCTACGGAACCTTAAGGCTTGCCGCAAATCTGGCCTTCCTTTTCGTTGCAATCGGAATGAAACCTCTCTTCTCTTCTCTCCATCCACCATCCTCTCTCTCTCACGCACATAAATCATATAGTACAATATAACTGAAACATATAAAGTACAAAATACGCGTTGAAATGAAGGGAGTGGTGTTTTGGCACATGAGAGCATATGCTTCCATTATTTTGAAATGCATGTTACACACATTTTGAAATTTTAAAAAAATTGTAAAAAAATCGCACGTACATCTTCACGTGCTACATGCTCACAAAGTCGTTTCATAAAAAATCGACTTGTCGTGTGGCATGTGTAAAAAAAATAATGCTAAAAATAAAGCTATTCAGAAAATAAATTTCTCTTTCTCGCAACACTTGACGAACACACGTATATTGTGGAGATGTACATGTAGAATTTTTTATCAAAAAATTTCGATACTTTGAAATATAATTTTTTTTGTGGAGTGAGCATATGCACCCGAGAGCCGAATTTAATTTCCGATGAAAATCCTCATGGATGACCATCACCTATGACGTACAAACTTATTGCATGCTTGTATACCTGGATATCTTTACTATTAAATCAAAATCGGTGTTGTTGGTACGTTAAAAACCGGTTCTATTTTTCATACATAAAAAACCGGTTGTTTCTCGCTCGATCTGTATGTGGTTCGTTCAATCAAGAGCTCGATGTGGGACAAGACCATACAAAAGTTTATCCTCCTCATACACTTCATCCGTCGCCCCTCATGGTCCTAGCCCATTTTCTTTTCGCTTAGTATCTTCAAACTATGGCGAAACACGGTTCCATCCCCTTTGGAGCGCCGCAGCCGCCGGGCGGGATAGGAGCTGCTTCCACGCTGAAGGGCAACCGCTCCACGCCACGCGCCTGGCAAACAAAACAGCGAGCTTCGTCCGCGGAGGATTTTCGGCGGCAAAGATCACGCAAAGGGCAGGGCAACCCGATCTGTTCGTCCATGTTCAGACACCGCCGTCCTAGCAGGCACTGTGTAAAATACCCAACGTCTTCACCAACCTGATGGTGGTGGCAGTGGTGGTGTTGCTACTATGTCCTGCTGTTGTGTAAAAATCATGTATTCCTAGGTACAAACTGTGGCCTGAGGTTCTTTCAAAATGCATAAGATGTTAGTTATGGTCAACCGAATGATGATTACGATGTATTCTTCTGCATCAGCTGTCAGTGATGCCATTGAATTATGGGAGAATAAATACAAACCTTTTACCACCAAGTTCGGGGAGTTCAACTCTTCTGTTGTAATCTCGTTTCCTTCACCCCTTCCTACTGCAGGCACATTAAAGTGTTCAGAGCTGGTGGGTCGTATACCAAGATGAATTTGAAGCTCAATTGCAAGAAAATATCATCCAAGCAGATAGAGTTTGCTGCAATCAAAATTAAAGGAAACTATGAGGTTTGTTGGGGCTCGGTATTTTGGACCCAATTGTTGCATCACTTGATCTGAATATTTTTATCTGCTGTCATTTATTATCAGAAATTGACATCTTACTACAGCCCCTTCTAGGAAGTGAGACTTATATGACACCCTGTACATGTTTAAATTGGTGTTAGCATGTTTTTTCAATTTACAGTAGTTAAGTTGACTGTTTCTCAATATGCAGAAATTTCTCGAAATATTGGGAGAAGTGCACTACGTCTATGTTAAGAGTAAATGTGATCATTTCATTATTTCTCGAAATTGTGGGAGAAGTTGTAACATCGTCTATTTTCATGGCTAATTTATATATAAACACGTCTACCGATAACCCATTAGATGGATTATTATCATGTGTATGTATATGAGCGTCGTTGTAACTGGTCCATTTCAATAGCTAGCCAAAGAATCCACGGACTACTGCATTTAAGTTCCATACAACATCTCATCAGTGCATTAATTGGAAGGACCTCAATATATAAAATCTCCATCCATGCAAAAAGCACCATATCAGTAATCTGCAAAAAAAACAAACAACTATTCATAGGAGCAAAAAAGGCAACAATACAGGGTATCAGGCAGAAAAAATTACCAGTAAAAGCAGTCACACGCAAGCATAGACCGCTTGCAAGTTGCAGTAAGAGAGTTCTTTTCTTCCGAGAATAAAAATAATATCCGAGAGCTTCTACGGCACGAAGTCAATGTCGCTGTCAAGGCATCCCACCGTGATCATCTGCACGAGCGAAGCGCAGGTTAAGAAAAACCCCAACCAATCAAGTAAATCCAACAGAAACAATAAGAGAACGGGATAAAGACCTTAGTGCGGAGAGGAGCTGGAGGAGATACTGATTCTACGCCATGCGAGGGAAAGATCCCCTTCAGCTCCACCTTCTTCTGCCATGGTAGGCGGCGTTTGACTTTGAGCCGCGTAGATGCCGGTCAACCTCCTCCTCCAGCACACGCGCCTAGTTCGCCTTCCGTTTCCTTCCCGACCTGACACTGCCGATGCAAAGAAGCTGGATGAACTTAAGTTCCGAAACATTCGATTCCATACGAGGAAGACGACGAGGCGGGGCATACACGCGGCTGCTATTGGTGATGCAGGGTGGGTGACAGTCGGGAGCGACGAACAAAATTGGGCGAGGCCCATACATGGACGACCGACGAACGTCGACACTTTTCCTCCATCAGCCGCAGCAGTTTGGATTCTCCTCCGCGCGAGAAAAGGTGGGATAGATGGTGTCTTCGATGAAGCATGAATGAGAGAAATAGTTATGGGTATGTGATTGAAAGGGGGAGGGAACGGTTATTTTGGAAGGGGTAGTACATCACAGGTTAATGGGATGATGATATTTCCATATCGTTTCCTAGTGCACAGAATTTGGAGAAGAAGGTCGTAGCTAACCAGGTAATATATAATGCAGTGAATATTCGTTTTGGTAGCAATGGGTAAGATTAGTTAGGAAAGAAATAATATGTCATTAATGACTTATCAAATCCCCCATTGCGTGAGATGGGCACATTGCCTGCAGGGTGGGAAGGAGAAGATTGCCGCCTGATTTACGCAGGGTTAACCGTAAGGAGAAGATAGTGACCTATTTTTTGCTCAATAAACTTGCGGGAAGTTAAGAGAGTTTTTGATATGTGTGCTATCAGATGAAGATCGGACGGTGCAGATGCGACGACATCAAACATTTTTTATGACGTACAAACTACAATGTAATACGGAGTAGTAAAGATTTACGTCATAGAATAAAAGGATGAAATGTTAATTACCGGTGCTTTTTGAGTGCTAATAATTAAGATTTTTTTTTTTAATGGGCGAGAGATTGTGGGAAAAGTTAATTTTTTGGCAAGTATTTTAATGCTTGTGCAGATTTGATTGATATCACGCCTGAGATTGTTTCCTAATTAGAACCAATGAAAGCGGAGACCGTGAGATTGATTGGACGTACAGGATGGTTCCAATGACGACCATCAAACGCGTTGAGTGATGTGCCTACTTATTTTGGCCGTGACATATTTTGATGTGCCTACTTATTTTGGCCGTGATATGTGATTGCCTTACCATATTTTGATGTACCGTGATAGGTGATTGAGATATTCTGATTGAGTTTTATACCATAATTAACTTGTGCGTGGGGGGATTTTGGTGTTTGACTTGATCGGACGAAGCGGAGTAGGGAGAATAGATTGGACGGCCAGGATCTTTTCAATGACGACCACCAAACGCGTTGAGTGTCAAACGACCAACTCCCATTTAATAGTAAAGATTTGAGAGGGAAAAAGTATACTTACCTTATGTGTATTAACATATTACACGATACTAAGCAATGGTGAAAAGAAAAACTGCATTACACCATTCAAATAAGGATTGCAACCATTTCATCTAATGAGGCATTTTGAAACTTTACAAATATTGTTTAAGTTGTAGTTTGCAACTAAAATCCATTGAAAGTTCATTCAAACACATAAATTATAGGGTTTATGATGAGTTGCATACAAAATACAACCAATTTACTGATTGAAAAGTATATCATTTAACTTAAATATAAAAGTGCACTCACACTCGTGATGTTCCGTTTCTCCCCTTTTTGAGGCAATGTCTTACTCTTTTCTTAGAGAGAGAATTCTTCTCCTGGTTGCGACTTGGACGCGTCTCCTCTCCCGCTACAGTAGAGGCGACTTTCTGGAACCCCGAGCAGATCCACCCCCTCGCCGTCGATTCGCCGGGTCCCCTGTCCTCCGCCGGCCGCTGCGCGGCGGGAGGATGGGGGAGCCTCGTCTCGTGTGTGTGTACAGGGTAGGCTCTGCTGGGACTCGACGGCGGCGTTTTGGAGTGGGCGCGGCTGGTCTTCGTTTTGCGGTGGTGCTCGTCCCCTCCGGCGGTGGAGTTCTTCGAAGCGCCATGGCGGAGCGCCTCCTCATCGCGCTCGCGGGTCCCGGTGGACAATGCGTGCGTTTATCCCCCTCTGGATCTTGACGCGGCGGATCCGGTTGACAATCCCGAAGCCACGATGTTGGATCAAGACGGCGTTACCGGCGGAGCAGAGTGGAGGCTCCGGAGTTCGAGGTCCGGTGACTACCACCGCATGGGGACATCTTCCGATCCAAGGCTTGTGCGAAGATGCAGCGGCGACCCGCCAACGCATTCTTCTCCCGCGTCGCGATGCTGTTTTGCGAAAGGACTTGTGTGTAATTTCTAGCTTTGGTGTTCTTTTAACTCTTGTTTCAATATAATCAGTGGTTTCCTCGCAAAAAAAAAAAGCCAACGCCCACAATGAAAGACAATAGATTGTTCAACAAAAAAATTCTGAACCGGCCGTCTAAATTATCATTTCATGGCATAGCTTTTAAGGGGAACCTCATGAAATCATATCTTGATTTGGAGAGATTAACTCTCCAAAACAAGAATAGTAATTGTTTACTTTCCCATTATATCCTATTAAATTGATATGTTTTGGTTATTTTTAAATCCATGGTATCCTCATGTTGCTCCCTATGGAATCCTTTAGAAATGATGGTAATCATGTCTTTAGTAGCAGCCCTCGCCTCCCTAGATCGTGCCCTCATTGTGATCTTCGATGTATTATGTTTGTCCTCATCGCTCGCCACATGGTCATCCATCTTCACTTTTTCGAACTTTACTTCATATTTTCAATTCTTGATATACTCTTCACGTGGGTTTCTTAATTTACATGTCAAAAACTATACACCTTATATCTTGAAACGGAGGGAGTATCACTTATCTAATGTAGCGATAAATATTTTTCAACAAAACACGGGTTTCCGTTGCATTTTAGGAACCTGTGGTAGCGAATTACTACATTATAATTTTCAAAATTTATTTCGATGGAGGATATCAGATTATTTTAGATCAAATTCAAAATTTAATCCTCATAATCGAGAACTCTGTCAAACTGTAGAATCACATTGGGCCCGGGCTGATAGTAGATCGGCCTACACTACACAACTGGGCTTCCTATGGCTCCTTCCAAAGCAGTACGAGCAGCAGAACCGCACCAGCTCATGTCTTGGGCCAGGCCGACAGAGCACACGTCGCCTTCCTTAACAAGGAATCGGAAGCTCCCCACCATCCGCAGGCATCGCCATCGGAACCTGCAGATGATCGAGACGACACATGCCACAAGCAGCGAACACCTGCAGGCAACTGACGCGAGAGCTCGGACTCATTCCGTCATTCGCCTTGTACAGTCAAGAACGGCTGCGTGCTTGCTCTTACTGATCCAGTCCCAGCACCTGCGTACACACCTTTCTGCTCTGCTTGGCCGGACAGACCAGTCAGATATCAGAGCAGCACCTCCCTTTAACCATTTTGTATATAAGAGGGAGATGCTTTTCCGTGAGGTTCGTCAGAGTGGCATAGGGGCTGATGGTTGTGCCAACGCGACTAAATGGCTCGAGCACGGCCAGAAGGCGCTGATCGCGGTTGGCGCCAGCGCCCCAAGCCCACCTATATATACCACTCAGCCCACATCACTTAGTGGGTTGGTGCCACCTCTTCCAAACTTCACAAGGGGGTGTAGGGTTTGCTTTTGGCTCCTCTTATGCACACAAGGTGTTTGATGAAATGTCCCAAGAGCATGAAACAAACATGATATGAAGTGTCGGAGCCACACTTGATCGAGCTTCCTCATTTATTTTTCCTCCTCGATCGCGGTTAGCAACACTTGAACCTTTCATATATATATGTGTCATTGATAAAATATGCATATGTGTGTAGTTCATTGTTTAATTTGTATTTAGTTTAACAAATGCATGATGGTTAATTATATATTTTGTATTATAATAATGCAGATGAATCGGCAATGGATGTACGCTAGCCGACTCTCCGGCGAATTCACTACGGGTTTGAAAGATTTCCTCGTAGTGGCTAATGCGAACAAGCAGGAGGGTTTTGTTATCTGTCCATGTGTTGGCTGTAAGAATCAGAAGGGTTACTCTTCCTCAAGGGAAGTTCACCTGCACCTGATTCGGCATGGTTTCATGCCAAGCTATAATTGTTGGACCAAGCATGGAGAAAGAGGGGTTATAATGGAAGAAGATGAAGAGGGGATGACATCGATGAGAGCTATCTTGATCATTTCGGTGATACTTTCATGGATGATGCTGAAGGTGGGGAAGATGAAGGGGAAGATGATCAAGAAGAGGCACGTGATGAGCCCGTTGATGATCTTGGTCGGACCATTGCTGATGCACGGAGTCGCTGCGAAACTGAAAAGGAGAGGGAGAATTTGGATCGCATGTTAGAGGATCACAGAAAGGCGCTGTACCCCGGATGCGATGATGGTCTGAAAAAGCTGGGCTGCACACTGGATTTGCTGAAATGGAAGGCAGAGGCATGTGTAGCTGACTCGGCATTTGAAAACTTGCTGAAAATGTTGAAGAATATGTTTCAAAGAATAACGAGTTGCCCGCCAGTACGTACGAAGCAAAGAAGGTTGTCTGCCCTCTAGGTTTAGAGGTTCTGAAGATACATGCATGCATCAACGACTGCATCCTCTACCGCGGTGAATACGAGAATTTGAATGAATGCCCGGTATGCACTGCATTGCGTTATAAGATCAAAGGCGATGACCCTGGTGACGATGTTGAGGGCAGAAACCCAGGAAGAAGGTTCTCGCCAAGGTGATGTGGTATGCTCCTATAATACCACGGTTGAAACGTCTGTTCAGGAACAAGAGCATGCCAAGTTGTTGCGATGGCACAAAGAGGACCCTAAGTCGGACGGGGAGTTGAGACACCCCGCAGATGGAACGCAATGGAGAAAGATCGATAGAGAGTTTAAAGATTTTGCAGCTGACGCAAGGAACATAAGATTTGGTCTAAGTACGGATGGCATGAATCTTTTGGCGAGCAGAGCTCCAGCCATAGCACCTGGCCCGTGACTCTATGCATCTACAACCTTCCTCCTTGGTTGTGCATGAAGCGGAAGTTCATTATGATGCCAGTGCTCATCCAAGGTCCGAAGCAACCCGGCAACGACATCGATGTGTACCTAAGGCCATTAGTTGATGAACTTTTACAGCTGTGGGGAAGACCTGGTGTCCGTGTGTGGAATGAGCACAAAGAAGAGGAATTTGACCTACGAGCGTTGCTTTTCGTAACCATCAACGATTGGCCTGCTCTTAGTAACCTTTCGGACAGTCAAATAAGGGATACAATGCATGCACACACTGCTTACATGAAAGTGTACATTTGCCAAATTGTGAAGAACGTGTACCTTGGGCATCGTCGATTTCTTCGAAAAATCATGAAAGAAAGGCAAGCATTACAACGGCAAGGCAGATCACCGGCCGAAGCCTGCGGAACGCACTGGTGCTGAGGTATTTGATATGGTCAAGGATTTGAAAGTCATCTTTGGAAAGGGTCCTGGCGGACAATCAATTCCGAAGGGAGCTGACGGCACGCACCCATGTGGAAGAAGAAATCTATATTCTGGGAGCTAGAATATTGGAAAGTCCTAGAAGTCCGCTCTGCAATCGACGTGATGCACGTTACGAAGAATATTTGCGTGAACCTCCTAAGCTTCTTTGGCGTGTATGGGAAGACAAATGATACAAAGGAAGCACGGCAGGACCAGCAACGTTTGAAAGACCCTGATGACCGGCATCCGGAATGGTTTCAAGGTCGTGCCAGCTACGCTCTACCAAAGAAGAGAAGGTCATCTTTTTTGAATGCCTGAGCAGTATGAAGGTCCCGTCTGGATTCTCGTCCAATATAAAGGGAATAATAAACATGGCGGAGAAAAAGTTCCAAAACCTGAAGTCTCACGACTGCCACGTGATTATGACGCAATTGCTTCCGATTGCTTTGAGGGGGCTCCTGCGGAAAATGTTCGAGTAGCCATTGTGAAGCTATGTGCATTCCTCAATGCAATCTCTCAGAAGGTAATCAATCCAGAACGATGTGGTCCAATGTCTTGTCAGTTTCGAGTTGGTGTTCCCGCCATCCTTCTTCAACATTATGACGCACCTCCTGGTTTACCTAGTCGAAGAGATTTCCATTCTCGGTCTGTATTTCTACACAATATGTTCCCCTTCGAGAGGTTCATGGGAATATTAAAGAAATATGTTCGTAACCGTGCTAGGCCAGAAGGAAGCATCGCCAAGGGCTATGGAAATGAGGAGGTAATTGAGTTTTGTGTTGACTTTGTTCCTGACCTTAAGCCGATTGGTCTTCCTCGATCGCGGCACGAGGGGAGACTAAGTGGAAAAGCACGATCGGAAGGAAATCAACGATATGTATGGACGGCCATTCTATGACTGAAGCACACCACACGTTCGACCAATTCCAGCTTGGTGGCTCCGTGCTTTGAGAAACACAAGAATATTTTACGCTCGGACAACCCGGGGAAGCTGAATCCTGGATTAGGAAGGCCCACATGGAGACTTTCGGCAGTTGGTTGAGAAAACATTTAATGAGTGACAATGCTGTTGTAGATCAGCTGTACATGTTAGCCAAGACACCATCTTCGACTATAACGACTTTCCAAGGGCACGAGATAAATGGGAATACATTTTACACGATCGCCCAAGATAAAAAGAGCACCAACCAAAACAGTGGTGTCCGCTTTGATGCAGCAACCGAGAATGGGCAAAAGGTCACATATTATGGTTACATAGAGGAGATATGGGAACTTGACTATGGACCCTCCTTCAAGGTCCCTTTGTTCCGGTGCAAATGGTTCAAGCTAACAGGAGGTGGGGTAAAGGTGGACCAGCAATACGGAATGACAATGGTGGATTTCAACAATCTTGGTTACCTTGACGAACCATTCGTCCTAGCGAAAGATGTCGCTCAGGTTTTCTATCTGAAGGACATGAGTAGCAAACCGAGGAAACGGAAAGATAAGAAAACGATCAGTACATCATGCGATGATCCAAAGCGCCACATTGTTCTTTCGGGAAAAGAAACATCGTGGGAGTGGAGGACAAGACAGACATGTCAGAAGATTATAATATGTTTGCTGAAATTCCGCCCTTCAAAGTGAACACCGACCCAAGCATTAAGTTAAATGATGAGGATGCTCCATGGATACGGCACAATCGTAAGCAAGCAGGGACACAAGGGAAGAAATGATGTGTAATAATTTATTGTACCAAACTTTGTTGAATGGATCATGTGAATTATATTACCCGTGATGTGTTTGGTGTCCATTTTCGAATGATTCAATGACTCGAGATAGCACTGATGATACATGAAATTTGGAGTGATTCAGTCATACTCTTGCCTAGGCGTATAATATGCATACTCGTAGTCTTCATAGTCGCAACCGTTGTACTGGTAGTCGTCGCCTTCTAAGTTGCCACCGTCGTCGTCGCTGCTGTCGTCGGGCGGCGCTCGTGGCTCGAACTGAGGGTAGCGCAGGCGGGGGATATCGCCGGCCGTGATGTAGTCCATGGCGCTGCAGAGTCCGGCCGTACCACCATAGCCGACGGCCGGCCTCTTGGAAGTTCCGGGGGCGGACCGTCCTCCTCGCAAGCGCCCTCTCACGCCGATTGATGAAGAAGACGTCCCAAGTATGCTGGTTATCGGGATGCCGGGTTCATCCGTTGCTCCGGCGTGAGGTCGAGGTAGTAGTGGTTCGTGATGGCCGCCCGGCGCGCGGTACCCGAGGAGGAGGGACCGGCACGCCGCCGGCGCTTAGGCTCCACCGGCGGGGACGCGGTAGCCCGGTGGGCAAGGGTAGTTCGAGGCGCAAGCTCCTCCACCTGCTGGTAGGTTAGAGTGGGTGCGGTGGAAGCCATGAGAGAGTGATGAGAGATTGTAGAGATGTCATAATGCTGGCCAAGCCGGGCTACATATATGTAGTGACAAATGGCGGGAAAAATGGGAGCGGGAAGACAGGGGGCGGGAAGAAAGTGGCGGGAAGAAAGAGGGGGGAAGAAAGTGGCGGGGAAGAAAGTGGCGGAAGAAAGAGGCGGGAAAGTAGGGAGAAATTGGCGGGAAGGGGCGGGAAGAAAGTGGCGGGAAGAAAGTGGCGGGAAGAAAGAGGCGGGAAGAAAGAGGCGGGAAGAAATTGGCGGGAAGAGTGGCGGGAAGAAATTGGCGGGAAGAAAGAGGCGGGAAGAAATTGGCGGGAAGATAGAGAGCGGGAAGAGGAAATTGGCGGAAAAAAGAGGTGGGAAGAGGGAGGACGGAAGACAGGCGGGAAGAGGACTTGGCGGAAAAACGAAGCGGAAGAAGAGCCGGGCCAACGAGACGGCCAGAAGAGCGGTGAGAAAGTTGGTGGGAAGAGGGAAGTAGGAAAGATTTTTAAATGAATTAGTTTTATTTTCTGAATTTTTGATATATTACTTGTATTTTTAAGATTTTGAAATGAATTAGTTTTATTTTTCTGAATTTTTTGATATATTATTTGTATTTTAAGATTTTTAAATGAATTAGTTTTATTTTTCTGAATTTTGATATATTATTTGTATTTTTAAGATTTTGAAGTGAATTAGTTTTATTTTTCTGAATTTATTGATATATTATATGTATTTTTAAGATTTTGAAATGAATTAGTTTTATTTTTCTTTACTTTTTGATATATTATTTGTAATTTTCAGAAAAGTAATTTGAAAAAGAAAAGTAATTTGAAAAAGAAAAGTAATTTGAAAAAATACCTTTAGTCGCGGTTGGCCAAACCCGCGACCAAATTTCCGCGGGAAACAAACCCCAAATGAGCTTTAGTCGCGATTGGGGTCCCCAACCGCGACTAAAGGCCACCCTTTAGTCGCGGTTGGGGACCCCAACCGCGAAGTGGCAGCTATAAATACGCGCGGGCGGCGGCGCACTTGTTTCTCCTCTTCTTCTTCGCGAGTGCCGCGCTCTTCTCGTCTCCCGCCCGTCGAACTGCCTCGCGTGTGCTCCCTCGTCGCCGCCCGCCGCCCTCGTCGTCGCCGTCGACCTTCTTCCGCGCCCAGCCCGCCGTCGTTCGCCGTGTCCCACTCGTCTGTGTACAGAACACCCCGGCCCGCCGCCGCGTCGAACCCGCCGGCCTGCCCTGCCTTCGCCGCCAGATGACGACGATCGCCCGCCCGCGCATCTGTGGCCCCGCCCGCCCGACCTTGCGCGCAGCCGCATGACCTTGTGGCCAAGCCGGCCTGCCCAGCAGCCCATGAGCCTTGGCGCGCGAGAAAGGAGAGAGGAGCCGGGCAGTTTTTCTTTTTGTGTTTTATTCTTTTTAATTTTAACTAGTTAATTAGTTTAACAAAAACGGTAAAATTAACAAAAAAAGTAAAACTTGATAATTTGTAACAAAATGTATATATAGTTAACAAAAATTTAACTTAACAAAAAATTTTTAACAAAATTTAACTTAGAAAAATTTGACTTAAGAAAATTTAACAAAAATAACAAAAATTTAGACAAAAAATTTAGTTAACAAAATTTTGACTTAAGAAAAATTTGACTTAAGAAAAATTTAACTTAACAAAAATTTGACATAACAAAAATTTAACTTAACAAAAATTTTACTTAACAAAATTTTGACTTAAGAAAAATTTTACTTAACAAAATTTAGACTTAACAAAATTTTAACTTAACAAAATTTAGACTTAACAAAATTTTAACTTAACAAATCTTTTAACTTAATTAACAAGAATTATTTTATTTTGGGATCGAGAGGGGGTGGCGAGGGTTATGTGTCCTCGGCACCGCCACCGCCCTCTCGGTCACCGCCACCGGTCTCTCGGTCACGCGTGCGGTCACTGCGTCCCCCCTCGCCACCCTCTCGGTCCACCGCCACCGGTCTCTCTCTTTATATGTAGAAGAGATGTGATAGATAATGCATATACACAATTAATTTGTTTTTACTACATGTTTTCAGGACTGACATATGGCGGACGATAGAGCTGACCCGATTCTGGACAACTATGATCTGGACGCTGAAGACCATATATTCGGCATCATAAAAGGCGATATTCCATATGTGCCGACCGGACAAGAAGAAGATGATATCTCTTCTTATCTGAACCTTGACGGTGAAGATGAAGGGCGCCGTCAGCAAGATGATGCCGAAGAAACGTCGATAAACGACGATCTTCAATTGGAAGTAGCAACCACCTCCGGCGCCGAGGTATATATATACATTGAGCCTATGGTGATACAAACTAACGATTTGAATAAATATGTGTGTACTAACGCACGCGACTCTCTTTCTTATTTTAGCCCTCGGCCGGATCGTCGATCAAGTACGTCGTCAAAGCGTGGCGCAACCAAGACGCTGAAACAAGGAGAAATATATACCATCGAGGTTATCGACAGTGCAACCGGCAAGCCGCTGGAGCCCGAGAAGAACGCCACCAAGTTTATCAACCAATGCGGAGCCGTTGTTAGAGACAACGTCTCGATCACCGTCCAGGAGTGGAATGAGCCAAAGAAGGCACGTCTTGGTTTCACTTTTGTCGACAAGAGAACAAAAAAAGATTGCTTGCAAAAGCTTCTGCAACATGTCGTCCTACCTCCGGAATACCACAAATTGGATGAGGAGGGTAACAAGATTGAGGAAAACAAGAAGAGGAGGAAGCTAATCAAACAGTTCGCTCTTGGTAAGATGGCCGATACATTCAGGAAATTCAAGCAAAATCTAGCCCGTGACTATGTCAACCAGAACAAGACTCCGGATTTCAAAGGACAATATGAGAAACTGAAACATGATTGGCCAGAATTTGTGAAGCAAAAGAAATCGGAGCAGTTCCTTGAACTATCGAAAAAAATAAGGAAAATGCGGCTAAGAAGGAGTACAATCATATTATGGGGCAAGGAGGGTATCGCCTTTGGGAGCCTAGGTGGGAGAAGATGGAGAACGAGCTGAGGGCGCGAGGAATCCGTCCAGGTACGGAGGGATGGGACCCAAGGGCCAAAAGCTGGTGGTACGGGCATGGGGGATCGCTGAACCCGGAGACAGGAGAGTGTGTTTACCGGGGCAAAATAATTAAACCCACCCAAAAGCTTATTGAGGCAATGAGGGATGCTCAAGAGGGGAAGATCAAGTTCAACAGAGAGAACGACGCGCTGACGAAAGCCCTCGGGAATCCTGAACACGGAGGACGTGTACGAGGCATGGGGCACATTCCGTGGAAAATAGGGTTCCCCCAACGATGACCCGTACGGTTACAGAAGCCGTAAGAGAAAGATGGATCGGGATGCAGATGTTGTGGCGCGGTTGGCATCGGAAATGGATGTGATGAAGAAAACCGTGAGTGTACTAGTAGCCGAAAGAGATGCATCTCGGGCGCAGCATGAAGATCATCCAATGGATCTCGGAAGCCAGCGGAAAAGCAGCGTGGCTTCCACGGAGGCTGCCTGGTGATGATGCACATGTGGATCCGCAGATGGCTCCTGCGCCGGAGCCTCCTCGCTACCCCGTGGACGATATAAAGGAGATGAAAGCATGTCATCTGTATTATCCTATCGGGAACATGTCCATGAAGGTAGCCATCGGCAGTGCTTTACCACCTGGAGCACTCCACCACAACAACCCCATTCAAGATGGCTATGCTCGTGTCACGGTGGAGGACATAGTCCAAGGGTTTGAGGACCGGACATTGACATTGCTACACCTGAAGGGGCGACAAGACTTGGAGATGTCAAGCGCCAGTTCATTCTATGGCAGAAGAAGTTTATCAAGTTTCCAGGCGAGGCGCCAAGGCAAACAAGTCCACCCCCCTCCGGTGGTGGTGGCGGCGTGGTGGTGGTGGTGGTGGCTCACCTACACCTCCGGCGGGTAAGCCGACGCCGCCCCCCAATTCACCTCCGGCGGGTAAGCAGACGCCGCCCCCCGGTCCTCGTCCGGCGGGTGATCGAGCGCCGCCCCCAATCCACCTCGGCGAAGAAGCGAAGCTAGGTCTTGGGTTAACCCGGAGCCTTATATGTACCTGCAACCACAAAGATACCGAGCCATCACTAAAGCCTCTCACCCCGAGGCCTTGGGAACTTAGTGTGGAGCAAAATGCAGCGGTCGTGGCTGCTCAGCATGAGAAATGGCAGGCGGACTGCAAGAAGAAAAGAGAGCCCGAGCCCAAACAAGTATTTTCTGAGAAGGAAAAGAGCTGGGCTAAGTCATTTTTGAACACACCGTCCCAAGCCGCGAAGAATCTGCCTGACGACTATGAACGTGAACTTCGTAGTCAAGCACTCGCGGTCGGGGGGAAACAAGTTGCCCAGCTCGGGGAACAAAGTAAACAGTCGATCGCCCCGCTCATAGTGAAAGCCGCAGGTCCGGACGATGCCCCTGATGTCATAGCAGCTGCGGCAGCACAGGGATTGACTGTAGCGAGAGCCAAAGAACAAGCGGCAGACGCAGGTCTGACTCTTCGTGCAGCGTTAGGCCTTGATGACGTGGCAATGAAGGACGTAGTATTTACATATGTGAAGGATGGTCCTCTCGTCGAGCCTGCGCAGGAAGAGGATCTACCTCGACAAATGAAAGGTCTGCTAAATTGGTACAAGGCTTACATAGAACTTAAAAATGCCAAAGACTATATTTATGCGGAAGTTAGACCTGAGCATCACTTCAAACATTACTATATAACAATTCATCGGAGTGAATTGTTCCAGCTATTCAATCTGCGAGAGCTCGACAAATCTATCATCAGTTGCTATGTTCTGTAAGTGATTTATTAATTTCTACCCCATCTCGTTCATTACCTGCACTATAAATATATATATTGTCCTAACTATCTTGTTGTGTACGCTATTATGCAGATTAAAGAAGCGGGAAATGCGAATAAGGCGCGTCCATGATGTTGGGTTCATTGACCCACAAATCGTTAATTCATATGTGTTAGAACACCACCCCAAGACGTGGAGGATGACCTGTGGCGGTTTCTTATAAAATAGGAACTCAAAAGTGATATTCTATTTCCTTACCATTTTGGGTGAGTGTTTCTGTCTTGAGCACATTCTCTTTTGTTTACTCCATGCATGGTATGTGGCTAATCGATGAGTTATGCATGACTGTGCATGTATCGTGTCCGCAGGTTCCACTGGATTCTGCTAGTAATTCAAATTCAGAACTCCACGGTTCTCGTCCACGACTCTCTGAATATGGATACGAAGCTTTGGGCCGACATGAGAAAAATGATGCAAAAGTAACTACTTTCATTCGTTTGCGCTCTATATCGATCGGCCTATTTCGTTCATCATTTCCTAATATCAAGTAACTAATTAATAACTCTCTTGTTCATTTAATTTTCCTTGCCTCGTAGGGTTTGGAGACGGTTCGTAGATCAAAAGGTCGGTGAATTCAAAAAAGAGCTACATTTTAAAAGGGCAAAGGCTGCGACCGGGGATATTCAGCCACCGGGGACCAATCTATGTGGATACTATGTTTGTGAGAGGATCCGGAGATACACCACTGAGCGGCAGCCGTCTGAGAACAACATCAGGAGGAATAACCTCCGGACGACGCTTACTCCAGAAGCTCGCTTCCGACCACTTCAAGAGGAACTAGCTGGATGGTTCGCGAGGGAAGTCATCGATCCTAGAGGAGAACACTATGTAGAGGACGTAGAACTTTATATGCACTAAATATGTATGGAAACTTGTTCAAAATTGTATATGGTCATCCGATATTGAATATATATTGTATATTCCTCTTGAATTCTTTTTGGTTCTAATTTCAAATTTGTTTGAAATTGTACATTCATATGCATGTATGTAGTACGGTAGAATATGTGAAACTCCTTCAAAATTAAAACCCAAAAGAAATAAAACAATACAAATTAAAAAGAAACCAGATTTAGGGGAGGGGGCTAAACCCTAAACCCTGCGGAGGCCTTTAGTCGCGGTTGGCCGGAAGAACCGCGACTAAAGGTCCTCCCTGGCTACGCCTGCTGCCCACGTGGACGGGCCTTTAGTCGCGGTTAAGGAACCGCGACTAAAGGGAGCGCTAGTCGCGCCTAATTGGTCGCGGTTGCGCAACGCGACTAATGGCAGTTGCCAACCGCGACCAAAGGCCATTTTTCTACCAGTGTCTGCTTCCCCCGCCAGACACCAGACACACAACAGAGGCCTCCCTGACCATTTTATATATAAGAGGGAGATGCTTTAGCTCCGTGGAGGTTCGTCAGCAATAAGCATAGGGTGCTCGAAGAAGTTCAGTTATAAGAAAGATATTGCCGCGGGTAAGTTACTCTTCCTTCGTAAGATTTCCTGTCATTGCAACTGCGGTTCTTCAGTCAGTTTATCTTTGGTTGCTGCGGGTTGTTGCTTCGAGAAGAGAGTTCCGGTGCTTGATCGTGTTTTATCATATGGTTTTCTGAATTTGCAACAGCGAATGATTGCTTCGTGTCTGGAGTCTGGGCTCTGCAGTTTTTTCAGATTGAGCGGGTTGATGAAGTGGGTAGTAGTTTTTTGGTCGAATGATGTAGGTAGTAGTTTTGAGCAATTCATGATATCCTCAGTTACAATGAGAATTGGGAGAGCAAGCCAATGTTATTCCTTGTTGATTCCAGAAGCACTCACTCATTCGCACATAACCTTCCTGAAATGTTAGCAATGTAGAAACCTGCGAAGGTCAAGGTTGCATGTGGTGGAATATTGGATTGTACTCTATTCGTTCCCCATTGTGAATGCTCTTGTGCTGGAATTGAATTTTAAAACACATTCAAGATGCATGCTATCATTGAAGTGTTCTTGTGGAATACTAGGTATGGATTGATAGACAAACTAGGGGCCATGAATATGGATTGGCATTAAATGGATGTTGTTTACACTGAAAGGATAGCATATATTCTTTCAATGATAGTTACCACCGAATGAAGATTGAATCTGTTGGAACTCTACATTATTGAGGCACAAAAAACTGAAAGTGTTGTTGCAAGTGCTCCCCAAGAAATCTAGCAATTGTTCAACAGATTTGCAAAACTGTTTGAGTCACCTTCTAGGTTGACACCAAGAAGAGGACTAGACCATCACATCTCACCGGTGTCTGGTGCTTCACCAATTAGAAGCAGATTGTATCGTCACTCACTTGAGTTGAAGATAGAAACCTAGAAGCAAATATCTGAAATGCTTGCAAGTGGTGTTATCAGGATGGGAAAATGTGCATTCACCTATCATTGTTGGGGCGCAAGAAAGATTTCACTTGGCGACTTGTTGTGGATTACAGAGGTTTGAATGCCTTCATTAAGGAAAAAGAATTTCATGTTCTTCCTGAAAGTAAGGGAGGATTAGGAAAGTCCTATTGATTGCTGCTTTCTCCAGACCACCGGGAAAGCATGAAAAAGGGACAATTATATCAAAATACCTGATGTCAGTAATTGAAAAATTGCTATACGAATTACGTGGCGCAAGTTGGTTTTCCAGGCTTGACCTAGGTGTCGGTTACAACCAAACTAGATTGGCATTGGGCGAGAAATAAGACTGCGCTCAGTATGCATCAAGGGCAGTATGCGTTTCTGTTCATGGCGTTTGGACTAACGGATGCGCCTGCAACCCGTCAGAGAATGGTGAACAAGACTCTGCATTGCGTCATTGTGCTCTTGTCCTCTTTGATGATATTATCATCTACAATGCGTCGTATGAAGATCACATCAAGCACCCAAGCTAAAAGAGATTTAAAACTTCCAACTGTTTGTTTGCCCAACGGTGGCTAGGAATGAATCAATTTGTATGCGTCTGTTTTTTTGAGCCACGCCGTTAAGCCAGGTTTTCTGTGTCCTTCTATTCAAGGGGACCAAAATGGATCGGTGGATACCCTAAGTTGTTAATATTTGTGCTAGATATTATATCTTGGTCAAAAAAGTGTCACGCGTGGATCTAAAACACATGGAGTGTTCTATACACGTGTTACTAGAAAAAATAGCAAAAATCGGTCACACATAATTATATCAATGGATCCATATTAAAAGGTTTCCGTGACATATAATTTGTATTCATCAGTTAAAATTTTATTTTTACTCTAAGTTGACCTAATAAAGCGGTACGGTCTTAATCAAAAAGAAGTATCACATGAGGGTCCGAACACATGAAGTGCACTATATATACTTGTGTTACTTGAGAACAGGAAGCAGTCACACACAATCCAAATCATGGTGTTTAACAAATGGAAACTGTTGGGAGTTCCCCGGGGATCTGATTTCCCAGCCCCCGGATCGCCAGCCGTTGGATCAAATGCCCTGAACCGTACAATCTTGTCGGATTTTAGACATTTTTGTCCCGTGATACGCGCGAAGCACACGTCCGTTGGGAACCCCAAGTGGAAGGTATGATGCGTATAGAAGCAAGTTTCCCAGAAGCACGTGAAGGTTGTTGGTGGAGGAGTGTAGTGCGGCGCAACACCGGCGCCAACGTGGAACCTGCACAACACAATCAAGATACTTTGCCCCGTAACAGTGAGGTTGTCAATCTCACCGGCTTGCTGAAAACAAAGGATTAAGCGTATCGAGTGGAAGATGATGTTTGTTTGCAAAGAACAGTAGAGAACAATGATTGCAGTAGATTGTATTCAGATGTAAAATAATGGACCGGGGTCCACAGTTCACTAGTGGTGTCTCTCCAATAAGATAACTAACATGTTGGGTGAACAAATTACAGGTGGGCAATTGACAAATAAAGATTCCATACATATCAATGATGATTACTGAGATTTAATCAGGGCATTACGACAAAGTACATAGACCGCTATCCAGCATGCATCTATGCCTAAATAATCCACCTTCGGTTACCATCCGCACCCCTTCCAGTATTAAGTTGTAAACAAGAGACAATTGCATTAAGTATGGTGCGTAATGTAATCAACACAAATATCCTTAGACAAAGCATCGATGTTTTATCCCTAGTAGCAACAGCACATCCACAACCTTAAGGGTTGCTCACTGTCCCAGATTCAATTGAGGCATGAACCCACTATCGAGCATAAATACTCCCTCTTGGAGTTACAAGCATCAACTTGGCCCGAGCCTCTACTAGCAACGGAGAGCATGCAAGAACATAAACAACACATATATGATAGATTGATAATCAACTTGACATAATATTCTATATTCATCGGATCCCACAAACACAACATGTAGCATTACAAATAGATGATCTTGATCATGTTAGGCAGCTCACAAGATCTAAAATATAGCCAAGCGAGAAGACAACCATCTAGCTACTGCTATGGACCCATAGTCCAAGGATGAACTACTCACGCATCAATCCGGAGGCGGGCATGGTGATGTAGAGCCCTCCGGTGATGATTCCCCTCTCCGGCAGGGTGCCGGAGGTGATCTCCTGAATCCCCCAAGATGGGATTGGCGGCGGCGGCGTCTCAGTAAGGTTTTCCGTATCGTGGCTCTCGGTAAAGGGGTTTTCCGAGAAATAAGTAGGCGGAAGGGTAGGTCAAGAGGTGGCGCAGTGGCCAACACCATAGGGCGGCGGGGCCCCTCGCCGCGCCGGTCTATGGTGCCGGGCCCTCGTGGCCCTCTTCGTAACCCCTTCTCTGGAAGCTCCGCGGAAAAATAAGACCCAGGCGTTGATTTCGTCAATTCCGAGAATATTTCTTTTGTAAGTTTCTGAAACCAAAACAGCAGAGCAGCACTTCGGCATCTTTGTCGTTAGTGCCGTAAAATGTATAATAATGATGTAAAGTATTTATAAAACATGCAAGTATTGTCATAAAAGTAGCATGGAACATAAGAAATTATAGATACGTTTGACGTATCAAGCATCCCCAAGCTTAGTTCCTACGCCCTCGAGTAGGTAAACGATAACAACAAATAATTTCTGAAGTGACATGCTACCAACATAATCTTGATCAACATTATTGTAAAGCATATGAGATGGATGGAGTGATTCGAAGCAAAAGATTGCTAACAAAAGATAATGACTAAACAATTGAATCATATAGCAAAACTTTTCATGAATAGTACTTTCAAGACAAGCATCAACAAGACTTGCATAAGAGCTAACTCATAAGCAATAAATTCAAAGTAGAATGCATTGAAGCAACACAAAGGATGATTAAGTTTCAGCGGTTGCTTTCAACTTGTAACATGTATATCTCATGGATATTTGTCAACATAGAGTAATATAACAAGTGCAATAAGTAAACATGTAAGAATCAATGCACACGAGTTAACACAAGTGTTTGCTTCTAAGATAGAAAGAAGTAGGTAAAGTGACTCAACATAAAGTAAAAGAATGACCCTTCGCAGAGGGAAGCATGGATTACTGTTTTTGTGCTAGAGCTTTTATTTTGAAAACATAGAAACAATTTTGTCAACGGTAGTAATAATTCATATGTGCTATGCATAATACTTCCTACAAGTTGCAAGCCTCATGCATAGAATACCAATAGTGCTCGCACCTTGTCCTAATTAGCTTGGATTAACACGGATTATCATTGCATAACATATGTTTCAACCAAGTGTCACAAAGGGGTACCTCTATGCCACCTGTACAAAGGTCCAAGGAGATCAATTGCATTTGATTTCTGTTTTTAATAGATCTCAACTTAGGACATCCATACCGGGACAACATAGACAACGAGATAATGGACTCCTCTTTAATGCTTAAGCATTCAACAACAGATAATATTCTCATAAGAGATTGAGGATGTATGTCCAAAAAACTTCCACCATGATACATGGCTTTGGTTAGCGGCCCAATGTTCTTCTCTAACAATATGCATACTCAAGCCATTTGATCATGAAAATCGCTTACTTCAGACAAGATGAACATGCATAGCATCTCACATGATATCCAACAAAGGTAAAAGTTGATGGCGTCCCCGAAACATGGTTACCGCTCAACAAGCAACTTATAAGAACTAAGACACATAACTACATATTCATCACCACAATAGTTTTTAAGCTATTTTCCCATGAGCTATATATTGCAAAGACAAAGGAATGAAATTTTAAAGGTAGCACTCAAGTAATTTACTTTGGAATGGCAGAAAAATACCACTTAGTAGGTAGATATGGTGGACACAAATGGCATGGGTTTTGGCTCAAGGTGTTTGGATGCACGAGAAGCATTTCCTCTCAGTACAAGGCTTTGGGCTAGCAAGGTTGTTTGAAGCAAACACAAGTATGAACAGGTACAACAAAACTTACACAAGAACATATTGCAAGCATTATAAGACTCTACACTGTCTTCCTTGTTGTTCAAACACTTTACCAGAAAATATCTAGACTTAGAGAGACCAATCATGCAAACCAAATTTTAACAAGCTCTACGGTAGTTCTCCACTAATAGATTAAACTACATGATGCAAGAGCTTAAACATGATCTAATGAGAGCTCAAAACAATTGCCAAGTTTCAAGTTATTCCAAACTATATGAAGCATTTTCTGATTCCAACCAAATAGCAATCAACGAAGCAATTTTCAGCCTTCGCCATGAACATTAAAGCACAACTAAGAACACAAGTGTTCCATATGAAAAAGCGGAGCGTAATATCTCCAATATAAGGATGGCGGGATCAACTTTATTCAAACCAAAAATAAAAGCAAACAGACGCTCCAAGTAAAGAACATAAGATGTGATGGAATAAAAATATAGTTTCACTAGAAGTGACTGATAAGTTGTCGATGAAGAAGGGGATGCCTTGGGCATCCAAGCTTAGATGCTTGAGTCTTCTTAAAATATGCAGGGATGAACCAGGGGCATCCCCAAGCTTAGACTTTTCCCTCTTCTTGATCATATTGTATCATCCTCTTCTCTTGACCCTTGAAAACTTCATCCACACAAACTTAAAGCAAACTCATTAGAGGGTTAGTGCATAATCAAAAATTCACATATTCAGAGGTGATATAATCATTCTTAACACTTCTGGACATTGCACAAAGTTCTGAAAGTTAATGGAACAAAGATATCCATTCAACATATCAAAAGAGGCAATGCGAAATAAAAGGCAGAATCTGTCAAAACAGAACAGTCCGTAAAGACGAATTTTTCGAGAGGCACTTAACTTGCTCAGATGGAAAAACTCAAAACTAATGAAAGTTGCGTACATATCTGAGGATCACGCACGTAAATTGGCAGATTTTTTACAGAGAATTCTGCAGAATTCGTGACAGACAGCAATGCTGTTTCTGCGCAACAATCCAAATCTAGCATCAACTTTACCATAGAGACTTTACTTGGCACAAAAACATGATAAGGAGAGGTTGATACAGTAGTAACAACTTCCAAGACTCAACAATACAGTAATAAAATAAAACATGGGTTATCTCCCAAGAAGTGCTTTTCTTTAACGTCTTTCAGCTAGGCGCAGAAAGTGCAAATCAAGTAACATCAAGAAGAAGCATCAACATCATAATTTGTTCTAATAATAGAATCAAAAGGCAACTTCATTCTCTTTCTAGGGAAGTGTTCCATACCTTTCTTAAGAGGAAATTGATACTTAATATTTCCTTCTTTCATATCAATAACAGCACCAACAGTTCGAAGAAAGGGTCTTCCCAAGACAATAGGACAAGATGCATTGCATTCAATATCCAAGACAACAAAATCAACGGGGACAAGGTTATTGTTAACCGTAATGCGAACATTCAATCCTCCCCAAAGGTTTCTTTTTAGAATTATCAGCAAGATTAACATCCAAATAACAATTTTTCAATGGTGGCAAGTCAAGCATATCATAAATTTTCTTAGGCATACCAGAAATACTTGCACCAAGATCACATAAAGCATTACATTCAAAATCATTAAATTTCATCTTAATGATGGGCTCCCAACCATCTTCTAACTTCCTAGGAATAGAAGTTTCAAGTTTTAATTTCTCTTCCTAGCTTTAATGAGAGCATTTGTAATATGTTTTGTAAAGGCTAAATTTATAGCACTAGCATTAGGACTTCTAGCAAGTTTTTGTAAGAACTTTATAACTTCAGTAATATGACAATCATCAAAATCTAAACCATTATGATCTACAGCAATGGGATCATTGTCCCCAATATTTTGAAAAATTTCAGCAGTTTTATCACAAGCAGTTTTAGCAATTTCAGGCAATTTTGCACGCTTTGCACTAGGAGTAGAAACATTGCCAACACCAATTATTTTACCATTGATAGTAGGAGGTGTAGCAACATGTGAAGAATCAACATTACTAGTGGTGGTAATAGTCCAAACTTTAGCTACATTATTCTCTTTAGCAAGTTTTTCTTTTTCTTCTCTATCCCACCTAGCATGCAATTCAGCCAACATTCTAATATTATCATTAATTCGAACTTGGATGGCATTTGTTTTAGCAAACCTAGCATCTTTAACTTCCTCAGGCATAACTTTAAGTTTTAAAAGATCAACATCAAGAGCAAGACTATCAACCTTAGAAGCAAGAACATCAATTTTACCAAGTTTTTCTTCAACAGTTTTATTAAAAGCAGTTTGTGTACTAATAAATTCTTTAAGCATGACTTCAAGACCAGAGGGTACACTCTTATTATTGTTGTAAGAATTACCATGAGAATTACCATAACCACTACCATTATTAGAAGGTATGGCCTATAGTTGTTGTTACCATAATTATTCCTATAAGCATTGTTGTTGAAATTATTATTTTTAATGAAATTCACATCAACATTTTCTTCTTGAGCAACCAATGAAGCTAAAGGAACATTATTAGGATCAATATGAGATCTACCATTTGCAAGCATAGACATAATAGCATCAATCTTATCACCCAAAGAAGAGGTTTCTTCAACAGAATTTACCTTCTTACCTTGAGGAGTTCTTTCAGTGTGCCATTCAGAGTAATTGATCATCGTATCATCAAGAAGCTTCGTCGCGGCGCCTAAGGTGATGGACATAAAAGTACCTCCAGCAGCTGAATCCAATAGGTTCCTCGAGGAAAATTTCAATCCTGCATAAAAGGTTTGGATGATCATCCAAGTAGTTAGTCCATGGGTAGGGAAATTCTTTACCAAAGATTTCATTCTCTCCATGCTTGAGCAACATGTTCATTATCAAATTGCTTAAAATTCATAATGCTACTTCTCAAAGATATAATCTTAGCAGGGGATAATATTTACCAATAAAAGCATCTTTACATTTACTCCATGAATCAATACTATTCTTAGGCAAAGAAAGCAACTAATCTTTAGCTCTTCCTCTTAATGAGAAAGGAAACATTTTCAGTTTTATAATATCACCATCTATATCCTTATACTTTTGCATTTCACAAAGTTCAACAAAATTATTAAGATGGGCAGCAGCATCATCAGTACTAACACCAGAAAATTGCTCTCTCATAACAAGATTCAGTAAAGCAGGTTTAATTTCATAGAATTCTGCTGTAGTAGCAGGTGGAGCAATAGGAGTACTTATAAAATCATTATTATTTGTGGTAGTGAAATCACACAACTTAGTATTTTCAGGGGTACCCATTATAGCAGTAATAAAGTAACTAAGCAAATAGAATAAAGTAAAGACAAGTAACTAATTTTTTTTATTTTAATATAGAGCTAGTAAACAAGATAGTAAGTAAAGTAACTAATTTTTTTGTGTTTTTGATATAAAGCAAACAAGACAGTAAATAAAATAAAGTAAATCAAGACAAAAATAAAGTAAAGAGATTGGATGTGGAGACTTGATACGTCTCCGACGTATCGATAATTTCTTATGTTCCATGCTACTTTATTGATGATATCTACATGTTTTATACACATTATATGTCATATTCGTGCGTTTTCCGGAACTAACCTATTGACGAGATCCGAAGGGCGATTCTTTGTTTCTGTTTTTGGTTTCAGAAATCCTAGAAAGGAAATATTCTCGGAATCGGACAAAATAAAGACCCAACATCCTATTTTTCCCGGACGCTTCCAGAGCACCGAAGAAGGGCCAGAGGGGAGCCAGGAGGGCCCCACCCCACAGGGCGGCGCGGCCAAGGGTGGGCGCGCCCCCCTATGAGGAGGGAGCCCCGTGGCCCCTCCGACTCCGCCTCTTCGCCTATTTAGTCGTCCCTGACCTAAAAACACCGATACGGAGGACGAAACCCGAAACCTTCCGAGCCGCCGCCATCGCGAAATCAAGATTCGGGGGACAGAAGTCTCTGTTGGCCTTCACGGACGGGAATTGCCCCGGAGTCATCTCCACCGCCATCTCCACCGCCATCTTCACCGCCATCGCTGTCTCCATGATGAGGAGGGAGTAATTCACCCCCGGGGCTGAGGGCTCCGCTGTAGCTATGTGGTTCATCTCTCTCTTTATGTGATCTAGTTGAATATTATCTATGTGCTACTCTAGTGATGTTATTAAAGTACTCTATTCCTCCTTCACGGTGTAATGGTGACAGTGTGTGCATCCGTGTTAGTACTTGGCGTAGATTATGATCATAATCTCTTGTAGGTTATGGAGTTAATTATTACTATGATAGTGTTGACGTGATCTATGCCTCCTTCATGGCGTGATGGTGATAGTGTGCATGCTATGTTAGTTCTTGGTGTAATTATGTTGATCTATCTTGCACTCTAAGGTTATTTAAATATGAACATTGAATTGTGGAGCTTGTTAACTCCGGCATTGAGGGTTCGTGTAATCCTACGCAATGTGTTCATCATCCAACAAAAGGGTGTAGAGTAGTCCTATTATGTGATCATTGTTGAGAGTGTCCACTAGTGAAAGCAGGATCCCTAGGCCTTGCTTCCAAGCATCGAATCTCCGTTTGTTTACTGTTTTGTTGCATGTTTACTCGCTGCCATATTTTATTCAGATTGCTATTACCACTCATATACATCCATATTACTTGTATTTCACTATCTCTTCGCCGAACTAGTGCACCTATACATCGACAAGTGTATTTGGTGTGTTGGGGACACAAGAGACTTTTGCTTTGTGGTTGCAGGGTTGCTTGAGAGGGATATCTTTGACCTCTTCCTCCCTGAGTTCGATAAACCTTGGGTAATCCACTTAAGGGAAACTTGCTGCTGTTCTACAAACCTCTGCTCTTGGAGGCCCAACACTGTCTACAAGAATAGAAGCACCCGTAGACATCAAGCACTTTTAGGCGCCGTTGCCGGAGGAAAGGTAAAAGGCATTCATACTTCGGTTCCAGGTGATACTTTTCTGGCACCATTGTGTGTGTGCTCGAAGCTATTTCCTTTAGATCCTGCAATTGCATCTTTTTGTTTCTTGTTTTTATTTTCACTAGTTAGGCATAATGGAAAACAACAAAAAAATTAGTGAGCTTTTTAATCTTTTTCCTAATTTAGAATTATTTGATGCGAAAATTTAAAAACCTATGGAACCTTATTTACATGATAGTAGCAATGTTATTAGTATGAATGCAATTACTGCTAATGCTATGAAGAAGTCTAAGCTTGGGGAAGCTAGTTTACATAAAAATAATCTTTTTAGCTCCTCCGCTTTGGAAGAAATATTTTGCTCTGATAATGCTTTATCTCCCATATGCGATAACTCTAATGATGCTTCTGATATTTTAAATCCACCTGCTGAAAGTATTCCGTATAAAATACCTATGAAAATTATTGAACGTGTTATGGATAACCGCTATGAAGGGGATGGAACTGTCCATCCTGGAAATCATTTACTATTTTTGCATGAATTATGCGGGTTATTCAAGTGTGCAGGTATCTCTATGGATGAAGTGAAGAAAACTATTACTCATGTCGCTGTCTGGTAAAGCGGCGCATTGGTATAAACTATTGAAGGACGGGCGCTCTCTTGATTGGAAGGATATTGTGCCTCTATTTTATTCCAAGTTCTATCCTCCAAGTGAAATTCACAAAGATCGAAACTATATATATAATTTTTGGCCTCATGATGGAGAGAGTATTGCCCAAGCATGGGAGAGATTGAAGACTTCAATGCTCAAATGCCCCAATCATGAGCTTCCAGGTAATATCATCATTGATAATTTCTATGCAAGACTTTCTTTTCAAGATAAGACCTTGCTGGATACTACTTGTTCTGGATCATTCACGCGCAACAAAGAAGAGTTTAAAAGGGACCTTCTTGATCGGATTAAGGAGAACGCTGAAGATTGGGAGAACGACAAAGGTAAAGAGTCAGGTATAAATTATGATTATGAATGCATTGAAACTTTTATGGATAGTGGTAAATTTCGAAATATGAGTGCTACTTATGGTCTTGACTCTCAAGTTGCTGCAAATCTTTATAAAGCTTTTGCTTCTCACATTGAATTGCCTAGGAAGAATTTTGATAAGTATCATGAACCTTTTAAAGACGCTTGCATGAAGGATGAAACTGTTATTAATGATTGCAATGAACATGTTGAAACTTCTGAAAATGCTATTTCCTATAAGCATGTTAATTTTTGTGGAATACATAGACCTTGTGGAATTAATCAAATAGAAGATGAATATTGTATCCATCACAGAAATGAAAAAACTAGAAAGTGGTCTAGAGCTCTAGATGATCTTGGAGAAAAAGTGTGTGCCCTCTATCCTTTTATTTGTGAACTTTGCCATAGAGTTGGTCATTTTAATTTTCAATGCTCCTCCAATGATAATTCGAACCCCATGAGTGCTGCAAATTTGTATTGTGATGATGAAATTACTCCTAATCAGCATGATGAACTTACTTTATTTTTGAAGTGTGAAGAGTTATCAAGAAAAATTTCTTTGTTAAATATTAACGATCTTGATATTGATGATGTCCTGCATGGGTGTCTTTCTTATTGCATTAATAATTGCCATACAAATACTTACATACAGAATATTTTAGAAGATGACACCTTGCCAAAATATGATAGGACCGCTGTGTGTTTTCAATTAATTAATGAAAAGGAGGGATCCTCCCAAGTTTCTTCTATTGTTTTTGAAAGTAAATCAGGTTATGCGGACAAGCCACCCTTCAAGCCTCTTCCTCCTAAAGAAGGGAACGAGGAGAAGGAAGAAGAAGAAGAAGAACGAAGAAGAAGAAGAAGAAGGAGAATAAAGAGAAAGAGGCAATGGCATATCCCGCGTGTATGAGGTAACAATAGGTAACCGTAAGTATGTTGCACCTAATGATTATTATGATAATGAATCTGAGTACGATGATCTTCCTATACCCTTTACCCATATTAGTGATCATGATTTGGATGAGCACACTGCCTTTGATATTGAAAATCTCTTTGGTACTGATTATGAAAGTAATGATGATAGCATTATTCATGTCCCCTTAAACGATGATATTGAAAGCTCTAAGCTTGGGGATGTTGTGCTTGAAGATCCTATATTTGAGACATCTACTTTTAGTGAAAATGATGATATTACATATTCTGGTTTAGATAATTGCTATAGAGATGTATATGACACATGTTACAATTATCCTTATGAAACTTGTCATAGTTATGATGGGCTTGCCAAAAACCATTCCCTTAGTATGCAACTTGTTTACCATGTTCAAATTCTTGATAATAATCCTGCTCCAATTACTATTAATGAGAAGAGTTTTTCTTATGACAAAAATAATGATACCTTTATGCATATGAACCATGATAAGAATGTTTTAAGTGATGGTTATATTGTGGATTTCATCAATGATGCTACTGAAAGTTATTATGAGAGAGGGAAACATGGTTATATTCATCTTAATAATATTAAGTTTTCCCTCTTTATGTTGAGAATCTTGAAGTTACTCGTGTTCTATCCTTTTATGCTTGTCACTTTGTTCTTCATGAATTCATTTGTGTACAAGATTCCTCTACATAGGAAGCATGTTAGGCTTAAACGTGTTTTGAATTTGCCTCTTGAAGCTCTCTTTTGCTTCAAATACTAATTCTTGCGGGTGCATCACCAAAACTGCTAAGCCCATCTTAATGGCTATAAAGAAAGAACTTCTTGGGAGATAACCCATGTGTTTATTTTGCTACAGTAATTTGTTTTATATTTGAGTCTTGGAAATTGTTTACTACTGTAGCAACCTCTCCTTATCATGTTTTTGTGCCAAGTAAAGTTTCTATGTCAAAGTTGATGTTATATTTGGGATCGCTGCGCAGAAACAGCATTGCTGTCTGTCACGAATTCTGGCACAAGTCTCTGTAGAAAATTCGAAAAAATCTGCCAATTTACGAGCGTGATCCTCAGATATGTACGCAACTTTCATTAGTTTTGAGTTTTTCCATTTGAGCAAGTCTGGTGCCATTTTAAAATTTGTCTTTACGGACTGTTCTGTTTTTGACAGATTCTGCCTTTTATTTCGCATTGCCGCTTTTGTTAAGTTGAATGAGTTTCTTTGTTCCATTAACTTTCAGAAGTTTTGTGCAATGTCCAGAAGTGTTAAGAATTATTACGTCACCTCTGAACATGTGAATTTTGATTATGCACTAACCCTCTAATGAGTTTGCTTGAAGTTTGGTGTGAAGGAAGTTTTCAAGGGTCAAGAGAGGAGTATGATATACTATGATCAAGAGGAGTGAAAGCTCTAAGCTTGGGGATGTCCCGTGGTTCACCCCTGCATATTTTAAGAACACTCAAGCGTCTAAGCTTGGGGAAAGCATCCCCTTCTTCATCGACAACATCATCAGTTCCTCCCCTGAAACTATATTTTTATTCAGTCACATCTTGTGTACTTTACTTGGAGCGTCGGTTTGTTTTTGTTTTGTTTTGTTTGAATAAAATGGATCCTAGCATTCACTTTATGGGAGAGAGACACGCTCCGCTGTTGCATATGGACAAATATGTCCTTAGGCTTTACTCATAATGTTCAAGGCGAAGTTTCTTCTTTGTTAAATTGTTATATGGTTGGAAACGGGAAATGCTACATGTAGTAATTGGTATAATGTCTTGAATAATGCGATACTTGGCAATTGTTGTGCTCATATAGATCTTGTTTAAGCTCTTGCATCATGTACCTTGTACCCATTAATGAATAATTACATAGAGCTTGTTAAAATTTGGTTTGCATGATTGGTCTCTCTAAGTCTAGATATTTTCTGGTTGAGGTGTTTGAACAACAAGGAGACGATGTAAAGTCTTATAATGTTTACAATATGTTTATATGTGAGTCTTGCTGCACCATTTTATACTTGAGTTTGCTTCAAATAACCTTGCTAGCCTAAACCTTGTATAGAGAGGGAATACTTCTCATGCATCCAAATACTTGAGCCAATATTCATGCCATTTGTGTCCACCATACCTACCTACTACATGGTATTTCTCCGCCATTCCAAAGTAAATTGCTTGAGTGCTACCTTTAAACCATTCAAATTATCACCTCTGATTTGTGTCAATGTTTAATAGCTCATGAGGAAGTATGTGGTGTTTATCTTTCAATCTTGTTGGGCAACTTTCACCAATGGACTAGTGGCTTCATCCGCTTATCCAATAATTTTGCAAAAAGAGCTGGCAATGGGATTCCCAGTCCCAAATTAATTAACAAAAATAGACACTCCTCCATGGTATGTGATTGTTGGACGGCACCCGAAGGATTCGGTTAGCCATGGCTTGAGAAAGCAAAGGTGGGGAGGAGTGTCATCATAATAAAACTAAAATAAAAAGGCACTCCTTCATGGTATGAGATTGTTGGCAGGCACCCGAGGATTCGGTTAGCCATGGTTTGTGAAAGAAAGGTTGGAAGGAGTGCCACCCAAAAATAAAATAAAATGGGAGCCGCTCTTTGAAGGTTTGTCTGGCAAGGGGGTTAGAGTGCCCACTACCATTCGTTGACAACAACAAACACCTCTCAAAACTTTACTTTTATGCTCTCTATATGTTTTCAAAATCAAAGCTCTAGCACAAATATAGCAATCGATGCTTCCTCTTTGAAGGGCCATTCTTTTACTTTATTGTTGAGTCAGTTTACCTATTCTTTCTATCTTAGAAGCAAACACTTGTGTAAATTGTGTGCATTGATTCTTACATGTTTACCTATTGCACTTGTTATATTACTTTGTGTTGACAATTATCCATGAGATATACATGTTAAAGTTGAAAGCAACCGCTGAAACTTATATCTTCCTTTGTGTTGTTTCAAAGCTTTCTACTAAGAATTTATTGCTTATGAGTTAACTCTTATGCAAGACTTATTGATGCTTGTCTTGAAAGTATTATTCATGAAAAGTCTTTGTTATATGATTCATTTGTTTACTCATTATCTTCATCATTGCTTCGCTGCATTCATTACATATGTTTACAAATAGTATGATCAAGGTTATAATGGCATGTCACTTAAGAAATTATCTTTGTTATCGTTTTACCTGCTCGGGACGAGCAGAACTAAGCTTGGGGATGCTGATACGTCTCCGACGTGTCGATAATTTCTTATGTTCCATGCTACTTTATTGATGATATCTAAATGTTTTATACACATTATATGTCATATTCGTGCGTTTTCCGGAACTAACCTATTGACGAGATGCGAAGCCAGTTGCTGTTTCTGCTGTTTTTGGTTTCAGAAATCCTAGAAACGAAATATTCTCGGAATCGGACGAAATAAAGACCCAACATCCTATTTTTCCCGGACGCTCCCGGAGCACCGAAGAAGGGCCGGGGAGCCGGGAGGGCCCCACCCCACGGGCGGCACGGCCAAGGGTGGGCGCGCCCCATGAGGAGAGCCCCGTGGCCCCTCCGACTCCGTCTCTTCGCCTATTTAGTCGTCCCTGACCTAAAAACACCGATACGGAGGACGAAACCCACAGAAACCTTCCAGAGCCGCCGCCATCGCGAAATCAAGATTCGGGGGACAGAAGTCTCTGTTCCGGCACCCTGCCGGACGGGGAATTGCCCCCGGAGTCATCTCCACCGCCGTCTCCACCGCCTTCACCGCCATCGCTGTCTCCATGATGAGGAGGGAGTAATTCACCCCCGGGCTGAGGGTAGCTATGTGGTTCATCTCTCTCTTTATGTGATCTAGTTGAATATTATCTATGTGCTACTCTAGTGATGTTATTAAAGTACTCTATTCCTCCTTCACGGTGTAATGGTGACGGTGTGTGCATCCGTGTTAGTACTTGGCGTAGATTATGATCATAATCTCTTGTAGGTTATGGAGTTAATTATTACTATGATAGTGTTGACGTGATCTATGCCTCCTTCATGGCGTGATGGTGATAGTGTGCATGCTATGTTAGTTCTTGGTGTAATTATGTTGATCTATCTTGCACTCTAAGGTTATTTAAATATGAACATTGAATTGTGGAGCTTGTTAACTCCGGCATTGAGGGTTCGTGTAATCCTATGCAATGTGTTCATCATCCAACAAAAGGGTGTAGAGTAGTCCTATTATGTGATCATTGTTGAGAGTGTCCACTAGTGAAAGCAGGATCCCTAGGCCTTGCTTCCAAGCATCGAATCTCCGTTTGTTTACTGTTTTGTTGCATGTTTACTCGCTGCCATATTTTATTCAGATTGCTATTACCACTCATATACATCCATATTACTTGTATTTCACTATCTCTTCGCCGAACTAGTGCACCTATACATCCGACAAGTGTATTTGGTGTGTTGGGGACACAAGAGACTTCTTGCTTTGTGGTTGCAGGGTTGCTTGAGAGGGATATCTTTGACCTCTTCCTCCCCGAGTTCGATAAACCTTGGGTAATCCACTTAAGGGAAACTTGTTGCTGTTCTACAAACCTCTGCTCTTGGAGTCCCAACACTGTCTACAAGAATAGAAGCACCCGTAGACATCAAGACTCCCCTTGCAGCGTGTCTTGATCTCCCCGGCAACGGCGCCAGAACTTTAGCTTGATACGCGCGAAGCACACGTCAGTTGGGAACCCCAAGTGGAAGGTATGATGCGTATAGAAGCAAGTTTCCCTCAGTATGAAACCAAGGTTATCGAACCGGTAGGAGCCAAGAAGCACGTGAAGGTTGTTGGTGGAGGAGTGTAGTGCGGCGCAACACCAGTGAAACCGGCGCCAACGTGGAACTTGCACAACACAATCAAGATACTTTGCCCCAACGTAACAGTGAGGTTGTCAATCTTACCGGCTTGCTGAAAACAAAGGATTAAACGTATCGAGTGGAAGATGATGTTTGTTTGCAAAGAACAGTAGAGAACAATGATTGCAGTAGATTGTATTCAGATGTAAAAGAATGGACCGGGGTCCATAGTTCACTAGTGGTGTCTCTCCAATAAGTTAACTAACATGCTGGGTGAACAAATTACATGTGGGCAATTGACAAATAAAGATTCAATACATATCAATGATGATTACTATGAGATTTAATCAGGGCATTACGACAAAGTACATAGACCGCTATCCAGCATGCATCTATGCCTAAATAATCCACCTTCAGGTTAGCATCCGCACCCTTCCAGTATTAAGTTGTAAACAACAGACAATTGCATTAAGTATGGTGCGTAATGTAATCAACACAAATATCCTTAGACAAAGCATCGATGTTTTATCCCTAGTAGCAACAGCACATCCACAACCTTAGAACTTTCTGTCACTGTCCCAGATTCAATGGAGGCATGAACCCACTATCGAGCATAAATACTCCCTCTTGGAGTTACAATTGTCAACTTGGCTAGAGCCTCTACTAGCAACGGAGAGCATGCAAGAACATAAACAACACATATATGATAGATTGATAATCAACTTGACATAATATTCTATATTCATCGGATCCCACCAAACACAACATGTAGCATTACAAATAGATGATCTTGATCATGTTAGGCAGCTCACAAGATCTAAACATGATAGCACAAGCGGAGAAGACAAACATCTAGCTACTGCTATGTACCCATAGTCCAATGATGAACTACTCACGCATCAATCCGGAGGCGGGCATGGTGATGTAGAGCCCTCCGGTAATGATTCCCCTCCGGCGGGTCCGGAGGCGATCTCCTGAATCCCCCGAGATGGGATTGGCGGCGGCGGCGTCTCAGTAAGGTTTTCCGTATCGTGGCTCTCGGTACAGGGGTTTTCGCGACGAAGGCTATAAGTAGGCGGAAGGGTAGGTCAAGAGGCGGCGCGAGGGGCCCACACCATAGGGCGGCGCGGGCCCTCCTCTGGCCGCGCCGGCCTATGGTGCCGGGCCCTCGTGGCCCCTCTTCGTAACCCCTCCGGTCTTCTGGAAGCTCCGCGGAAAAATAAGACCACGGGCGTTGATTTCGTCCAATTCCGAGAATATTTCCTTTGTAGGATTTCTGAAACCAAAAACAGGAGAAAACAGCAACTGGCACTTCGGCATCGTGTTAATAGGTTAGTGCCGGAAAATTTATAATAATGATGTAAAGTATGTATAAAACATGCAAGTATTGTCATAAAAGTAGCATGGAACATAAGAAATTATAGATACGTTTGAGACGTTGATACGCGTAGATGCACACGTCCGTTGGGAACCCCAAGTGGAAGGTATGATGCGTATAGAAGCAAGTTTCCCTCAGTATGAAACCAAGGTTTAATCGAACCAGTAGGAGCCAAGAAGCACGTTGAAGGTTGATGGTGGCGAAATGTGATGCGACGCAACACCAGGGATTCCGCTAACGTGGAACCTGCACAACACAACCAAAGTACTTTGCCCCAACGAAACAGTGAGGTTGTCAATCTCACCGGCTTGCTGTAACAAAGGATTAACCGTATTGTGTGGAAGATGATTGTTTGCAAGAAAACAGTAAAACAAGTATTGCAGTAGATTGTATGCGATGTAAAGAATAGGACCGGGGTCCACGGTTCACTAGAGGTGTCTCTCCCATAAGATAAAAGCATGTTGGGTGAACAAATTACGGTCGGGCAATTGACAAATAGAGAAGGGCATAACAATGCATATACATGATATGATAAATATAGTGAGATTTAATTGGGCATTACGACAAAGTACATAGACCGCCATCCAATTGCATCTATGCCTAAAAAGTCCACCTTCAGGTTATCATCCGAACCCCTTTCAGTATTAAGTTGCAAAGCAACAGAAAATTGCATTAAGTATGGTGCGTAATGTAATCGACAACTACATCCTTAGACATAGAATCAATGTTTTATCCCTAGTGGCAACAGCACATCACAACCTTAGAACTTTCTGTCACTGTCCCAGGTGTCAATGAAGGCATGAACCCACTATCGAGCATAAATACTCCCTCTTGGAGTTAAGAGCAAAAACTTGGCCAGAGCCTCTACTAATAACGGAGAGCATGCAAGATCATAAACAACACCTAAACAATAGATTGATAATCACCATAACATAGTATTCTCTATACATCGGATCCCGACAAACACAACATATAGTATTACAGATAGATGATATTGATCATGTTAGGCAGCTCACAAGATCCAACAATGAAGCACAATTAGGAGAAGACGACCATCTACTGCTATGGACCCATAGTCCAGGGGTGAACTACTCACTCATCACTCCGGAGCGATCATGGCGATGAAGAGTCCTCCGGGAGATGAATCCCCTCTCCGGAGTGCGAGAGCGATCTCTGAATCCTGAGATGGAGTCGCGGCGGCGTCTGGAAGGTTTCCGTATCGTGGCTCGGTGCGGGGTTTCGCGACGGAGGCTATTTGTAGGCGGAAGGGCAGGTCAAGAGGCGGCACGAGGGCCCACACCATAGGTCGGCGCGGCCGGGGCACAGGCCGCGCCGCCTGTGGTGTCGCCACCTCCTGGCCCCGCCCGACTCCCCTTCGGTCTTCGGAAGCTTCGTGCAAAAATAGGACCCAGGCGTTGATTTCGTCCAATTCCGAGAATATTTCGTTACTAGGATTTCTGAAACCAAAAACAGCAGAAAACAACAACTGGCTCTTCGGCATCTTGTTAATAGGTTAGTTCCAGAAAATGCGTAAATACGACATATAATGTGCATAAAACATGTAGATATCATCAATAATGTAGCATGGAACATAAGAAATTATCGATAAGTTGGAGACGTATCAGCATTCCCAAGCTTAGTTCTGCTCGTCCCGAGCAGGTAAAACGATAACAAAGATAATTTCTGAAGTGACATGCCATCATAATCTTGATCATACTATTTGTAAACATATGTAATGAATGCAGCGATCAAAACAATGGTAATGACATGAGTAAACAAGTGAATCATAAAGCAAAGACTTTTCATGAATAGTACTTCAAGACAAGCATCAATAAGTCTTGCATAAGAGTTAACTCACAAAGCAATAAATCAAAGTAAAGGTATTGAAGCAACACAAAGGAAGATTAAGTTTCAGCGGTTGCTTTCAACTTATAACATGTATATCTCATGGATATTGTCAACATAAAGTAATATAACAAGTGCAATATGCAAGTATGTAGGAATCAATGCACAGTTCACACAAGTGTTTGCTTCTTAAGGTGGAGGAGATAGGTAAACTGACTCAACAATAAAAGTAAAAGATAGGTCCTTCAAAGAGGAAAGCATCGATTGCTGTATTTGTGCTAGAGCTTTTATTTTGAAAACATGAAACAATTTTGTCAACGGTAGTAATAAAGCATATGAGTTATGTAAATTATATCTTACAAGTTGCAAGCCTCATGCAAAGTATACTAATAGTGCCCGCACCTTGTCCTACTTAGCTTGGACTACCGGATCTTCGCAATGCCATGTTTCAACCAAGTGTCACAAAGGGGTACCTCCATGCCGCCTGTACAAAGGTCTAAGGAGAAAGCTCGCATTTTGGATTTTCGCTTTTGATTATTCTCAACTTAGACATCCATACCGGGACAACATGGACAACAGATAATGGACTCCTCTTTAATGCATAAGCATGTAGCAACAATTATTATTCTCATATGAGATTGAGGATATATGTCCAAAGCTGAAACTTCAACCATGATTCATGGCTTTAGTTAGCGGCCCAATGTTCTTCTCTAAAAATATGCATGCTCCAACCATTAAGGTGGTAGATCCCTCTTACTTCAGACAAGACGGACATGCATAGCAACTCACATGATATTCAAGAAAGAGTAATTGATGGCGTCCCCCGAAGCATGGTTATCGCACAACAAGCAACTTAATAAGAGATAAAGTGCATAAGTACATATTCAATACTACGATAGTTTTTAAGGCTATTTTGTCCCATGAGCTATATATTGCAAAGGTGAATGATGGAATTTTAAAGGTAGCACTCAAGCAATTTACTTTGGAATGGCGGAGAAATACCATGTAGTAGGTAGGTATGGTGGACACAAATGGCATAGTAGTTGGCTCAAGGATTTTGGATGCATGAGAAGTATTCCCTCTCGATACAAGGTTTAGGCTAGCAAGGTTATTTGAAGCAAACTCAAGGATGAACCGGTGCAGCAAAACTCACATAAAAGACATATTGTAAACATTATAAGACTCTACACCGTCTTCCTTGTTGTTCAAAACTCAATACTAGAATTATCTAGACCTTAGAGACCAAATATGCAAACCAAATTTTAGCAAGCTCTATGTATTTCTTCATTAATGGGTGCAAAGCATATGATGCGAGAGCTTAAACATGAGCACAACAATTGCCAAGTATCACATTATCCAAGACATTTTAGAATTACTACATGTAGCATTTCCAATTCCAACCATATAACAATTTAACGAAGAAACTTCGCCTTGAATATTATGAGTAAAGCCTAAGGACATATTTGTCCATATGCAACAGCGGAGCGTGTCTCTCTCCCACAAAGTGAATGCTAGGATCCATTTTATTCAAACGAAACAAAAACAAAAACAAACCGACGCTCCAAGTAAAGAACACAAGATGTGGAATAAAAATATAGTTTCAGGGGAGGAACCTGATGATGTTGTCGATGAAGAAGGGGATGCCTTGGGCATCCCCAAGATTAGACGCTTGAGTCTTCTTTAAAATATGCAGGGATGAACCACGGGGGCATCCCCAAGCTTAGAACTTTCACTCCTCTTGATCATAGTATATCATACTCCTCTCTTGACCCTTGAAAACTTCCTTCACACCAAACTTCAAGCAAACTCATTAGAGGGTTAGTGCACAATTAATAATTCACATATTCAGAGGTGACACAAACATTCTTTTCACTTCTGGACATTGCATAAAGCTACTGGACATTAATGGATCAAAGAAATTCATCCAACATAGCAAAAGAGGCAATGCGAAATAAAAGGCAGAATCTGTCAAAAACAGAACAGTTCGTAAAGACGAATTTTAAAGTGGCACCAGACTTGCTCAAATGGAAAAACTCAAAACTAATGAAAGTTGCGTACATATCTGAGGATCACGCTCGTAAATTGCCAGATTTTTCGAATTTTCTACAGAGACTTGTGCCCAGATTCGACGAACAGCAATGCTGTTTCTGCGCAGCGATCCCAAATATAACATCAACTTTGACATAGAAACTTTACTTGGCACAAAAACATGATAATGAGAGGTTGCTACAGTAGTAAACACTTCCAAGACTCAACAAAACAAAAATTGCTGTAGTAAAATAAACACATGGGTTATCTCCCAAGAAGTGCTTTTCTTTAACGCCTTTCAGCTAGGCGCAGAAAGTGCAAATCAAGTATTATCAAGAGATGAAACATTGACATTACCTTGGGCTTTACCCTTACCTTTCTTGTCCTCTTTCTTACTCTTTGGCTTAGGGAATATATGGCTACCCCCGGGTGTAGAGGTGAATTTTAAGGTGCCTTCTCTCACGTCTATGACTGCTCCCAACAGTTTCAGCAGGGATCTTCCGAGTGTGATTTGTCCTATTCCTGCGCATTCAATGACAAGGTAATCAATGGATATTGTTATCCCAAGAATGGTTGTATGCACACCCGCAGCTATCCCTTTGGGAATTATAACAGAGTTATCAATAAGAGTTATTCCTTCTCCCCCTTCAGAGAATTCCCAAAGTTTCAATGATTTATGAATACTCTCAGGCATTAGGCAAAATTCAGTCATAATATCACAATTAGCATGAAGAGTTTGATTTCCTATGACAATTTTAATAGTAGGATTCCACAATGAAGGTTCAGAGTTCACTAAAACTTGATCAAGACGGTTACGAATATATCCATAATTTTCATTTAGGCGAGATGCACTTGTTTCAAGAGTGTTTAATCTATTATATATGCTAATAAGGGCTGAATCAAAGTTATTAGCTGAATCATGTGATGCAACCAACTTTTTTATGGCATTAAAAGCTTGATCCCCATTACAATGAAGGAAATCTCCTCCCACTAGAGCATCCAAGGCATATCTATAGCGAATCATAAGACCAAAATAAAAATTACTAAGGAGCAAACTTAGAGTCATTTGAGGTTCAGTTTTACGATAAGAAGTAAAAATCCTAGACCAAGCATCTTTAAAACTTTCCTCATCCCCTTGTTTAAAAGTAAAAACTAATTCCTTAGGTGAAGAAGTAACAAGTACAGAACTAGACATGATAACAAAAGTAAACTAAATGCAAGTAACTAATTTTTTGTGTTTTTGATATAGAGAACAAGACAGTAAATAAAGTAAAACTAGCAACTAATTTTTTTGTGTTTTGTTTAGGTGCAGCAAACAAAGTAGTAAATAAAATAAAGCAAGACAAAAACAAAGTAAAGAGATTGAGAAGTGGAGACTCCCCTTGCAGCGTGTCTTGATCTCCCGGCAACGGCGCCGGAAATTTGGCTTGATACGCGTAGATGCACACGTCCGTTGGGAACCCCAAGTGGAGGTATGATGCGTATAGAAGCAAGTTTCCCTCAGTATGAAACCAAGGTTTAATCGAACCAGTAGGAGCCAAGAAGCACGTTGAAGGTTGATGGTGGCGAAATGTGATGCGCGCAACACCAGGGATTCCGGCGCCAACGTGGAACCTGCACAACACAACCAAAGTACTTTGCCCCAACGAAGCAGTGAGGTTGTCAATCTCACCGGCTTGCATAACAAAGGATTAACGTATTGTGTGGAAGATGATTGCTTGCAAGAAAACAGTAAAACAAGTATTGTAGATTGTATGCGATGTAAAGAATAGGACCGGGGTCCACAGTTCACTAGAGGTGTCTCTCCCATAAGATAAAAGCATGTTGGGTGAACAAATTACAGGTCGAGCAATTGACAAATAGAGAAGGGCATAACAATGCATATACATGATATGATAAATATAGTGAGATTTAATTGGGCATTACGACAAAGTACATAGACCGCCATCCAACTGCATCTATGCCTAAAAAGTCCACCTTCAGGTTATCATCCGAACCCCTTTCGGTATTAAGTTGCAAAGCAACAGACAATTGCATTAAGTATGGTGCGTAATGTAATCGACAACTACATCCTTAGACATAGAATCAATGTTTTATCCCTAGTGGCAACAGCACATCACAACCTTAGAACTTTCTGTCACTGTCCCGGTGTCAATGAAGGCATGAACCCACTATCGAGCATAAATACTCCCTCTTGGAGTTAAGAGCAAAAACTTGGCCAGAGCCTCTACTAATAACGGAGAGCATGCAAGATCATAAACAACACATAAACAATAGATTGATAATCACCATAACATAGTATTCTCTATCCATCGGATCCCGACAAACACAACATATAGTATTACAGATAGATGATCTTGATCATGTTAGGCAGCTCACAAGATCCAACAATGAAGCACAATTAGGAAGACGACCATCTAGCTACTGCTATGGACCCATAGTACAGGGGTGAACTACTCACTCATCACTCGGAGGCGATCATGGCGATGAAGAGTCCTCCGGGAGATGAATCCCCTCTCCGGCGGGTGCCGGAGGCGATCTCCTGAATCCCCCGAGATGGGATTCGCGGCGCGGCGTCTCGGAAGGTTTTCCATGTCGTGGCTCTCGATGGGGGTTTCGACGGAGGCTATTTGTAGGCGGAAGGGCAGGTCAGAGGCGGCACGAGGGGCCCACACCATGGTCGGCGCGGCCGGGCCTGGGCGCGCCGCCTGTGGTGTCGCCACCTCCTGGCCCCCCGACTCCCCTTCGGTCTTCCGGAAGCTTCGTGCAAAAATAGGACCCGGGCGTTGATTTCGTCCAATTCCGAGAATATTTCGTTACTAGGATTTCTGAAACCAAAAACAGAGACAACTGACTCTTCGGCATCTTGTTAATAGGTTAGTTCCATAAAATGCGTAAATACGACATATAATGTGCATAAAACATGTAGATATCATCAATAATGTAGCATGGAACATAAGAAATTATCGATACGTTGGAGACGTATCAGACGTATCATCCGCTTTTTGAGCAGAAATTGTCGAATTGCACAAAACACCTAAATCAGCTCCGCCGTCCAACCTCTCTCCGCCAACCTCTCGGGCGCAACTCCGCCACTGGCGACGGCCGCGCGGCAACCGCCGGCGACAAGCCCTGCAGCAACCTCCGCCGCGTAATCCATGGCGCATCTGCTCCGATCCGTGATGTACCCTCCTCCAGGCCATAAGAACCACCTAGTCCCACCACCAATTGTTGCTTCAAGCTCTGGATCTAACCAGGGTCCTCGCCGGCGAGCTGCGGCAGATACGGCGAACGCCAGAGCAGGAGAGCCGTTGCAGCAACCCATCCATGGAAGATTCAACAACCCTCCGGTGTTTTTCAACCAGAACCCCGAAGATGACCAACCAGCTGCATCGGTGAGTTCTTCTCTCTGAATCTCCACGAGTTCTGCTGCTGCAGTTTGCTTCTATGCTACAAAAAACTTGTAGACCTAGTTACCATGTAGTCAGGTGATGAAAATTGCTACACGTGATGGAATTGGCCTTTGTATTAAGAAATATTTGTGCTCATGCAGCAATGATGTTGCATATAAAATTGTTGCTACAAACATAGTGCTGCACATATTCTTCATCATATATAGTTGATCATGTATGCTTCTCAAAAAAAAGTTCAACAGTCAAAAAAAGTGCTGCAGAGGTAGTGTGGATTTTGGACTGCATATTGCTACAGAAAAAGTTGCTTCTAGCTAGAAGACTATAACAACAATTCATGTTATGTCGACAGGGGTTTGTTGCCGACAGCATCCTACAAGGTTTTGACCTCAACAAGCCAGCGCAAACAGAAGGTTATGATGGTGCTGATCAAGATGGGAATGATGCAGCAAAATTTGTTCCTGGACCAAATAGTACAGCAAGTGCAGGTGCTTCCAATGTTGCTGAAGAAGATGGTGAAGAAATTTGTTCACAGCCTGTGGTTCCATTTGTTGGGATGATGTTCGATGACCTTGAAGTAGCAAAACAAGTATACAATGACTATGCGTGGAAGCTTGGTTTCGGCACACGCATTGGAAACACCAAGTATAGCACAGCACGAGGAGTGCCAAAGGACACGATTCTGAGTAGAGTGTTTGAGTGTGTGCATACTGGTAAACTAGCAGCTGAATGTAAGAATGCTGCTGCGAGAAGCAAAGAAGCTGCTGCAAAAGTAAAAGAAGCTTCCGTCGATATGAGCAACATTGGTGAGCAAAAGTCAAGAAGCAAACAAGCTGGCGCGCCTATAAACCGAGAGGCTTATACTCGCGCAAGGCTAAAAAATGCAGGCTTAAACCAGCACAGTGGATCTCGAGAAGCTCAACTATAATATTTTACAATATTTCTTTACACTTTCACAAGAATTACAGCTAGATTCTCTAATCGCTTCCCACCCGCTGGTCCAGCCTAAACTCCGACGACGAGATCTTCTGCTAACGACATCTGCGTCTAAAAAAAAACATAATGGAGCTGAGTGAGTACGACAAGTCATACTCAGCAAACCGGTTATACACAATCATATAAATTGTAAAACAGAAATGCTTTTCAAAAACAACAACATGTGGTTAAGGTATTAAGCAATTTAAAACGCATGGTGCCACACATGAAAGTAAGTTTCCCTACCCGGGAATCACAGGGGTGAAATTCACACTTTTACACTCTGCAGAGGGGTACTCCGACATCGACAGTCTTGACTAGGTTGCGCTAGTCAAGCAGTGTTCTTATACCCGCTAAGACCCGGACACTCTGACCTACTGATGCCGGTCGCTCCTACGGATCCATCACCGACACGTTCCCGAACAGAGGCCGTCCCCAGCGGAGAACACAGACAGTCCCATACCTGAACTGTGACCGGTACAATATGTTTACCTTCGTAGCACCAAGTTTGCTCTTATAAAAACATGTATCTCTCATGTTGATCACTTTCTATCGATATTCGCGCTAATGCCCGATTCGTACCGGTGGCTCCAGCGGATCCATCACCGCGTAACGACACCGGCGAATTAGCCCACAAATATCTCCGATACCATCTACCAACTACTATATCATGTATTTAACAACAATATGTATTCTACAAAAATACATGAAAGGGTATAAGCAGCTTGCCTCAACAAAGATGATAATCCACGCTATCAACTCTGTAATCTCCAACAGACAGCAAATATAATCCCACGACACTGGAAGTAGTAGCTAGTATTCTTCAGATCTACACGCCGACACTCCTCTACAATCAGCAGCACCTCTCTTTCTACCCCTCCATCTGACCGCCTCCATCATGCTAATTAATCGTGGCTCTCACTCTCTAACACAACAAGCTAGCTCTAACTCCCACTGATTCTCTCCACTCTCGCTCTTATTCTTTGACTCGCTGGTACACGTTGAGCTAGCAAGCAGTGTACCTATTTATAGCAGGCAGGACCGTCTAACAAAGGGAAATATCTGGCCGCTCTACCGCTGCCGACTGACCGCTGAACGCTGACTAACAAAAATCTCCGGTCGACGTGCCTATAAGTGAGCAAAGATAAACTTGACCCTTCATGACCACGCATGCTAGCTAAGAGTCCACGTAGCAGTGTGTGATGACTAAGCTGCTATCAGAAAGCCAACACATCTGAGCTCCTATTACATGATGCCACGTTTGGCTTTTTCAATTAATTAACTCACACACATGCTCATACCAGCAAGTTCAATGTATATGCACATACCCCATCGATACAGGCATTACTACAAACAAGTCAGGTTCCAAAATTAATTCTTCCGTGCACATATTAACATCTAATTACAAACACTAGATATTAGCTAAACAAACTAATTAGCAGCCCCTTATTATTTAACTCAAATTAATTAACAACACCTTAAAAATTCGGGTTACTACATCCTCCTCACCTTATAAGAATTTCGTCCTCGAAATTCAACACAAAACCAAACTTATACTTTTCTTTCAAAACTAACAACAGATTTTGTCAAGCAATCAAATTATAAAACTAGCAAATATATGCAGTCATTTTAGGCAATCATGCAAAGAACATAAAAGCCTAAGTACATATCAACAGTCAATTGGTGCAAGCTTTCCTTAATTTTTTCAATCTTCAGCTAGACATGTGTATAACAAAACTAGCTTTCTCATGGCAATGTAAACAATTAAATAACAAGCAAGTCATGCAGAAGTTTACTTTGCATTAAAAGACTAGTTTGGTCAAAGCAACTTTAGAAATCAAACAACAACTATCAAATTTTTTTTTTTTTACTTACACGAAACTAGAAAATATTTCTATCGATTGACTAGTCGCAAAAATAGAATCTACCCTTTTTGCCCGCGTACCTAAACCTAGAGCTCTGATACCACTTTAACTGTCACGCCCCGAGACCGGGCCTGGACGAGACAGCCGCCGCGCGCCTATAAACCGAGAGGCTTATACTCGCGCAAGGCTAAAAAATGCAGGCTTAAACCAGCACAGTGGATCTCGAGAAGCTCAACTATAATATTTTACAATATTTCTTTACACTTTCACAAGAATTACAACTAGATTCTCTAATCGCTTCCCACCCGCTGGTCCAGCCTAAACTCCGATCGACGAGATCTTCTGCTAACGACATCTGCGTCTAAAAAAAAACATAGGGGAGCTGAGTGAGTACGACAAGTCATACTCAGCAAACCGGTTATACACAATCATATAAAATGTAAAATAAAAATGCTTTTCAAAAACAACAACATGTGGTTAAGGTATTAGGCAATTTAAAACGCATGGTGCCACACATGAAAGTAAGTTTCCCTACCCGGGAATCACAGGGGTGAAATTCACACTTTTACACTCTGCAGAGGGGTACTCCGACATCGACAGTCTTGACTAGGTTGCGCTAGTCAAGCAGTGTTCTTATACCCGCTAAGACCCGGACACTCTGACCTACTGATGCCGGTCGCTCCTACGGATCCATCACCGACACGTTCCCGAACAGAGGCCGTCCCCAGCGGAGAACACAGACAGTCCCATACCTGAACTGTGACCGGTACAATATGTTTACCTTCGTAGCACCAAGTTTGCTCTTATAAAAACATGTATCTCTCATGTTGATCACTTTCTATCGATATTCGCGCTAATGCCCGATTCGTACCGGTGGCTCCAGCGGATCCATCACCGCGTAACGACACCGGCGAATTAGCCCACGAATATCTCCGATACCATCTACCAACTACTATATCATGTATTTAACAACAATATGTATTCTACAAAAATACATGAAAGGGTATAAGCAGCTTGCCTCAACAAAGATGATAATCCACGCTATCAACTCTGTAATCTCCAACAGACAGCAAATATAATCCCACGACACTGGAAGTAGTAGCTAGTATTCTTCAGATCTACACGCCGACACTCCTCTACAATCAGCAGCACCTCTCTTTCTACCCCTCCATCTGACCGCCTCCATCATGCTAATTAATCGTGGCTCTCACTCTCTAACACAACAAGCTAGCTCTAACTCCCACTGATTCTCTCCACTCTCGCTCTTATTCTTTGACTCGCTGGTACACGTTGAGCTAGCAAGCAGTGTACCTATTTATAGCAGGCAGGACCGTCTAACAAAGGGAAATATCTGGCCGCTCTACCGCTGCCGACTGACCGCTGAACGCTGACTAACAAAAATCTCCGGTCGACGTGCCTATAAGTGAGCAAAGATAAACTTGACCCTTCATGACCACGCATGCTAGCTAAGAGTCCACGTAGCAGTGTGTGATGACTAAGCTGCTATCAGAAAGCCAACACATCTGAGCTCCTATTACATGATGCCACGTTTGGCTTTTTCAATTAATTAACTCACACACATGCTCATACCAGCAAGTTCAATGTATATGCACATACCCCATCGATACAGGCATTACTACAAACAAGTCAGGTTCCAAAATTAATTCTTCCGTGCACATATTAACATCTAATTACAAACACTAGATATTAGCTAAACAAACTAATTAGCAGCCCCTTATTATTTAACTCAAATTAATTAACAACCTTAAAAATTCGGGTTACTACAACATTGGTGAGCAAAAGTCAAGAAGCAAACAAGCTGGATCTGAGATGGACGTGAATGAATCAAAGCAGCGTAATATTTTGCTTCGATGTGACTGTAAAGCACATATGGTTGTTGGGAAGCGGAATGGCCTTTGGTCTGTCACTGTTTTTAAAGAAGAACACACCCACCCAATGGTGAAGCTAGAAGGGAGGCGACGCTACTACAGATCACATAGGAAAGTCCCAGAAGAAGATTTCCAATTCCTACAGACGCTACATAATCAAAACATTACAACCGCTCAGATAATGGGTTGTCTAGGAAGTGTGCATGGTGGCGACCCAAGGACGCTAGGCTACGTGAAGAGAGATGTGTCTAACATAAGGACAATGCTGCGAGAGGAAGTATCACATCGTGATATGAGCATGGTGATTGAGTACTTTGAACGCAGGAAAGCAGAAAGTCCAAATTTCTTTTATGACACACTAGTGGATTCAAACAATGCTGTCAGAGGACTATTCTGGGTGGATGGAAGGACCAGAGCACTATACCCCAAGTACAAGGACTGTGTTTTCTTCGACACAACCTTTTGCACCAACAAGTATAATCTTCCTTTTGCTCCAATTGTGGGAATAAATAACCACACACATACGATTGTTCTAGGTTGTGCTTTGCTACCGGATGAAACAACAGAAACATTTAAGTGGGTATTTGAAAGGTGGATGCTCGCAATGAATCAGATGCACCCAGATCATATAATGACAGACCAGGACCAGGCTATGGCTACTGCAATTGACAAGGTATTTCCAAATTCAGTACACAGATGCTGCTTCTACCATGTGCTGCACCTAGCAAGGAAAAAACTTGGTCCAAATTTGGGAGAAGGCCATCCATTTGCAGATGCATTTTACTCATGCATATATGGAACTGATACTATTGAGGAATTTGAATTCTGCTGGCAGCATATGCTGCGAAGCTTCGACATGAAGAGAACAATCACCTCAATAATATGTGGAAGAGCAGAAAGACATGGGCACCAGTTTACTTCAGGAAAAGTTTTTTCCCATTCACAAGCACAACTGGAAGATCGGAAGGCCTTAACTCATACTTCAAGACATTGGTTCGCCCTAGTGACTCCGTGTGGAATTTCGTGCAGCAGTATGAGTTGTGCCAGAATTTGATGTTGGATCATGAAGACAATGCGGGCTTCACAATGGAGACGACGACAACAAATCTTTGGGTCAGGTGAGACTCTTCCATGCTACACAACACTTATACATTGTCCCTAATGAATTTGTAGCATTGTTTTATTATTGCTGGAGCATTTACTAGTTACATTTGTGACAAAAATAAAATGCAGTTACAGCATTGAAGAACAAGCATTGAAATTTTACACAAGGGAAGTCTTCGACAGGTTCCAAAAAATGGTGCAGAGTTCAACAAGATTTTACCCTATCCATGTAGAGGCAGAAGGCTTATGTTTTGATCTTGTTCCAAATCAAGACCTTGATGTGAAAACTTATCGGGTTGCAGTTAACCCTGAAGAAGGATTGTACACATGTGGATGCAACATGTTTGAGATGTGTGGTTTAATATGCCCACATATCATTAGGGTGATGGTGCACCTCAATGTGCAGCAAATACCAGGAAGATACATGCTTGAAAGGTGGTCTGCAGCAGCAACAACACATGCCCCTGAACCTGGGACAAATACAATCAGATTTGGTGTCTGTAATAACCCAGAACATAGGAACAACGAAGGGTAGATTTAGAAATGGGATGTGCATTTCATCGCAAAACGGGGAAATTTTCGCGCCTTATTGCAACTAAACCTAAGAGGGATCGAGGTTCTCTCTCATTTTGCACTTAGGGTTAGGCAATGTGAGTTAGGGAAATCTCGACATGATCTCTTTTGTATCTTGTTGATTTGGGGAATTGATTTCATTTGACAAGTGTTAATACATTTAACAATAAGCATTGAACAATATAAAAGGAATGCATAATTTAAACACAACTTATGAATTCAAACAACTTTGAATTTCAAAGTGAATCATAAATACAATGTTTATTCCAGAATATAAATATTACATAAATCAAAAGCTCATAAACAAAAACTTGGGCTTTATTGATATCACAACACAAATTACATTGTCTTTACAAAATTCTTGATACAAGAATTGATGAATAATAAACAGAAATAAAAATGAAGATTACAATATTATTCCTAAACTAAAATCTAGACTATATGACTTGAAGTATTTCTTCATGGCCATGTCCATCTTCAAAAACCTGCAAAGTAAAACACCAACACTAGCCAGAATGTTAGTGTTAGTCAAATAATTCAGTTTGGACAGAACCAAGTGTCATGCACACTTGTGCTGGTCCAAAACCATGGACAGCACAAGATAAGGGCAGCAGCAGACCAAACCTGAGCACACACGGGGCTCAAGTTTCAGCATATGAGAGCACACAGCTCAAGTGTGCTGGGCAGCAACAGCAAGGCCATGCATCAGCTTAGTCACCAAAGCAAGCCAGGCTTGTGTGTCAATGCAAGGATAGAAGTAGGGTTCATATAAAAGGGGCACAAACCCTAGAAATCATAACCAGTCGACCAGATAAAGATTCACCAGGTAAGGGTGAAGCAAGAACAAGCTCAGTTCATCCAGTTCTTGAGCAAGAACAGAACCAACACATACACACCCACTCAACCACCAGAAATCATGGTGACCTGAGAAGATCATCCAAGACCTGGAGGTGAAGGGCTGTGACACAAACCCAAGTCTGCATCAACAAAACATTTCTTTCTAGGAGCTGGAACAAGGTATACCTAGTTCCTGGAAAAGATCCCATGGATCTAATCCATCATATGCATGAAATAAGCATGGGATGAGCAGATGCTCATATGGGTAGATCATCACTTGGTTTTCACCAAGGATTACTGCCAGCCAAAAGCCACTAAAATAGAAAGCATCTAGGTACAGATCTTATACACAGAAACTAGCACATATGCACAGATGCACACACTAGCCAGATTTGATGCATAGATAGCACCAGTAGATGGCAAGGATTAGCAGCTAAGACTACACAATAAATCCTAAGCATACAACCATCAGAAACCCTAGATTTCTTCACAGGCAAGCATATTGGCATTCATAGTTACTATGATCCCCAAATATACAAGCAAAGATGAGTAGCCAACAAGATCCAACCAACCATGTGAGCAACCAGTCAGTAGCAAGGCTACTGAGGTCACATCACACTTAGCACCAATTAAGAGAAAGCCAAATACAAAGCATCACTATCCAGAAATGGATTCAGACTCTAATTGCTTGTAAAAGAATCATGAACAGCAAATTCAGACACAAACAAGTAATTAAATCATCACTGCATAAGCAGTTCATCATAATCTAATTAATACAAGCATGAATTTATCACAGATCCATGCTAAGTACTGACAGTAGCACACTGTTGAGCAACACAGTTAATCTATAGCCACTAGAGCAAGTCTAGGTAGCTAAGATAAGAAACAGCACAAGTAAGCAACCACACAGTGATGCTTGAGCATCAGCATCACCAGATAATTGAATCATTTAGCCACAGTATTAGCCAGTAAGCCATCACTGACAATCAATTGATCAAATGGATCAATCATAGCAAGCCAAGTTACACAGAGAGGTTAGCCAACAAGCAAAGAATGATCCAATGGATCATTGGCTTGCAGGAGTAGCACTGAAGCATATCACAGGCACCTCTGGCACACACACAAGTGTCACAGATGCAACACAAGTACACCTAGACAAGCAAGCATGATAGACCAGTAAGCATAAGCAAGTCATAACCAAGCATAGCATGGCATAGTTAGCTCTTGAGCAAGCACAGTAGAGCATGGCAAGTGTAGAGCATGCTAGGAGCAGCAGAGAAGCAAGAACAACATGAATAGCAAGTAAAGCAGCATGTGCCAGTACCAGTAAATGGTAATTGGACCATGAACTTGCAATTAATCAAAGCACAGACAAATTGCATAGGAATAGCATGGCTCTGTGTGATCACAGGATCACCAGAGAGCAGCAGAGCATGAGGAGGAAGAAGAACAGTAACAAGGGGAGGCGCACAGAGGAGAGGTGGAGATGCAACACTTACTTGCGCCTGGAAGCAGAGGCTAGGGCATGGCGAGGCAGTGCTCGCGCGGCCCTAACAGCTGCAAATCCAGGGTAGGCGCCGACGTTACGCCGGCGAACCCAAAACCACCGTAGCACCTGAGGCGACGGCACGAGTACTGCGAGCAGCACCCGCGCCAAGTCAACCCCAGGCGCACCCATCGTCGGCGAGGACGAGAGCTCGCCGGAGTTCGTAGAGGCGATTCTCCACGAGATCCAGACGGAGGCGATTCGCCAGGAGAGGAAGAGAATGAGAAAACCACGCGGACAGATCGATAGATCTGCGCGCGGCGGTTCTGGTTTGGTAGGTGGCTACGGCGGAGGAGCACGGCGATGGCCGGAGCGAGGCGGCGGCCACGGCGGCGACGCCATCGCCAGGGCGTCGCGAGAGAGAAGCTAGGGTTAGGAACGAAAAGTGAGAGAGGGCCGAGTGAGTGAGAGCGGTGGGCCGTTCGGCTCCACCGAGCCGCTATGGGGCACGCCTTAGTGGGCTGTCCCATGGGCTTAGGTTAATGGGCTGGCCCAATAGGGGCCAGGAGGGGTATTTTAGTCATTTCACATTTAAAAATAACCAGAATTTCACCAAATTTTAATAAATAAAATACAACTCTAAAAATCCATTAAAAATTGGATTGGTGAATGAAAAATTATTCTTGATAAGAATAAAATATGAAATAAAATTTAATGAACAAATTTAAATTTGTGAATTTTATGAATTTAAAATAAACATTTGGAATTTCAAATTATATTTCCTTGTATTAATAAATCAAGGAAAAATCCCAAATAAGTTCAAATACTTATTTTTAAATATTTCAAAATAAAAGTCTATTATTCCAAGTCATTTCTATTTGAAAAGGTATTTTCCAAAGGAAGATATTCTATTCCTCTTTATTCTCAAAAATATAGAGACAACTCTATTATTTCAAATTATTTTGGAATAAATAATGAATCACCAAAATAAAGTAGTTTTACTTTGAATTATGTTACCTTGTGTGAATTAAAGTGGTTTATACATTAAAACAATTGCAAATTACTGCCAAAGGCATAAATCTTAACTCAACCCTAAATTGTAATAACTCATTGGGGTAAAGGGATTCAACCTAAAATAATACATCCATGCATGCATCATTTGGATTTTATAACATTGTCCTTACCGGACAATGATGCTTCTTTACAGAACCCGAGGTCCAGGTTCCATCCAACGCATTGAACTGCACTATCTCGCAGTCCACAGGCAAGTTCACCCTTGCTCATGTCAATTTGAGTATTTTCTATCACTTTAATGCAAAGCTATATTACTTATCATTCCTGCATTGAAAATAAACTGTTACTTTTCCAATTATGAATATGACTATGTGGCTGGCAATGGAACCATGGTATGTGTTGATTGGTGGAGGTTCCATTGCAAGGGTACTATTCATCTAGGACTAAGTACCAATGCCGTCCAGTGATTCTAGCGCCGTACATATCGCGTTGACCATAAGATCTATAATGGCTCTGGGGAAGCCAGCTGTATCTTTTCCCTCTCGCATGCCAACGGATTGGTAATAAGGGTTGCCCGGATCAGTCTATCTTTGGTAAAGGTGGGGACATGTGGTCCTGCACGGTCTACCATTAGATACAGGAGAGGGTAGACTTATTATCGGTCTATGAAGGGGGGAAGACCCGGGTAGGGCAATGGACGCGGTGTATCGGCCGGCTCGCGGCAAAGGCCGGCGAGGAGCGCCGGCTAGCCGTGGCCGGCTGCCTCGAGCCGGCTGGCTCTAAGTCCTAGTCGGCCTGGCTGCATCCTTCAACGCTGTAGCTGGGCCGGCTTCTACAAGCCATATCCGACGGGTTTGTACCTCAGACCGACTCGAGGCTGGCGAGTCTTGGAAGGAACCGGGTAGGTGAGCCGGGTTCAAAGGTCCACGCTGACCTCATCTCCCGTAAAGTACGGGGCACTGTAGAGCAGCAGTGCCACGCGCCAGACAGGCCATCATGGCGTACGTCGAGCCGTACGCGCTACAGAGCATGATGACGACAACGACAGCACCTCCCACGCCGCTGACCTGAGCAGGCGGATGGGACGTGCCACTACGCTCAACGGCTCCCTGGCGTCAGCGCCTCGGGAAGGGACGGGAGCCGAAGCCGGCCATGCTGGCCACTAGACTCTAGGGACTTATATGTAAAGTGCCGGTGCCTATATAAGCGGGGCACCCCCTCGTGCGGGGGACGATCGATCAGTTGCCATTCACTAGTCTTAGAGCTGCCCTGTGAGAGAGACCTTCGTCTACCTTAGCCTCCCAGGAGCAGCCGGATACAGCTCAAGGAGCACCATTGTACTGTGTGATCATCTTATACACTCATAGCAGGAGTAGAGGTGTTACCTCCATCGGAGGGCCTCGAACCTGGGTACGTCGCCGTGTCGCTCGTGCCCATACCCGCTTCCGGATACCGCCGTGAGACCACTAGGAACCACCTCGATTAGCCACCCTATGGCATATGTCATAACGATACCACGACACTATGAAGGATTGTAAGGGTTGTCCGGATCAGTCTATCTATGGTGTATAGAACAGGGCACATAAGTTGTTCGGATCAGTCTACCTTAACGGTATAGGAGAGAACAAGTGCCTGTGTTAGTCTACCCATATATATAGGAGAGGACAGACTTACAAAAGGGTGGGTCTGCGAGGTCGCGGAGAAGGCGGTGTGGGCTTGGATCTTTATACCTGGCCTCACACCAAGGAAGTGTGAACGGGGGCAAGTCCCTGCGGATGGCAAAAAGGGTGAGATCTCTTATGGGAAAAGTAACGCACCTCTGCAGAGTGTATTAAATTGTGGCTGTCACTCCCTGTTCCGGGAAGGGAACTGCGAACGCGGCAGGAAAGGAACTCCGTGAAGTTCTAGTCAACCTGTGAAGACTGACGGGCATAGTTTTCAGAATAAAATAAACCTTTTGAAGAAATGATTTCGAAACATGCATTGACCTAAGATTTTCTGATCGAGGGTCGTAGCTAGTGCATCAAACACCTTTTACTCTTTTGAACTTGCTGAGTACCCCTGTACTCACTTTCTTTCGACACCCTTGCTAGACTGTGATACGGAAGTGGAAACCATCACCGATGGAGCACCAGGAGGAAGCTACGAGCTGGTCTACGAGGAACCTGATCTTTCCGGAGGAGTTGAAGGAGTAGACTATGGGATAGTCTACGGACCCGATGACATGGAGGTGGAGGAGTAGTGATATACCTTAGTAATATAGAGCCGAGCAGCGTAGTGGCATACTTAAATAAGTTGCTGAGCTCTTTTCATATCTATGTTGGTTTGTAATAGTACCTAATGTTGTAGGGTGTTCTCATCGGACCTGTGAGAATACCAACTTGTTAAGACCATGTTTGTAATATATTATCGAGTGTTATGACCTGCAATGTTTCTGTTGTACCACTCTGAGGGATGTGATATTTGTGAAGAAGTCCCTTCATGAAGATCATATCAACGACTTGTATACTACAACATGCAGTGGTATGCTGGGTCACCGCAGCTGGTATCAGAGCAAATGTTGCGACCTTAGGTTGGAAAAACCTAGTATAGGGAAGAAACCTGTAGGAGTCAAGTTGAAATAGTAAAGGATTCTCTAAGAATATGATGTTTATTCACTTGAGAATAGAAAAATCATATATTTTAGTGCGATAATTCTTTATTATAACTATTATTATACACTATCACTACTAATTTTCTGCTTTTGTATACAGCCATAATGGCGTACACGTTTCCCAAGAGGACTTTGAGGCAGGTTGAGGGCTGGCTCGGTGATTATGAGGGACCACTTACAGATCTCCTGCGTGGGATGCTGAAGGAACTTCATTGTGAAACTCGGATACCTGTTCTCAAGTACATCTATTATGATGGAGAGATAGTAGCCAAGTACAGAGTTTCAGTTCAACTACCTATGCAACTGGAGATGAGCCGTATAATGCCATACGGAGAAGCCAAAACCTTTACCACAGCCTTTCACATGGCCATATTCAAGGCAATCCTTGAAATAAGGCAGCACAAGTCAGTAGAACTGCTATGTTCGGAGTATTCTCATATACCTCATGCCGAGGAAGATGAGGATCCTACTCTGAATCATCTGCTGATGGCAAACAAACATCCTGAAGTTGCAGCGCAGCACATGGACAGTTGTAAGTCTTTACTGACTACGATGTACCTTCTACACGTGAAGATGGTGGGTGAGATTGACCACATGCTAGCTGAGTTCACGGACCCTGATAAAGTTCAAGCTCGGATGCATGATCTGAGGGCACAACCCCAATATACAACACCCTTCTTTAGCCTAAACAGCCCTGTAGATTGGAGTGGCCAGGCAACCCAGAGAGATCCACTTACACCCAACTTTGTCCCACATTATCCACATGTGTCAGCATCATATGATTCTGGATATGGGGGAGATAACTCATGGAACCTAAACTGCTCCGAGTCACCAATCGAAAACTCAACCGGTTGGCGTTTCGGGGAACCTTATGGAGATGAGGAGGAACCTATTCCATGTGACACTGGAGATGAAAGTGGCGGGGTTAACCAGTATATTAACCGACACTATGGGAAGGAAGAGAAAGGTACTGATTCCATTTCTTTAGACTTGGAGATGGGATTCTCAAAACCATCACAGTACGAGGAAGGTGAAAGCTCTGGAGTGAAAAAGAAGAAGAAGAAGATGAGGGGGCAGGTGAATCGAAACCCTTCATGGATGACCAATGAAGGAGGTATGTATCCTACTGGGGATACATACGAGTCATTGTCCAGTTACTTTGGCATGACTGATCTCTGTCTCGGCACTTCGTCCGATTCAGATTACATACCTACTGGAAGGACCTTTGTTCCGGACGGTGTTCGGAAGACAAGTCGCTGTACCGGATGGACCCCAGGAATGTATGCGGAGGCGAACGAAGACGATGAGGAGTAGAGCTCCAAGGAAGAATAAAGTAGTATAGGTGGTATTGTACTAGAACGTATTTTAAATTCCGTTGGCTTGGGCTTGAAGCCAAATAAGTGGTTATATAAGTACCACATGTAATATATGTGTGTAAGTTATGTAATATATGGTGTATATACATAATAAATGTTTGCTTTGGATTTGCTTCTTGATTTCATTGTGTGACTAGTTCTGGGCAATGAGTTGAGCTCAGAAAACATTTGCATGGTGTAATTATGAGTAATCGCTCTTTGTTACAGGACTAGGGGGAAATGGCGTTAGTTGAAACCGAAGATGCTCGGAGAGAGCGGGAGGCGAAAGAAAAAGAGGAAGCGGATGCCGCAGCTAGAGCAGAGGATGCACCACCACCACCACACCCAATGATGCATCCAGATTTCCAACAGTACATGAGGGCAATGGAAGAAGATAGGAGGAGGTACCAGGAGAGTCAAAACAAGAACATGCAAGATTTCTTTACCCACGTCATCAATGATAGGGGTAATGAAGGCAGGGGAGTAACCTTATCAGACTTCCAGAATGCAAGACCACTACCTTTTGCATCAGCCCCAGAACCAATGGATGCAGAAGACTGGCTCATGGACACTGAAAGAAAGTTGAGGACCGTTGGATGCAATGATGAAGAAAAGATTCGGTATGCCACTTATCTGTTGTCAGGTCCAGCAGCATCATGGTGGGAGAATCTTGTGGCAGTACACCCTCCAGAAAAGGTGTTCACCTGGGAGGAATTCAAGAAGAAGTTCCGGGATGCCCATGTTCCGGAGAGCGTGGTGGAGCTGAAGAAGAGAGAGTTTGACGAGCTGCATCAGAATACTGCACCTATCATGCAGTATGTCCGAGATTTTAATAGGCTGTCAAGATATGCACCTGAGGAAGTGGACACTGAGGAGAAAAGAAAGAAACGATTCATGAAAGGCATGAATCCATACATGAAGATGCAACTGAGGTTGGCACGGACTGCAGAATTCCAGGAACTGATTGATTCGGCAATCACTTTCGAGGATGACTACAGGCAGGTCCAGGAGGATAGGAGGAAGAGGGCTCGTATCGAGCCAAGGAAGTACCCAGTCAGTAAACCGACTCCAGATCGGAGTTTCAAACCACGATTCCGACCTACTGGTAATCAGTATAACCGGGGAGGTCAGAATCAGAACCCAAGGAATCAGATCATCTGCAACAGCTGTGGGCAGAGGGGACATATCCAAAAGGATTGTCAGAAGCCCAGGATCATATGCTATGGTTGTGGGAAAGAGGGACACATCAAGCCAGAGTGTCCAAACAAGGCGTCATGGAGTGGACAAAGCTCCGGAGGACGAGGCGGAGGTAACAACAACAACAACAACAACAACAACAACAACAACAACAACAACAACAACAACAGCAACCGGAACTACAACAACAACAACAAGAGGGGAAAGCCATATGGGAAGCTGAATTGCACAACTTTGGAGCAAGCGGGAGAGTCGGATCAAGCAGTCTTAGGTACGCTCAGCATTCTTACCCATCCTGGCAAAGTATTATTTGATACTGGAGCAACTACATCATTCCTTGCACGGGAATTTGTGGAACAATTCGGGCTTAGATGTTCTAAGTTAGAAACACCTATAACTGTCTTATCTGCGGGGGGAACGATCTTAGTAACCCACGTGAAAGAAGCACAGGTCATAACCATTTGTGACTGTGTATATTTCGCGGACCTATTCATCATCCCCATGAAGGACATATCAGTCATCCTAGGAATGGACTGGTTAACGGAGAATGGCGCAGTAATCAACTGTGGAGACAAGACAGTATCACTCCGAAACTCCATAGGAGGTCAGATAGTGTTTCAAGGAGACAAGTACACTCAGTTGGAGATAGGATTGGAGCTGAATAGTCTGAAGGAGGTGAAGATTGAAGATATCCCTGTAGTGAATGAGTTTCAAGATGTATTTCCAAAGGAACTACCGGGAATGCCACCCGATAGAGAGATCGAGTTTACCATAGATCTAATTCCAGGCACAACACCAATAGCTCAACCACCATATAAGATGGGGCCAAAGGAGTTAGTGGAACTGAAGGCTCAGATAGATGAACTGGAACAGAAGGGATTTATCCAAGAAAGTGTGTCACCATGGGGTACACCAGTTATCTTTGTGGATAAAAGAGATGGAGGAAGGAGAATGTGTGGAGATTACAGGAATCTTAACAATGTAACCATCAAGAACAAGTACCCTTTACCCAGAATACAAGATCTTTTTGATCAAGTTCAAGGAGCTGGAGTCTTCTCGAAGATAGATTTAAGGTCAGGATATCACCAAATCAAGATCAAGAAGGAAGATGTGCCAAAAACAGCGTTTGTGTCAAGGTATGGACACCATGAATACTTGGTTGTACCATTTGGACTAACAAATGCACCAGCTATTTTCATGAATTTGATGAACAAGATATTCATGAAGTACTTGGACAAGTTTGTGATCGTGTTTATCGATGACATTCTGATCTATTCCAAAGATAAAGAAGAACATGCCAAGCATTTGAAGATAGTTCTGCAGATTTTAAGAGAACATCAGCTATATGCAAAGTTCAGCAAGTGCAAGTTTTGGTTAGATAGTGTTGAATTTCTTGGACATGTCATAACCAAAGAGGGAATAGCAGTGAATCCAAGCAAGGTTCAGTCAGTATTAGAATGGAAGTCACCTAAGAATGCTAAGGAGATCAGAGGATTCCTTGGTATGGCAGGTTATTATCGGAGATTCATTGAAGGATTCTCGAAGATTGCAGGACCAATGACAAAATTACTCAAGAAGAATACCCCATTTGTGTGGACTGATGAGTGTGAAACCAGTTTCCAAACACTCAAGGAGAAGTTAACCACGGCACCGGTATTAGCAGTTCCGGAACCCGGAAAGGATTACACGGTGTATTGTGATGCTTCCAAGAATGGACTTGGATGTGTTCTAATGCAAGATCGTAAGGTGATAGCCTACGGATCAAGACAACTAAAGCCACATGAACATAACTACCCAGTACATGACTTAGAATTGGCGGCAGTTGTGTATGCTTTGAAGAGTTGGAGGCAATTCCTTTATGGATCCAAATGTGAGTTGTATACGGATCACAAAAGTTTGAAGTATTTCTTCACTCAGAAGGAATTAAACATGAGACAAAAGAGATGGTTAGAGTTGATTAAGGACTATGAACTGACAATCAACTATACACCAGGCAAGGCTAATGTAGTAGCAGATGCTTTAAGCAGGAAGAGTACTGAGAATCAACCTACAGAATGGGAGATTCCGAAGGAACTTCGGAAAGAACTAGAAGAAGCTCAGATTCTGTTTATCCAAGGTGATACAGTGGGAAGCATAGCAACCATGAGGATCATGGATGAAATGTACTCAGACTTAAAATATGAAATCATTCGGAAACAAGTAGACGACTTATTCATCCAAGAAGAAATCAAAAGGATTGGAGAGGGTAAACCGTCAGAATTCAATCTCGGAGAGTTTGGTTCTCTATACTTTCAGAAGAGGATATGTGTACCGGATGACCCAGAAGTGAAGTCAATCATATTGAAGGAAGCACATGAAACCCCTTACTCAATACATCCGGGAAGTACTAAGATGTATATGGATTTGAAGGAAATGTTCTGGTGGAACAACATGAAAAGAGAGATAGCTCAATATGTCTCTGAATGCCATACATGTCAGCGAGTGAAAGCAGAACATCAGAGTCCTGCGGGATTACTCAAACCACTAGAGATACCGGAGTGGAAATGGGATGAAATCGGAATGGATTTTGTTACTGGTCTACCAATGACTAGTAAGAAGAAGGATATGATATGGGTAATAGTGGATAGACTTACCAAGAGTGCTCATTTCATAGCCGTAAATACAAAGGATACTGCAGAAAAGCTTGTGGATATATATGTGAAGGAGATTGTTAGCAAGCATGGAGTACCAAAGAAGATAGTCTCAGATAGAGGTTCAATTTTCACATCAGCGTTTTGGAAACAACTCCAAGAAGCTTTGGGATCCAAGTTGGATTTCAGTACAGCATATCATCCACAAACCGGAGGACAAACCGAAAGAACCAATCAGATACTTGAAGACATGCTTAGAGCTTGTGCTCTAAACTTTGGAGGCTCATGGGAGGACCATCTACCACTGGCGGAATTCTCATATAACAATAGTTATCAGAGTAGTATCCAGATGGCACCGTACGAAGCATTGTACGGAAGGAAGTGTAGATCACCAATCTGTTGGTTTGAAACCGGAGAGAACAAGGAGTTTACACCGGACTACATCAAGGAGAGACAAGGAGTCATCGAGGTGATCCGAGATAGACTCAAAATAGCCCAAAGTCGACAGAAGAGTTATGCCGACCAGAAGAGACGAGTTTGGGAACCAAAAGTAGGAGACATGGTATATTTGAAAGTTAGCCCAATGAAAGGACTCAAAAGGTTCGGAGTAAAAGGAAAACTAAGTCCTCGATACATAGGACCATTTAAGATACTCAGTCAGAACCGAGAAACAGCTTTTGAGTTGGAACTGCCGGAACAACTCAGTCTAATTCACAATGTTTTTCATGTATCACAACTCAGAAAATGTTTGAAGGCACCTGATGATCCCATTACACATGAAGAAATAGAGCTACAATCAGACTTAACTTATGTGGAGAAGCCTGAAAAGATTTTGGAAGTACAGTGGAAGAAGTTAAGAAACAGAGCAATCAAATACTGCAAAGTTCAATGGCAACATCATCCTGAGCGAGAAGCAACTTGGGAGACGGAAGAAGAATTAAGGAAGTCCTACCCCGAGATGTTCAGGTACCAATCTTAACTTCGGGACGAAGTTTCTGTTAAGGGGGAGAGGCTGTAATAACCCAGAACATAGGAACAACGAAGGGTAGATTTAGAAATGGGATGTGCATTTCATCGCAAAACGGGGGAAATTTTCGCGCCTTATTGCAACTAAACCTAAGAGGGATCGAGGTTCTCTCTCATTTTGCACTTAGGGTTAGGCAATGTGAGTTAGGGAAATCTCGACATGATCTCTTTTGTATCTTGTTGATTTGGGGAATTGATTTCATTTGACAAGTGTTAATACATTTAACAATAAGCATTGAACAATATAAAAGGAATGCATAATTTAAACACAACTTATGAATTCAAACAACTTTGAATTTCAAAGTGAATCATAAATACAATGTTTATTCCAGAATATAAATATTACATAAATCAAAAGCTCATAAACAAAAACTTGGGCTTTATTGATATCACAACACAAATTACATTGTCTTTACAAAATTCTTGATACAAGAATTGATGAATAATAAACAGAAATAAAAATGAAGATTACAATATTATTCCTAAACTAAAATCTAGACTATATGACTTGAAGTATTTCTTCATGGCCATGTCCATCTTCAAAAACCTGCAAAGTAAAACACCAACACTAGCCAGAATGTTAGTGTTAGTCAAATAATTCAGTTTGGACAGAACCAAGTGTCATGCACACTTGTGCTGGTCCAAAACCATGGACAGCACAAGATAAGGGCAGCAGCAGACCAAACCTGAGCACACACGAGGGGCTCAAGTTTCAGCATATGAGAGCACACAGCTCAAGTGTGCTGGGCAGCAACAGCAAGGCCATGCATCAGCTTAGTCACCAAAGCAAGCCAGGCTTGTGTGTCAATGCAAGGATAGAAGTAGGGTTCATATAAAAGGGGCACAAACCCTAGAAATCATAACCAGTCGACCAGATAAAGATTCACCAGGTAAGGGTGAAGCAAGAACAAGCTCAGTTCATCCAGTTCTTGAGCAAGAACAGAACCAACACATACACACCCACTCAACCACCAGAAATCATGGTGACCTGAGAAGATCATCCAAGACCTGGAGGTGAAGGGCTGTGACACAAACCCAAGTCTGCATCAACAAAACATTTCTTTCTAGGAGCTGGAACAAGGTATACCTAGTTCCTGGAAAAGATCCCATGGATCTAATCCATCATATGCATGAAATAAGCATGGGATGAGCAGATGCTCATATGGGTAGATCATCACTTGGTTTTCACCAAGGATTACTGCCAGTCAAAAGCCACTAAAATAGAAAGCATCTAGGTACAGATCTTATACACAGAAACTAGCACATATGCACAGATGCACACACTAGCCAGATTTGATGCATAGATAGCACCAGTAGATGGCAAGGATTAGCAGCTAAGACTACACAATAAATCCTAAGCATACAACCATCAGAAACCCTAGATTTCTTCACAGGCAAGCATATTGGCATTCATAGTTACTATGATCCCCAAATATACAAGCAAAGATGAGTAGCCAACAAGATCCAACCAACCATGTGAGCAACCAGTCAGTAGCAAGGCTACTGAGGTCACATCACACTTAGCACCAATTAAGAGAAAGCCAAATACAAAGCATCACTATCCAGAAATGGATTCAGACTCTAATTGCTTGTAAAAGAATCATGAACAGCAAATTCAGACACAAACAAGTAATTAAATCATCACTGCATAAGCAGTTCATCATAATCTAATTAATACAAGCATGAATTTATCACAGATCCATGCTAAGTACTGACAGTAGCACACTGTTGAGCAACACAGTTAATCTATAGCCACTAGAGCAAGTCTAGGTAGCTAAGATAAGAAACAGCACAAGTAAGCAACAACACAGTGATGCTTGAGCATCAGCATCACCAGATAATTGAATCATTTAGCCACAGTATTAGCCAGTAAGCCATCACTGACAATCAATTGATCAAATGGATCAATCATAGCAAGCCAAGTTACACAGAGAGGTTAGCCAACAAGCAAAGAATGATCCAATGGATCATTGGCTTGCAGGAGTAGCACTGAAGCATATCACAGGCACCTCTGGCACACACACAAGTGTCACAGATGCAACACAAGTACACCTAGACAAGCAAGCATGATAGACCAGTAAGCATAAGCAAGTCATAACCAAGCATAGCATGGCATAGTTAGCTCTTGAGCAAGCACAGTAGAGCATGGCAAGTGTAGAGCATGCTAGGAGCAGCAGAGAAGCAAGAACAACATGAATAGCAAGTAAAGCAGCATGTGCCAGTACCAGTAAATGGTAATTGGACCATGAACTTGCAATTAATCAAAGCACAGACAAATTGCATAGGAATAGCATGGCTCTGTGTGATCACAGGATCACCAGAGAGCAGCAGAGCATGAGGAGGAAGAAGAACAGTAACAAGGGGAGGCGCACAGAGGAGAGGTGGAGATGCAACACTTACTTGCGCCTGGAAGCAGAGGCTAGGGCATGGCGAGGCAGTGCTCGCGCGGCCCTAACAGCTGCAAATCCAGGGTAGGCGCCGACGTTACGCCGGCGAACCCAAAACCACCGTAGCGAGCACTGAGGGGCACGAGTGCGAGCAGCACCCGCGCCAAGTCAACCCTCGGGGCGCACCCATCGTCGGCGAGGACGAGAGCTCGCCGGAGTTCGTAGAGGCGATTCTCCACGAGATCCAGAACGGAGGCGATTCGCCAGGAGAGGAAGAGAATGAGAAAACCACGCGGACAGATCGATAGATCTGCGCGCGGCGGTTCTGGTTTGGTAGGTGGCTACGGCGGAGGAGCACGGCGATGGCCGGAGCGAGGCGGCGGCCACGGCGGCGACGCCATCGCCAGGGCGTCGCGAGAGAGAAGCTAGGGTTAGGAACGAAAAGTGAGAGAGGGCCGAGTGAGTGAGAGCGGTGGGCCGTTCGGCTCCACCGAGCCGCTATGGGGCACGCCTTAGTGGGCTGTCCCATGGGCTTAGGTTAATGGGCTGGCCCAATAGGGGCCAGGAGGGGTATTTTAGTCATTTCACATTTAAAAATAACCAGAATTTCACCAAATTTTAATAAATAAAATACAACTCTAAAAATCCATTAAAAATTGGATTGGTGAATGAAAAATTATTCTTGATAAGAATAAAATATGAAATAAAATTTAATGAACAAATTTAAATTTGTGAATTTTATGAATTTAAAATAAACATTTGGAATTTCAAATTATATTTCCTTGTATTAATAAATCAAGGAAAAATCCCAAATAAGTTCAAATACTTATTTTTAAATATTTCAAAATAAAAGTCTATTATTCCAAGTCATTTCTATTTGAAAAGGTATTTTCCAAAGGAAGATATTCTATTCCTCTTTATTCTCAAAAATATAGAGACAACTCTATTATTTCAAATTATTTTGGAATAAATAATGAATCACCAAAATAAAGTAGTTTTACTTTGAATTATGTTACCTTGTGTGAATTAAAGTGGTTTATACATTAAAACAATTGCAAATTACTGCCAAAGGCATAAATCTTAACTCAACCCTAAATTGTAATAACTCATTGGGGTAAAGGGATTCAACCTAAAATAATACATCCATGCATGCATCATTTGGATTTTATAACATTGTCCTTACCGGACAATGATGCTTCTTTACAGAACCCGAGGTCCAGGTTCCATCCAACGCATTGAACTGCACTATCTCGCAGTCCACAGGCAAGTTCACCCTTGCTCATGTCAATTTGAGTATTTTCTATCACTTTAATGCAAAGCTATATTACTTATCATTCCTGCATTGAAAATAAACTGTTACTTTTCCAATTATGAATATGACTATGTGGCTGGCAATGGAACCATGGTATGTGTTGATTGGTGGAGGTTCCATTGCAAGGGTACTATTCATCTAGGACTAAGTACCAATGCCGTCCAGTGATTCTAGCGCCGTACATATCGCGTTGACCATAAGATCTATAATGGCTCTGGGGAAGCCAGCTGTATCTTTTCCCTCTCGCATGCCAACGGATTGGTAATAAGGGTTGCCCGGATCAGTCTATCTTTGGTAAAGGTGGGGACATGTGGTCCTGCACGTCTACCATTAGATACAGGAGAGGGTAGACTTATTATCGGTCTATGAAGGATTGTAAGGGTTGTCCGGATCAGTCTATCTATGGTGTATAGAACAGGGCACATAAGTTGTTCGGATCAGTCTACCTTAACGGTATAGGAGAGAACAAGTGCCTGTGTTAGTCTACCCATAGATATAGGAGAGGACAGACTTACAAAAGGGTGGGTCTGCGAGGTCGCGGAGAAGGCGGTGTGGGCTTGGATCTTTATACCTGGCCTCACACCAAGGAAGTGTGAACGGGGGCAAGTCCCTGCGGATGGCAAAAAGGGTGAGATCTCTTATGGGAAAAGTAACGCACCTCTGCAGAGTGTATTAAATTGTGGCTGTCACTCCCTGTTCCGGGAAGAAACTGCGAACGCGGCAGGAAAGGAACTCCGTGAAGTTCTAGTCAACCTGTGACTGACGGGCATAGTTTTCAGAATAAAATAAACCTTTTGAAGAAATGATTTCGAAACATGCATTGACCTAAGATTTTCTGATCGAGGGTCGTAGCTAGTGCATCAAACACCTTTTACTCTTTTGAACTTGCTGAGTACCCCTGTACTCACTTTCTTTCGACACCCTTGCTAGACTGTGATACGGAAGTGGAAACCATCACCGATGGAGCACCAGGAGGAAGCTACGAGCTGGTCTACGAGGAACCTGATCTTTCCGGAGGAGTTGAAGGAGTAGACTATGGGATAGTCTACGGACCCGATGACATGGAGGTGGAGGAGTAGTGATATACCTTAGTAATATAGAGCCGAGCAGCGTAGTGGCATACTTAAATAAGTTGCTGAGCTCTTTTCATATCTATGTTGGTTTGTAATAGTACCTAATGTTGTAGGGTGTTCTCATCGGACCTGTGAGAATACCAACTTGTTAAGACCATGTTTGTAATATATTATCGAGTGTTATGACCTGCAATGTTTCTGTTGTACCACTCTGAGGGATGTGATATTTGTGAAGAAGTCCCTTCATGAAGATCATATCAACGACTTGTATACTACAACATGCAGTGGTATGCTGGGTCACCGCAGCTGGTATCAGAGCAAATGTTGCGACCTTAGGTTGGAAAAACCTAGTATAGGGAAGAAACCTGTAGGAGTCAAGTTGAAATAGTAAAGGATTCTCTAAGAATATGATGTTTATTCACTTGAGAATAGAAAAATCATATATTTTAGTGCGATAATTCTTTATTATAACTATTATTATACACTATCACTACTAATTTTCTGCTTTTGTATACAGCCATAATGGCGTACACGTTTCCCAAGAGGACTTTGAGGCAGGTTGAGGGCTGGCTCGGTGATTATGAGGGACCACTTACAGATCTCCTGCGTGGGATGCTGAAGGAACTTCATTGTGAAACTCGGATACCTGTTCTCAAGTACATCTATTATGATGGAGAGATAGTAGCCAAGTACAGAGTTTCAGTTCAACTACCTATGCAACTGGAGATGAGCCGTATAATGCCATACGGAGAAGCCAAAACCTTTACCACAGCCTTTCACATGGCCATATTCAAGGCAATCCTTGAAATAAGGCAGCACAAGTCAGTAGAACTGCTATGTTCGGAGTATTCTCATATACCTCATGCCGAGGAAGATGAGGATCCTACTCTGAATCATCTGCTGATGGCAAACAAACATCCTGAAGTTGCAGCGCAGCACATGGACAGTTGTAAGTCTTTACTGACTACGATGTACCTTCTACACGTGAAGATGGTGGGTGAGATTGACCACATGCTAGCTGAGTTCACGGACCCTGATAAAGTTCAAGCTCGGATGCATGATCTGAGGGCACAACCCCAATATACAACACCCTTCTTTAGCCTAAACAGCCCTGTAGATTGGAGTGGCCAGGCAACCCAGAGAGATCCACTTACACCCAACTTTGTCCCACATTATCCACATGTGTCAGCATCATATGATTCTGGATATGGGGGAGATAACTCATGGAACCTAAACTGCTCCGAGTCACCAATCGAAAACTCAACCGGTTGGCGTTTCGGGGAACCTTATGGAGATGAGGAGGAACCTATTCCATGTGACACTGGAGATGAAAGTGGCGGGGTTAACCAGTATATTAACCGACACTATGGGAAGGAAGAGAAAGGTACTGATTCCATTTCTTTAGACTTGGAGATGGGATTCTCAAAACCATCACAGTACGAGGAAGGTGAAAGCTCTGGAGTGAAAAAGAAGAAGAAGAAGATGAGGGGGCAGGTGAATCGAAACCCTTCATGGATGACCAATGAAGGAGGTATGTATCCTACTGGGGATACATACGAGTCATTGTCCAGTTACTTTGGCATGACTGATCTCTGTCTCGGCACTTCGTCCGATTCAGATTACATACCTACTGGAAGGACCTTTGTTCCGGACGGTGTTCGGAAGACAAGTCGCTGTACCGGATGGACCCCAGGAATGTATGCGGAGGCGAACGAAGACGATGAGGAGTAGAGCTCCAAGGAAGAATAAAGTAGTATAGGTGGTATTGTACTAGAACGTATTTTAAATTCCGTTGGCTTGGGCTTGAAGCCAAATAAGTGGTTATATAAGTACCACATGTAATATATGTGTGTAAGTTATGTAATATACGGTGTATATACATAATAAATGTTTGCTTTGGATTTGCTTCTTGATTTCATTGTGTGACTAGTTCTGGGCAATGAGTTGAGCTCAGAAAACATTTGCATGGTGTAATTATGAGTAATCGCTCTTTGTTACAGGACTAGGGGGAAATGGCGTTAGTTGAAACCGAAGATGCTCGGAGAGAGCGGGAGGCGAAAGAAAAGGAGGAAGCGGATGCCGCAGCTAGAGCAGAGGATGCACCACCACCACCACACCCAATGATGCATCCAGATTTCCAACAGTACATGAGGGCAATGGAAGAAGATAGGAGGAGGTACCAGGAGAGTCAAAACAAGAACATGCAAGATTTCTTTACCCACGTCATCAATGATAGGGGTAATGAAGGCAGGGGAGTAACCTTATCAGACTTCCAGAATGCAAGACCACTACCTTTTGCATCAGCCCCAGAACCAATGGATGCAGAAGACTGGCTCATGGACACTGAAAGAAAGTTGAGGACCGTTGGATGCAATGATGAAGAAAAGATTCGGTATGCCACTTATCTGTTGTCAGGTCCAGCAGCATCATGGTGGGAGAATCTTGTGGCAGTACACCCTCCAGAAAAGGTGTTCACCTGGGAGGAATTCAAGAAGAAGTTCCGGGATGCCCATGTTCCGGAGAGCGTGGTGGAGCTGAAGAAGAGAGAGTTTGACGAGCTGCATCAGAATACTGCACCTATCATGCAGTATGTCCGAGATTTTAATAGGCTGTCAAGATATGCACCTGAGGAAGTGGACACTGAGGAGAAAAGAAAGAAACGATTCATGAAAGGCATGAATCCATACATGAAGATGCAACTGAGGTTGGCACGGACTGCAGAATTCCAGGAACTGATTGATTCGGCAATCACTTTCGAGGATGACTACAGGCAGGTCCAGGAGGATAGGAGGAAGAGGGCTCGTATCGAGCCAAGGAAGTACCCAGTCAGTAAACCGACTCCAGATCGGAGTTTCAAACCACGATTCCGACCTACTGGTAATCAGTATAACCGGGGAGGTCAGAATCAGAACCCAAGGAATCAGATCATCTGCAACAGCTGTGGGCAGAGGGGACATATCCAAAAGGATTGTCAGAAGCCCAGGATCATATGCTATGGTTGTGGGAAAGAGGGACACATCAAGCCAGAGTGTCCAAACAAGGCGTCATGGAGTGGACAAAGCTCCGGAGGACGAGGCGGAGGTAACAACAACAACAACAACAACAACAACAACAACAACAACAACAACAACCGGAACTACAACAACAACAACAACAAGAGGGGAAAGCCATATGGGAAGCTGAATTGCACAACTTTGGAGCAAGCGGGAGAGTCGGACCAAGCAGTCTTAGGTACGCTCAGCATTCTTACCCATCCTGGCAGAGTATTATTTGATACTGGAGCAACTACATCATTCCTTGCACGGGAATTTGTGGAACAATTCGGGCTTAGATGTTCTAAGTTAGAAACACCTATAACTGTCTTATCTGCGGGGGGAACGATCTTAGTAACCCACGTGAAAGAAGCACAGGTCATAACCATTTGTGACTGTGTATATTTCGCGGACCTATTCATCATCCCCATGAAGGACATATCAGTCATCCTAGGAATGGACTGGTTAACGGAGAATGGCGCAGTAATCAACTGTGGAGACAAGACAGTATCACTCCGAAACTCCATAGGAGGTCAGATAGTGTTTCAAGGAGACAAGTACACTCAGTTGGAGATAGGATTGGAGCTGAATAGTCTGAAGGAGGTGAAGATTGAAGATATCCCTGTAGTGAATGAGTTTCAAGATGTATTTCCAAAGGAACTACCGGGAATGCCACCCGATAGAGAGATCGAGTTTACCATAGATCTAATTCCAGGCACAGCACCAATAGCTCAACCACCATATAAGATGGGGCCAAAGGAGTTAGTGGAACTGAAGGCTCAGATAGATGAACTGGAACAGAAGGGATTTATCCAAGAAAGTGTGTCACCATGGGGTACACCAGTTATCTTTGTGGATAAAAGAGATGGAGGAAGGAGAATGTGTGGAGATTACAGGAATCTTAACAATGTAACCATCAAGAACAAGTACCCTTTACCCAGAATACAAGATCTTTTTGATCAAGTTCAAGGAGCTGGAGTCTTCTCGAAGATAGATTTAAGGTCAGGATATCACCAAATCAAGATCAAGAAGGAAGATGTGCCAAAAACAGCGTTTGTGTCAAGGTATGGACACCATGAATACTTGGTTGTACCATTTGGACTAACAAATGCACCAGCTATTTTCATGAATTTGATGAACAAGATATTCATGAAGTACTTGGACAAGTTTGTGATCGTGTTTATCGATGACATTCTGATCTATTCCAAAGATAAAGAAGAACATGCCAAGCATTTGAAGATAGTTCTGCAGATTTTAAGAGAACATCAGCTATATGCAAAGTTCAGCAAGTGCAAGTTTTGGTTAGATAGTGTTGAATTTCTTGGACATGTCATAACCAAAGAGGGAATAGCAGTGAATCCAAGCAAGGTTCAGTCAGTATTAGAATGGAAGTCACCTAAGAATGCTAAGGAGATCAGAGGATTCCTTGGTATGGCGGGTTATTATCGGAGATTCATTGAAGGATTCTCGAAGATTGCAGGACCAATGACAAAATTACTCAAGAAGAATACCCCATTTGTGTGGACTGATGAGTGTGAAACCAGTTTCCAAACACTCAAGGAGAAGTTAACCACGGCACCGGTGTTAGCAGTTCCGGAACCCGGAAAGGATTACACGGTGTATTGTGATGCTTCCAAGAATGGACTTGGATGTGTTCTAATGCAAGATCGTAAGGTGATAGCCTACGGATCAAGACAACTAAAGCCACATGAACATAACTACCCAGTACATGACTTAGAATTGGCGGCAGTTGTGTATGCTTTGAAGAGTTGGAGGCAATTCCTTTATGGATCCAAATGTGAGTTGTATACGGATCACAAAAGTTTGAAGTATTTCTTCACTCAGAAGGAATTAAACATGAGACAAAAGAGATGGTTAGAGTTGATTAAGGACTATGAACTGACAATCAACTATACACCAGGCAAGGCTAATGTAGTAGCAGATGCTTTAAGCAGGAAGAGTACTGAGAATCAACCTACAGAATGGGAGATTCCGAAGGAACTTCGGAAAGAACTAGAAGAAGCTCAGATTCTGTTTATCCAAGGTGATACAGTGGGAAGCATAGCAACCATGAGGATCATGGATGAAATGTACTCAGACTTAAAATATGAAATCATTCGGAAACAAGTAGACGACTTATTCATCCAAGAAGAAATCAAAAGGATTGGAGAGGGTAAACCGTCAGAATTCAATCTCGGAGAGTTTGGTTCTCTATACTTTCAGAAGAGGATATGTGTACCGGATGATCCAGAAGTGAAGTCAATCATATTGAAGGAAGCACATGAAACCCCTTACTCAATACATCCGGGAAGTACTAAGATGTATATGGATTTGAAGGAAATGTTCTGGTGGAACAACATGAAAAGAGAGATAGCTCAATATGTCTCTGAATGCCATACATGTCAGCGAGTGAAAGCAGAACATCAGAGTCCTGCGGGATTACTCAAACCACTAGAGATACCGGAGTGGAAATGGGATGAAATCGGAATGGATTTTGTTACTGGTCTACCAATGACTAGTAAGAAGAAGGATATGATATGGGTAATAGTGGATAGACTTACCAAGAGTGCTCATTTCATAGCCGTAAATACAAAGGATACTGCAGAAAAGCTTGTGGATATATATGTGAAGGAGATTGTTAGCAAGCATGGAGTACCAAAGAAGATAGTCTCAGATAGAGGTTCAATTTTCACATCAGCGTTTTGGAAACAACTCCAAGAAGCTTTGGGATCCAAGTTGGATTTCAGTACAGCATATCATCCACAAACCGGAGGACAAACCGAAAGAACCAATCAGATACTTGAAGACATGCTTAGAGCCTGTGCTCTAAACTTTGGAGGCTCATGGGAGGACCATCTACCACTGGCGGAATTCTCATATAACAATAGTTATCAGAGTAGTATCCAGATGGCACCGTACGAAGCATTGTACGGAAGGAAGTGTAGATCACCAATCTGTTGGTTTGAAACCGGAGAGAACAAGGAGTTTACACCGGACTACATCAAGGAGAGACAAGGAGTCATCGAGGTGATCCGAGATAGACTCAAAATAGCCCAAAGTCGACAGAAGAGTTATGCCGACCAGAAGAGACGAGTTTGGGAACCAAAAGTAGGAGACATGGTATATTTGAAAGTTAGCCCAATGAAAGGACTCAAAAGGTTCGGAGTAAAAGGAAAACTAAGTCCTCGATACATAGGACCATTTAAGATACTCAGTCAGAATCGAGAAACAGCTTTTGAGTTGGAACTGCCGGAACAACTCAGTCTAATTCACAATGTTTTTCATGTATCACAACTCAGAAAATGTTTGAAGGCACCTGATGATCCCATTACACATGAAGAAATAGAGCTACAATCAGACTTAACTTATGTGGAGAAGCCTGAAAAGATTTTGGAAGTACAGTGGAAGAAGTTAAGAAACAGAGCAATCAAATACTGCAAAGTTCAATGGCAACATCATCCTGAGCGAGAAGCAACTTGGGAGACGGAAGAAGAATTAAGGAAGTCTTACCCCGAGATGTTCAGGTACCAATCTTAAATTAAGGGGGAGAGGCTGTAATAACCCAGAACATAGGAACAACGAAGGGTAGATTTAGAAATGGGATGTGCATTTCATCGCAAAACGGGGGAAATTTTCGCGCCTTATTGCAACTAAACCTAAGAGGGATCAAGGTTCTCTCTCATTTTGCACTTAGGGTTAGGCAATGTGAGTTAGGGAAATCTCGACATGATCTCTTTTGTATCTTGTTGATTTGGGGAATTGATTTCATTTGACAAGTGTTAATACATTTAACAATAAGCATTGAACAATATAAAAGGAATGCATAATTTAAACACAACTTATGAATTCAAACAACTTTGAATTTCAAAGTGAATCATAAATACAATGTTTATTCCAGAATATAAATATTACATAAATCAAAAGCTCATAAACAAAAACTTGGGCTTTATTGATATCACAACACAAATTACATTGTCTTTACAAAATTCTTGATACAAGAATTGATGAATAATAAACAGAAATAAAAATGAAGATTACAATATTATTCCTAAACTAAAATCTAGACTATATGACTTGAAGTATTTCTTCATGGCCATGTCCATCTTCAAAAACCTGCAAAGTAAAACACCAACACTAGCCAGAATGTTAGTGTTAGTCAAATAATTCAGTTTGGACAGAACCAAGTGTCATGCACACTTGTGCTGGTCCAAAACCATGGACAGCACAAGATAAGGGCAGCAGCAGACCAAACCTGAGCACACAGGGGCTCAAGTTTCAGCATATGAGAGCACACAGCTCAAGTGTGCTGGGCAGCAACAGCAAGGCCATGCATCAGCTTAGTCACCAAAGCAAGCCAGGCTTGTGTGTCAATGCAAGGATAGAAGTAGGGTTCATATAAAAGGGGCACAAACCCTAGAAATCATAACCAGTCGACCAGATAAAGATTCACCAGGTAAGGGTGAAGCAAAACAAGCTCAGTTCATCCAGTTCTTGAGCAAGAACAGAACCAACACATACACACCCACTCAACCACCAGAAATCATGGTGACCTGAGAAGATCATCCAAGACCTGGAGGTGAAGGGCTGTGACACAAACCCAAGTCTGCATCAACAAAACATTTCTTTCTAGGAGCTGGAACAAGGTATACCTAGTTCCTGGAAAAGATCCCATGGATCTAATCCATCATATGCATGAAATAAGCATGGGATGAGCAGATGCTCATATGGGTAGATCATCACTTGGTTTTCACCAAGGATTACTGCCAGCCAAAAGCCACTAAAATAGAAAGCATCTAGGTACAGATCTTATACACAGAAACTAGCACATATGCACAGATGCACACACTAGCCAGATTTGATGCATAGATAGCACCAGTAGATGGCAAGGATTAGCAGCTAAGACTACACAATAAATCCTAAGCATACAACCATCAGAAACCCTAGATTTCTTCACAGGCAAGCATATTGGCATTCATAGTTACTATGATCCCCAAATATACAAGCAAAGATGAGTAGCCAACAAGATCCAACCAACCATGTGAGCAACCAGTCAGTAGCAAGGCTACTGAGGTCACATCACACTTAGCACCAATTAAGAGAAAGCCAAATACAAAGCATCACTATCCAGAAATGGATTCAGACTCTAATTGCTTGTAAAAGAATCATGAACAGCAAATTCAGACACAAACAAGTAATTAAATCATCACTGCATAAGCAGTTCATCATAATCTAATTAATACAAGCATGAATTTATCACAGATCCATGCTAAGTACTGACAGTAGCACACTGTTGAGCAACACAGTTAATCTATAGCCACTAGAGCAAGTCTAGGTAGCTAAGATAAGAAACAGCACAAGTAAGCAACACACAGTGATGCTTGAGCATCAGCATCACCAGATAATTGAATCATTTAGCCACAGTATTAGCCAGTAAGCCATCACTGACAATCAATTGATCAAATGGATCAATCATAGCAAGCCAAGTTACACAGAGAGGTTAGCCAACAAGCAAAGAATGATCCAATGGATCATTGGCTTGCAGGAGTAGCACTGAAGCATATCACAGGCACCTCTGGCACACACACAAGTGTCACAGATGCAACACAAGTACACCTAGACAAGCAAGCATGATAGACCAGTAAGCATAAGCAAGTCATAACCAAGCATAGCATGGCATAGTTAGCTCTTGAGCAAGCACAGTAGAGCATGGCAAGTGTAGAGCATGCTAGGAGCAGCAGAGAAGCAAGAACAACATGAATAGCAAGTAAAGCAGCATGTGCCAGTACCAGTAAATGGTAATTGGACCATGAACTTGCAATTAATCAAAGCACAGACAAATTGCATAGGAATAGCATGGCTCTGTGTGATCACAGGATCACCAGAGAGCAGCAGAGCATGAGGAGGAACAGTAACAAGGGGAGGCGCACAGAGGAGAGGTGGAGATGCAACACTTACTTGCGCCTGGAAGCAGAGGCTAGGGCATGGCGAGGCAGTGCTCGCGCGGCCCTAACAGCTGCAAATCCAGGGTAGGCGCCGACGTTACGCCGGCGAACCCAAAACCACCGTAGCAAGCACCTGAGGCGACGGCACGAGTACTGCGAGCAGCACCCGCGCCAAGTCAACCCCAGGGGCGCACCCATCGTCGGACGAGCTCGCCGGAGTTCGTAGAGGCGATTCTCCACAAGATCCAGAACGGAGGCGATTCGCCAGGAGAGGAAGAGAATGAGAAAACCACGCGGACAGATCGATAGATCTGCGCGCGGCGGTTCTGGTTTGGTAGGTGGCTACGGCGGAGGAGCACGGCGATGGCCGGAGCGCGGCGGCGGCCACGGCGGCGACGCCATCGCCAGGGCGTCGCGAGAGAGAAGCTAGGGTTAGGAAAAAAGTGAGAGAGGGCCGAGTGAGTGAGAGCGGTGGGCCGTTCGGCTCCACCGAGCCGCTATGGGGCACGCCTTAGTGGGCTGTCCCATGGGCTTAGGTTAATGGGCTGGCCCAATAGGGGCCAGGAGGGGTATTTTAGTCATTTCACATTTAAAAATAACCAGAATTTCACCAAATTTTAATAAATAAAATACAACTCTAAAAATCCATTAAAAATTGGATTGGTGAATGAAAAATTATTCTTGATAAGAATAAAATATGAAATAAAATTTAATGAACAAATTTAAATTTGTGAATTTTATGAATTTAAAATAAACATTTGGAATTTCAAATTATATTTCCTTGTATTAATAAATCAAGGAAAAATCCCAAATAAGTTCAAATACTTATTTTTAGATATTTCAAAATAAAAGTCTATTATTCCAAGTCATTTCTATTTGAAAAGGTATTTTCCAAAGGAAGATATTCTATTCCTCTTTATTCTCAAAAATATGACTATGTGGCTGGCAATGGAACCATGGTATGTGTTGATTGGTGGAGGTTCCATTGCAAGGGTACTATTCATCTAGGACTAAGTACCAATGCCGTCCAGTGATTCTAGCGCCGTACATATCGCGTTGACCATAAGATCTATAATGGCTCTGGGGAAGCCAGCTGTATCTTTTCCCTCTCGCATGCCAACGGATTGGTAATAAGGGTTGCCCGGATCAGTCTATCTTTGGTAAAGGTGGGGACATGTGGTCCTGCACAGTCTACCATTAGATACAGGAGAGGGTAGACTTATTATCGGTCTATGAAGGATTGTAAGGGTTGTCCGGATCAGTCTATCTATGGTGTATAGAACAGGGCACATAAGTTGTTCGGATCAGTCTACCTTAACGGTATAGGAGAGAACAAGTGCCTGTGTTAGTCTACCCATATATAGGAGAGGACAGACTTACAAAAGGGTGGGTCTGCGAGGTCGCGGAGAAGGCGGTGTGGGCTTGGATCTTTATACCTGGCCTCACACCAAGGAAGTGTGAACGGGGGCAAGTCCCTGCGGATGGCAAAAAGGGTGAGATCTCTTATGGGAAAAGTAACGCACCTCTGCAGAGTGTATTAAATTGTGGTTGTCACTCCCTGTTCCGGGAAGGGAACTGCGAACACGGCAGGAAAGGAACTCCGTGAAGTTCTAGTCAACCTGTGAAGACCGGGCATAGTTTTCAGAATAAAATAAACCTTTTGAAGAAATGTTTTGAAACATGCATTGACCTAAGATTTTCTGATCGATGGTCGTAGCTAGTGCATCAAACACCTTTTACTCTTTTGAACTTGCTGAGTACCCCTGTACTCACTTTCTTCGACACCCTTGCTAGACTGTGATACGGAAGTGGAAACCATCGCCGATGGAGCACCAGGAGGAAGCTACGAGCTGGTCTACGAGGAACCTGATCTTTCCGGAGGAGTTGAAGGAGTAGACTATGGGATAGTCTACGGACCCGATGACATGGAGGTGGAGGAGTAGTGATATACCTTAGTAATATAGAGCCGAGCAGCGTAGTGGCATACTTAAATAAGTTGCTGAGCTCTTTTCATATCTATGTTGGTTTGTAATAGTACCTAATGTTGTAGGGTGTTCTCATCGGACCTGTGAGAATACCAACTTGTTAAGACCATGTTTGTAATATATTATCGAGTGTTATGACCTGCAATGTTTCTGTTGTACCACTCTGAGGGATGTGATATTTGTGAAGAAGTCCCTTCATGAAGATCATATCAACGACTTGTATACTACAACATGCAAGTATGCTGGGTCACCAACAGTGTCCCAACAACTACAACACACTCTGTGCAGAAAGATGAACCAGTTGGCATCTGACGCATGCTTCGATGATGATACATATGTTGCTGTATCCCGCATTGTTGACGAAGCAAGCAAAGTTGTTGCTACAATGCTTAAAGCAAAAGGTCAAGTGCAGCAAGAAGGAGAAGGTTATCAGCATAGACAGAGTGAGGACCAGAGACAGCAAAAACCTGAAGCTCCACAGCAACAAACAACAACAGTAGATGGTACTGCAAGTCAACAGGTGAAGAATCCTCCACGTACGAAGCCAAAAGGTCGCCCAAAGATAACAGAAAAGCGAAGGAAGACATTGGTCGAGCTGCGGGATGAGGCCAATGAGAAGAGAAGGAAGAAGCAAAGTGAACCTAAAACACCAAAAGAGCCAAAACCAAAGAGGAAGTACAGGAAGAAGAAGTGCCCATTCTGTGGTGATGAAGATCATATATCTGTAAAGGAATGCAAGTACATGAAAATTGCTTTGGCTAGAGAAGATGCAATGCAAGCGGGAGCAGATTTGACGTTATAGATTGCTTCAGCGAGGAATTATACATTTCATTCTGAAAAATGTTGAGATATGTTATAGATGCTTACAATTATAGTATACAAAGTAACAAATGACTATCAGTAAAAGAAGTGAAACTTTGTGAAGATAGGCCATCTCTGTTTTATCTTCCTTTGTCACAGCAAGCCTATGGAGAATATATAGCTATGCAAGGTTTCTTGGATACAATACAGATCTCTGATGATGGGAAGGATGTTTGGAAATCTATTTGGAAAGAGGGAGCTTTTACCTCAAACTTATACTATCAATACTGTTGCTCACATATACCAAACAGTAAATTGCATTGCTGGATATGGAAAAGTAAGGTGGTGCTAAGGATAAAGGTTTTTGCTTGGCTACTGATAAGTGATAGATTGAATACAAGGGATATGCTGAGGAGAAGGAATTGGCATGTCATTAATGACTATACTTGTGTTCTGTGTCATGCTAATCAAACCGAAGATTGGATCCATTTGTTTTTTGATTGTAATTTCAGCAGACGTATATGGACATATCTACAAGTGGAATGGACTCAAGCAGACACCATTGAAGGCATGTTTTATCAAGCCAAGAAAGAGTTTGCCAAGCCTTTCTTTGCTGAAGTGGTTATTCGCTTGCTGGCATATTTGGAAGCAAAGGAACAACAAAATCTTTGAACATATTAGACCTTCTTTTGGATCATGGAAGGCACAGTTTGTACATGAAGCCTCTTTGCATGTGCATAGAGTCAAGGATAAACACTCTGATTCTTTCAAAATATGGATTGACTCTCTGATGTAATTTTTTTCTTTTCTTTTGTTGTAAATATTTCTGGGTGTACAGTTTATAAGCTTTAATAAAATACTGTGGGGGTTTTGCCCTACAGTTCTTGTTCAAAAAAAATTTATAGTATACAAAGTAACAAATGTTGATAAATGTTACAAATGCTACATCGTTGATTTTGTACCCCCCTGGCTGTCTTATATTTATTTTGTAACCTGGATAGTGTAAAATGATACTGAACAAAAATTGCAGCAACAAACAGATGCAGATGCATCACTTATAGCTTGTGAAAACAACATAATAAATATGAGTTTGCAGCAACAAATTAATTCCAGTCAGGAACATACTATATTTGTCATACTGGGGACACAAAAGGGATCATTTGAATTGACAACTTCTTGATGGTTCAAGCATTGAAGCATTTTATTGTATCATCGTGTTTGCATCATAGTAGAAAATGGAAAAGCTCAACCTAATTGCTTACAGCATGCATGTTGAAAAATAAAGGTGAGGTAACATTTGGTTTGAAGCAAAACTTGTTTATTACATTGTCAGGGAGATAAACTTGTTGTGTGAAGCAACACTTAAAATGACGGAAGTGCATGTACCACAGGTAAATTGACAGCAAAAATATATGAGCATGGTAGCAAAGTGGGTTATGTATTTACAGCAAACAAAATCAACTTATGTAGCAAGTAAAAAGAAAATGATACTGGAAAAGACCATAAAACATGAGAATACTTGTCATACTTAAACCCAAAACATCATCCATATTCCAGAGCCAACATTAAACTTATGTCTGGTAGATTGTACTGAGAAAACATAAAAGAACTGATCATTCAACTAACAGGTCCAACATATAAAACCATCACCAGAAGCCTAGTTCTACTCCATGTTCCAGTACATGGTTATAGTTACAAAAGGCAGCAACACCATGTGTTTTGAACAAAAAGCTAAACTATCCCTGCTGCAAATCCTCGTTCATTATCACGTCGACATCATCACTCTGGTTATCCCTGTTGTCGATTAGGCTTGCTGCGAGCAACCTTCGAAAATCTGGAACTACATCATTCTCGAAATTTGGCATGACTTTCCCATTGAAGTGCTCCATGTAAAGAATGAAGTAGAATCCACAGTCATACCTGCATCAACCAAAAAATGGTGAAAACAAAGCAAAAAGAGGAAGGAAGCAGAGAAACATTATGAAAGTATCATTTAATTGTCAAAAAACAGTGAAGCAAACTTACAAAGTGTCTTGCTGCGGATGGTCAGGTGTGATTTCCTTGAATTTCCCAAAGTCAACCCATGAAACTTTGGACTCGTTTGCAGTCCGGACGAAGTTGGAGAACTTTGGAAAAAACAAACAGCATGGGATAGTAAGGACAAAAATAGTTGAAGCAAAACATTAAGAAAAAGGTGGAAATTGCTACCAAGTTGTTTGCTGCTTTTGCTAAGGTGCTCACACCATTCTCTGGCATCATTGAATCAAAAATGTGAAATTGCTTGCACAACAAGTTGATGCAGCATACAATCCAGTGATCGGCTTGTACAATGGGCAGGTAAAGCTACATACAAACAGAGAGATAATTTAAGAATGAAGAAGTTATACATGCATGAGAAACCTTGAAATTGCTCACAAAAACAAGAACACACACGAAAACTCACCATGTCATCTTTCAGAATTTTGAATTTGCTACATGCAATTTTGAACTCTTTCATGACAGAGGCAGGGTCAAAAGTAGAGGTTTCTACAGCAAGCTTTTCCTGTATGTTTGGAAAACAATAAAAGATGATGAAGCAAGTGATAACATGGGACAAGCTTGGAAGAGAAAAATGCAATAAATTACTCACCGCAAAGTACGGAGAGAAAGCATATCTCTTGTGATTTCGGGGATTCTTCTCAGCACTTGCTTTTGCTGCATGATTGAACTTCTCTGTCCAAACTGCCATCACAACGTTGCTCAAATATTGGCGTGGACGAAGAGCTCCAATGAAGGACTTGTATGAGCAAAAGAATCGACCAATCTTCAGAAACTCTTTGCTGCAGCAATGGAAAACCAACAAATACTTTTATTTTAAAAATGAAGGAAAAAGGGTAAGATGAAACACAAAACCCATGCAGCAAAAAAGCAAACAAAATGACACGGAGGACTCACGACACTTCATTCTTCTTCTTCCTCTTGAATTTCCGTCCATGTGAAACATATTTGTCGTACTTACGCACAACATCTTGAGAGACCTTAATCTTCTTCAGCTTCGGAGGTGAGAGTTCACCCTTGGCAGCCCTCTTGTACCTAGTTTTCTTTTCAACAGTTTTAGCACCAGTACTAGCATCTTTGGTGACAACATCTGAAGCAGAAAAACACAGAGAAACCATTTTATGCTACAAAAGCAAGTGAGTACTAAGGAAACTAAGAAAAGCAAAAAAGTAATAATAAAAAAAAAGCTAATGAAAACATATAAAAGAAGGAATGTAGCAACAATTATTATATAATGTAGCCAAAACAGTATACATAATGTAGCAGCCAAAAAATGAAAATACAGCAAATGGAGTACTAAGCTCAAGGACTACCAGAAGGAGAAGGGCTTCTTTCAGCCACAAGAACAGTTGAGCTGACATTTAAAGGAATACCAGCAATCAGACTTAGTTTGCCATCGGCAGCAACAAGTCTAGCTCTCTTAATAACTGAAACATCTGCACCTAATAAAACTTTTAAAACTTAGTAAACATGAGCAATGAAAGATGAAAAAAACTTGATCAGGCAAAAATGACCTATGTTTGTAGGATGCTGCGGTGAGACGTTCTCGCCCAAGTGATCTTCAGCATCCCTGGATGGTATGGGTGGTGTTGTAGCCTCCATAGCTTTAGGCTGCTCAGAAGCTAGTAAAAAATAAAAAAGAACAGATAGTTAGACGAAACTGAAAAAACTACAATTACAACACAAAAAATAATGAGCAGAGACAACAAAATAAGAACATACATGTGTCGTCTAGCTTCACTACAGAAGGAACATCAGCAGGCGGAGTAATTTCTTCTGCAGGAATAGTGATTTGATGTTCAGACACAACAACTTCATCTGGATCCTGAGAGAATAGATCCATTGATGGAGGGTCAGGGGCTCTATTCCAAGCTTCTACAGATATACCCTCCGGTATACGAGCAAATGGTGAGTTTATAGGTGACCTCACAGGGCTGTCAACAGCAACCTGTTCACCAGCAACATCTCCACTCGTATAAGAATCCAACAGAACAGCTGATTGGGGCATATCCACGACGAGTGTGCATGGGTCCATGTCAGTAGCACTTGCTTCGACAACAAAATCGTCGTTGTCTGTTTCTTCAGAATCAGCCGCCGAGATTTCTTCATCGGCATGATTGGCAGTACCTTCATCATCATGTCTGTCAGCACCGTCCATATTTTCATCTTCAACTCCACCTCCGGTTGGGAAATGCACACTAGGACCATCACCTTCTTTCTTTGCTGCATCTATGTCAATAAGCAAAGCTACCATGCGCTGCGAATGCATTTGCTTCAAACCAACACCAAAATTCTTGAGAGTGGTGTCAACATCACGACCATAAATAGACCTGTGTTTCTCATACAGATGCTTGTACGCAGCTGGAACCTGTTGACAGATACATAACACATACATCAGGAAGAAATGGAGGTGATACAGCTAATAAAATACTAATGAAGCAGTAGAAAAGAGCAATTGTTGCATTCATTATAAAAACTGGGGATTTTGAGATGAAAACATGGTAGCACATACCATTAACTGTAGTAGCAACATTGTTAAAATAAAGTAGCAAAAAATATAAACAATGTTAGCAAAAAGCATTGGTTTGCTACATAAATGCTAATGAAGCTGGGGCTTTCAGATGATACCATGGTAGCACATAACAGTAACTATAGTAGCAACATTGTTAAATGTAAAGTAGCAAGACAATATAAAAAATGCAACAATTACATGAAAAATAATAGAGGAAAAAGGCTGAAAACCATGTACTATACCTCAAGATCCTGACTAGTAGGAAACACAAGCCATTCATTGAGCGACGCAGACGGGTTCACTTCAGATTCTTCAACAGGCTGCTCAACAGGCTCCTCAACATGATGACGGTTGGAAAAAGCAGCAACTCCATAAGGAGTGTTTGACAGTTCAAGAAACTACACAACAAAAAAGAGAAGAAAATAAGGATCTTATAGAAAAAACTACAAAAAAACCAAGCGGTGCATCAACCTCACGTATATGCTTATGAGTAACTCACCGGACGCCTTCCAAAAACAGTCTTATTATTCAGGATCTTCCTATCAGCATCATTTTGTACAACAAACTTGAAATCACTACTGGTCACAAAACATACTCTAGGAATTGAGTAGTTAATGGCATGTTGGTTTGGTGGAAAATCCAGGTGATCCATGTAGACAACCTGTCAAAGAAAGGATGGAAGCATAAACAAATCAGTTACGGTAGCGAAGATTTAAACATGAAAAATAGCAAAAAACCAAAAAAACAAAAGAGAGCATGGGGTAAAGTTCAACAACGTACAGCTAGAAGGGCGAACGGTCCAGTGATCCAAAACTCATGTTTCCTAGCATTTCCTGGTACCACTACCTCTGCTGTCTTGCTATTGATTTTTGTAACCTCCTGCATTGCTAACTCAAGCAAGTGTTCATCCCATGCAAACTCGTGAGTCCTCCGAGGGTCCAACATACAGTCCAAATAGTCAAGGCTAAGCAGATTTGCGCTACCAGGGTCAATAACCGTAGCCAAACATAGAAGATCCCATGTTCTGATAATGGTGAGGTCATCCGTAACATCACAAGCCTTGAGCAATTTAACAGCATGCTGGATGAAAGGCCTTGATTGTCCTTCTTCTATGTACATCTGCCGCAGCTCAGGATGCTCACCTTTCTTCTGAACAACAAGTCTGTCGCCGCATCGAATTCCAAAAACTTTCCTCACCATATCTTTTGTGAAAACTATCCTCTTCTTGTGGAACTTGAACTCCCGCAAACCAGGGCTAGTATGAGAGGCAACAAAGTCTATTAGAGCATTAGGAATGTTGAATGGAGATACATTCAACAATGCTCTAAATGCACTCTGCTCTTCAATAATACGTCTCTTCGGACCATCGAGCTCTGCAGCAAGAGCATGCAGACGCTTTGCAGCAAAACGATCCTTGGAAACCCAATGACCAATCCCATCTTCTGTTACCCTCCAAAACCCACTGACGGGCAATGGCTGAGCAACACGAAGAGCCGGGAAGCTCCCAGGGCCGCTTAGTGGATCCCTGGCACCTCGCGTCGTCCCGCAAATCTTCGGCCAACGTCCTGGCGGTTGCTAGGGCGTGCCACCTGACCTAGACCCGATCAGGAAGGTGTTAGTGCTTCGATTGTTCCTGCATGGTAGACACGTAAACATTAAATACGAGCCCTATCGGCTCTCGGTTTTCCGTGGATCGGCTCAAGGAGCCGATCGCCCCATGTTTCACGTTGGATTTACAATGGCATGGGGGATCCTGCTTGATCAGGACAAAGCTAAAACGATCCACGACAGTTTAGGGTTTTCACCGCATAACCGGAACGTCCTACGTGTGATCGGGCCTAGCAGCTACGGAAGACGATGCAAACCATCCCTACGAGAGGCCTAAAAACCACCATAACGTCGATTCCCGGAACATCCCTCGCAGGGACGATGAACAACATCTAGCGCACTACCGGATCCTCCGACCCCAACGTAAGGCCTAACTATGCAGATATTAAACTAATCCTGCGGAGCAAGGAGCAACTATAACGGATCGGATCTACTAAGTAACGAACAAGCAAGATGCTGCCCTTACGTCTGGGTAGACGTAAGGGCAGCTAGGTGTCGAGGACGGCATTGCCACGCAGATATGCACGTGAAAGCATCAATGCAAGCCCCTAAACACCTAAGGATAAATAGTACTGCTCGCCATCAACAAGGCTTCAGCACGAGCAGTACAAGGTTGACGAAACGTATACTGCCTAGATCGCTAGATGCGATCTAGGCAGCATGGTGCTTACCCGGGAGAAACCCTCGAAGAAAGGGGTGGCGATGCGCCTGATTTGTGTTGGTTGAACGATGATTGTCCTCCTTTTCCGATAACCCTAGATACATATTTATAGTCCAAGGGACTTTCTAATTGAGGCGTGCACCTAACCGTGCACGGGCCGGACTCTATCTCTTTAATCTAAATACAATACGATCTACTAATTTACAGATACATGGGCAACTTAGCCCGAACTCTCGCGCAAGGCCGCTTCGAAGATGCTCCACGTGTACGCCTTCAAGCCCATCTTCACTTACGCCCATCTCCTGATTTGGCCAAAATCGGGTGGTAACACATGCCCCCCTGGTTTTGATAATGATAATTGCAAAACCATCTGTCTCCTTCGAAGGGTCATGTCATGGCAGAACCGTCGCAGTTTTCTTCATGATGACGTCTCGCCTTTTCAACTCCTCTGCACGACTTGACGGTTCGGCACCACGTCCTCGGGAACCTTAGGCATTTAAACCATATATTCCCCTTTTATTTGGCCACATCGAACAGTTCTCCTCCTCCTCTCTGCATCAGCACTTCCAAAAACCCTCCTCGCCGCCATGTCTTCCTCTTCGTCTTCTCCCTCATCGGGTCTTTCCACCCAATCCTCCACCTCCCGTGAGCCGACGCCTGAATGGGACCCACAGGAGGCCCACGCGGCCAACATCCGCCGCGCCATAGCCGACGGGGACGAGTCGACCCACGACTCCTTCGTCTGGTCCGAACGACGACCAGTCCTTAACGGACGGGGAGAGCGACCTTCGCTTCCTTGCCATTGGGCAATCGGAGGAGGAAAGCGACGACGACGGCTTCTCCTGGGACGGTTTCTCCTCCGCCGAGGAGGTGAAGGAAGAGGAAGAGGAGGAGGACAACACCTCCTCCGACGAACCGCCGGCCAAGCGTCTCTGCCCCTGGCCCGGCAACATCAGCGACTTCGACAGCGACCATGGCGACGCTAGCGAAGAAGATGAGGACGATGAAGCCCCGCCGGTGGTCGTTACAGCAGCGACGACGAGCCGGCCGGGAGCAGCGCCGACAGCGGCGATGGCGATGATGAGGGCAGCAGCGGCCCCTAGATAGGATAGAGCTAGGAGTAGTAGATGATAGGGCAATGTACCCCTAGCAATTCCTTTTGAGAGCCATCAGCTCCTTCTATGTAAGAAATCTGATTATCAATGAAGAAATTTCCCCAATTTGACTTTGCCGATTCCTTGCAAATTAATTTAGCCGATCCTCCCTTGTTTTGATTTTGCCGATTGTCAATTTGGTCAATGCCTAACGAGCCGATGGTAATGCATCAGCCTTCCCAATAAATTGCAAGACAGATCAATCTAATCGCCTCCTCAGATGTTAACTTGCAATCCATGAAATTCAGATCCAAACTTCCAACTGGACAGGTCTAACGCGCAGCCGTGAGACCCCTAGATCCTTAGGCTTCAAAATCATCCAATCGTGATGTTTGTCCTGACGGCAAAACTCCTGGATTAATGCTCCCAGGAAAGCTCCTTAACCCGTTGTTGACAACCTTGACGTTGAAGCTGACACCTCTGCTCAACAGGTGTTTGCTCACAGCTTCCCTTGCGAGGTTATACTCCTTCGCAGCAACGAACTGGTCTAGAGCCTAACCACTGATGATGGCTCCTTCTTCAACCCTGGTGGTTTTACTCTGCAAGAGCTCGCCACCTTTCCACATGGTTACAATGCAGAGACAGCCGATTTCAATACCATCGGCTCTTCAGAGCGAAGAATCTTCAGGGTCGGCTGCCCCCCGAGCCTTAGTCAAGGCGAGAAGTGGACCAGCCAAATGGGCCGTCCTCGGCTTCCCAACTGTAGTGCAGCGTCAGCCGATTCTGACCAAATCGGCTTTCAATAGCAGAGAACCTCCACGGTGAGCTGCCCCCCGAGCCATTCCAGCTCTTCATCAAAACTTGGCAGGAAAGCTTACGCCCAAGGAGACAGTGCACTAGGACGGCTCTGGAAGGATCAGCAGCTCCCTTGAACTAAGAAGCCTCACGCGCAGTGGCCCTTGAACTCTTCCTAGCTCCATTCTTGTGTCTTGCTGCTCAGATCGACTCATCACCTCGAGCAGACTAATGCAGTTTCTGGTGACGATGTCTGATGAAGTTGTCACCTTGGTCAAGCCCTAGGAGGAGATGCCACAGCCAATTGAATGTTCATTGGCTGAATCTGATCTGCATGCCATTCCACCGAGGGACTCCTTCAGTAGAACCTCGCTATACTCGGATGCTCCATTAGGCTCCTGTTTGTAACGGTTGCAAAGACTTGAGTCGATGGCCGTGCATCGGCTTTGAATTCTTAAGTCGATGTCTACGCATCGGCTGTGCTCAAAAATTTCTGTATTTTCGATTTTTTGCGGCCGATTTGTTTACGTATCGGCCCCCATACTTGAGCTGCTCTGCTGGACATTTGACATCCGTTCCCAGCTCCGTATCCTCGTATCTCATCCATCTATGTCCCCGAGCCGATTCTGTCAAGTAATTGATGGCATCGGCTCTTCAGGCATCTGTTGGATCAATGCTGAACACAGACAAGGTATGTTGAGGATAATTTTGGCCGATTGCGGGAATCGGCCTCCCTTTCCGTTGCAATGCTTTGGCGATGATTTGCAACTTCTCGGATTTCCACTATAGCTACGTGGCATGTTGGAGATGAGATCCTTTGCTTTTCATTTTTTGAGGGCCGATCTCAGGGATCGGCCTTGCCACGTATGTCCAATGTCTTGGACTTGCTACTCCGTCCGGGTCACGGATATCATGTTTGTATCAGCCGATGCCTTCGCATCGGCATCAGCCGATGCCCGTGCATCGGCTTTCGCCTGCTTTGGGCGCCATACTTTCTTTGGCGGGCGCGCCTTCGTCTCCATGTTTGCTGAATTTTCACGGCCAGATCGGGCCGTGCTCTTCTCAATGTGTACAGGTACCGTGCCTCGGCTTCTTCCAAGTTTCGCAGCCGTTGCACCCTACGCTTCCGAGAATGGCTGAGTCCATCAGGGCACCACCTTGGTCGGTGATACCTATCTTCTTCTCCATCTCTCCTCGAAGTCTTCTTCTTGAGATGACTCAGCTCGCGATTCTGAGGTGGGAGAGGTCCTAGACGCTCGAACACCGAAACTTCGTTTGTCCCTCTCCTTCGCTGTTTGCACTCGCGCTCTCGATTGTTGGCAATCGGCTCATTCCCGAGTCCCAAGAATGTTTGAAGAAGGGATGTCCCTTCATCCACGTTGTCTTGCTCCCTAGACCTCCTCCGGCGTGACGTTCGTACCCCGTCGTTGTTCCTGTCATGCTGACGATACCTCCTGTTTTCCGCATCAGACCGTCGATATCTTTCATCATCTTCGTCGTAGCGCCGACGTCGGTCGTACTGCTGCTCGTATTTGTTGAGGAGATGCACGGATAATGGGCGTTGATACCGTATGCTTCTCACCTCCTCCTCGGTTAGGTACCGTCTATTATCATCTTGTGGCCGGTCGCGTGGAACGGCCTCCTCTTTATCTTTGCCACGAGAGTGGCTGCTCTCTGCTTTGTCCGCGCCATGGCGGATCACAAACCCTGCCATATTGACATCGAAAGAGAACCCTGGCTCTCTTATGGAGTGGCTTAGGTCCACCATGTTGACGTCCGGAAACGGACGCATGTCTACCTTCATGGCAAATTGTCCGAAAGTTAATCGGCCTGATTCTATCGCCATCTGAATTTGTGCGCGCAATACTTTGCAGTCGTTGGTGGCGTGCGTGAACGTATGATGCCATTTGCGTATGGCCTCTTGTTCATCTCTTGTGCCGTAGGGATCTTGTGGCCTTCGGGGCTTCAACTGTTTCTCTTTCAGTAGCATCGAAGATCTGTTCAGTCTTGGTCACGTCAAAGTCCAACCCTCTTGGAGGCCCTGGCGGGTTCACCCATTGGCAGGACACAGCACTGGCGTCCGAGTCCACTCGGCTACCGCAACTTCCCGATCTTCCGCAGAATCTTCATCTTCATCGGTATTGACCAGGATCGCGCGCTTGAACTTGTCCCTGCAGCTCTGGATGGCGCCTGTTCATATAAGGTCAGTCTATTAACCAGCGCCAACGAGTTGTACTCAACTTGGAACGTCGATCCTTGAACGACCGCAAGGCCTGCCACGGCCAGCTCGACCGCCTCTTTCTCGCTAAATGAGCCGAATAGCATCGGTTCTTGACAGTTCTGAAACGTTGGATGTACTCAGAGACTGTCTCTCTCGCTTCGCCGAACCTGTGCTAGTTCGGCAATACCGCTTCGTAGCTTCTGAATGGTATTGGTGTGGAACAGCCTCCACTGCTCCATGATTGCACCGAATTTGGCCGCAACGAGGTGTACCATCCAAACGCTGGACCGGTGAGGGATTGCGAGAAGAACCTCACCCGTAGCTGATCCGATGCCGAAACCATGCCCAAACTGGGCCAAGTATCGGCTCACGTGCTCGATGGAGCTTGACCCTTCGACCCGAATTTGTTGAAGTCCGAAGCCGTACTTAGGCGGTAGTGGATCGTCGAACTCATTGGGGTACGGCTTGGAATAGCCGATTATCTTCTTCGCAAGATGCCGAACTGATCTCAGGACTGCGCTGATCTGATCTGCGGTGGAGGTGGTGGCAGCTGAGCTTTCCTGGACTGGTGCAGTGGTATACTTGGCTAGCCACGCTTGTTGACATAGGCATCCCAAATGGGCCTGCCGAAGATAGTACCCGGAGTTTACTGAAAGCCCACTATCCGAAGAATAAGAAGATTCGGGAGCCCAAGATATATTAAGGAAAGCTAGAGTTGTAATAGGAAGTGTTATTTGTAATCTGGCGGGATGAGTTAGAAACCGTCCCGGACTCGTAACTTGTACAAAACGAAACCCTCGACTCCACCTCCTATATAAGGGGGAGTCGAGGGACAAAGAAAGGATCGAATCTCTGTCAACATAACCCTAGTTTTCATAATCGTCGAGTACTTTTCGCCCAAACCTTCGAGATCTACTTGCCCTCTACTTCTAGCAAAACCCTAGTCTACAATCCGTAGGCATTGACAAGTTAATCCTTTGTCAATTGGCGCCGTCTGTGGGAATTAGAGGTTGCAAGGAGCTGATCTCGATGGCACGTTCAAGATCTTCGACTTCGTCGACAAAGCAACGCGATGGATCGAGGTAACAAGGAAAAACTGATCTATTCAATTTTATTCCTCACCCGCCCTCCCGTATGGATGCATGTGCCTATCTGGAGGAACCCATCATCATGACGTTCGGAGAATTCCGATTTGGCGTCAACAAGGAAGGATCCTATCGTCTCGAAGTTCCGATCTCGTCGGAATTTTCAGTAGTCGATTCTAACTTTTCGTCGAGTGACGAGGAGTTTTCGTCGCCACGCTTCGTCGACAGCAAGGCAAGCGGAAAGCTCGCCAAGATCTTCAGCAACACATCCTTCGAGTCGTCTGCGGACTCCTTTATAAGCGACTCCGAAAGCGTCGACAGTTTCAACTTCATCGACAAATCTGTCGCCATCGGGAAGGTCTTCACCACTCTGTATGATGGTGTCACCAACCTTGATAAAAATCAAAACACAAAGTACCACCAGATTTGTGCAATAGAAGAAGCGGGTACATCAGAACCGCAAACGTCGAGGCTTTCGACGATTTGGGAAATCCATACGTCGATCCCGCCGATCTCGGAACAGGTCTAGGCACTAAATATGCTGGATCTTCAACTCGCGCAAAAGTCCAACTCCCGCAAGCTGCGTGGGATAGGGCTGCGAGAGCCATGGATGGATCAGAACCAATGAATACTACTGCTACCGTACAAGAGTTACAAGCATATCAATATAGACTTGCTCGGGTAAGCAGAGAGTTGGAAAAACAGACAACATCCCTGAATAGGAGGAAAGAAGCAGCTTCTGCATCAAGCAGACGCCGAGCAGAGTTAAGTCGCCTTTCAGGAACTTTGGGAGATAGTCACAGAGAGGCTCGAAGGAGAGCAAGATCTCGGCTGCAAAATATACCCGAAGGAGAGAGGGGAAACTTAATTCAAAATCTCGACATGTCCTTCATGACGATCGATGAAAGGGGAAATATCATCCCAAAAACACCAGAAGCAGGTTACATGGCAACACAGGCTTACATCCTCGCGTCCAGACCACCTCCCTGAGACCCGAGAGAACCATTGTTCAATATGGCGATGGCTGGAGTAGGAGTTATGGGAACAGCGTTTGCAACAACGCCTCCCGAAGAAAATCCTAGGCAAAATAGTCCACGACCCACCGCAGCAGTTCAAGACCCACCAAGAACAAGTGGAGCAAGAGACACAGCGGTCCAAGTAAGGGTAGACAGAGCGCGACAAGAAAGAAGGGAGCGTCAGCACACCAGAGCTTGCCGACGAGGATATGTGTGGGCTCCCGTGCTTTACGAGAAGAGTTCGAAAAACTCGAGTACCGAAAGGGTTCAAGTTACCCGAGAATTTCAAGAAATTCGACGGCCTGCAAGATCCCGAGGATTGGCTCGTGGATTATCTCGAGATGGTGAAGCTGGTAGGAGGAACCAGAGCAACAGCTATGCAAAGTATCCAAGTTCATTTGAGCGGTGCCGCGAGATCTTGGATAAAGAAACTCCCCCAAGTTCCATCGACAGCTGGGATAACTTCGAGGACATCTTCGTGAAAAACTTCCGATCTACCTGTAAAAAACCTGCGTCATTGGAAGAGTTGAGAGCATGTCGACAGAAACACGACGAGTCGATGAGGAAATACATACAGCGGTGGAACATCATAAAGAACTCGGCAGAAGATATATCTGACGAAAGGGCAATAGATGCGTTCGTGGCAGGAATTCGCCGAGGTGATTTTGTCGAGGACTTAGGGAGAACTAACCCTAAGACCATATCAGCACTCATGGAGATAGCCAATAAATGGGCAGATGGAGAAGACGCAATATACAACAAGCGACACAGGTCGCCAGAAGAGGATCGTGGTCGAAACTATCAAAATAGAAGGCGATTTTCTCGCCAGTTCTACAACAACGATGCTCCCGGCCATATATCGGCTGGTTTTCGAGGAAATCCCGGAGGAAATAGTCGAGATGATTATCAAAGGAGTAATGAGCAACAAGGCGACAATAGAGGTGATTTCCGTGGCAACAGGCAAAATAGTGGACCAAGGATTCAAAGACCTTATGTGTCTCCCGAGGAGATGATGAACGGTCCGTGTCAAATGCACTTTTACCTCGACAACAATGGAAAGAGGCAGTCAGGACATCTCCAGAAAGATTGCCGAAATTTTCAGGCAATGTTGCGAGCCGCAGGAATTGCAAATGCCCAAGCAAATAACAGAAATCCTCGGGAGCCAAGGAGCGAGATCCACCTTCCACCTCCTCCCGCAATTACCGACGAAAATCGACACCAGCTTAGAATTGCGGCAGCACCACATCCACCTCCATATGTTGACCCCAACTCTAACGGTGCGGTCTCGATGATTCAGAAAGCTAGGCCATCCAACAGGGCGCAGAAGGTAATCTCTCGACAAGTGTTCATGGCAGAAAATGCCTCCACCAACAATAGTATTTAAATTGGTCGGGGCAAGACATCGGCTTCACAACCGCAGACCATCCGCAGCAAGTTCCTCGACCAGGACAATCAGCACTCATCCTACCCGCAGAATCGCTGGGTTTGACGTGTCGAGAGTTTTCATAGATGGCGGCAACAGCTTAAACCTCATGTATGCAGATACATTGAGGAAGATGAACATATCCCTGGCAAACTTGAAACCAACTGACACACGTTTGCTGGGATCACACCAGAGAAGCCAAGTTACCCATTGGGCAAGATCAACCTCGACGTTCAGTTTGGAACCCGAGAAAACTACAGGATAGAGAATTTGGAGTTCGAAGTTGTCGATTTCCCGTCGCAATATCACGCTTTGTTGGGACGACCAGCGTATGCTAGGTTCATGGCAGTGCCGCATTATACATATCTGTTGTGGAGGTTGCCTGGGCCCAAGGGACCTATCACAATCAAAGGAAGTTTCGCGTTATCCGATAAATGCGACAAGGATTTTCATCGACTGTCAGAAACTTTCGGGATGCAAGCAGAGTATGCGGCGCCAAGGCTCACCGATTATGATGTGCTGCCAGAGGTAGGGAGATCTTCTAAGGAGCCAACTTTCAATACAACCAAGGATTCAAAAGAGGTACAGATCCACCCGACAGATCCAAAGAAAACGACGTCCATTGCCGCAAACATGGATGTCGCATAGGAAAGCGCGCTCGTCGAGTTCCTCCGTGAGCACTGGAAAATCTTCGCATGGTGTCCAACTGACATGCCAGGAGTACCCAGGGAACTTGCCGAGCACCACCTCAATTTGGATCCTCTCGCAAGACCAGTAAAGCAACCTTTGCGGCGTTTTTCGGAGCCTAGCCGCAAAGCCATGTTATCTGAAATAGATCGACTCAAAGATGCCGGTTTCATCAGGAAATATCTACATAAGCCACGTGGGTAGCTAACCCAGTGATGGTGCCGAAAAAACACACAATAGTCCTTCGCATGTGCGTCGACTTCACGTGTCTCAATAAACATTGTCCCAAGGATCACTTTCCCCTCCCTAGGATCGATCAAATCATCGACTCCACGGCAGATGCGAACGTCTTTCCTTCCTGGACGCATATTCTGGTTATAACCAGATCAGGTTAAAAGAAGAAGATGAAGCCAAGACAGCGTTCATTACACTTACGGCGTGTTTTGCTATAAAACAATGCCCTTTGGTCGAAAAACGCGGGAGCAACATACCACGGATGATGCGAAGTGCTTAGCAACACTGAATGGAAAAATGTGTACAAGTCTACATTGATGATGTCGTAATAACATCAAAGAAAGGGTCGACTCGATCGAAGACTTGAAGGAAACCTTCGATAACCTCGACAAATTCTGCCTCAAGCTAAACCCGACAAAGTGCTCTTTTGGAGTTCCTGCAGAGAACTTCTCGGGTTCCTAGTATCAGCAAGGGGGATTGAAGCTAACCCGAAAAAATACAGGCCATCGTCACTATGAGAAAGCCAACAAAGCTGAAAGAGATACAACAGTTAACGGGGCGAGTCGCAGCTTTAAGCAGATTCGTCGCCAGGTTAGGAGAAAGGCGCTGCCGTTCTATGCATTGATCAAACAAGGGGAAAAATTTCAATGGAATGAGGAAGCAGATAGAGCCTTCGAGAACCTCAAGCGAGCAATCTCGACACCACCGATATTGGTGGCACCAAAAGAGAAAGAACCTCTCCTCCTGTACATTGCAGCCACACCGCAGGTGGTCAGCACGGCCTTAGTAGTCGAGAGAGAAGAAGAAGGCAAGCTTCATGGAGTTCAGCGGCCAGTATATTTCATCAGCGAAGTACTGTCGCCATCAAAACAGCGGTACCCGCAATATCAGAAACTTGCATATGGAGTATTCACGACAGGCAAGAAAATTGCGACACTATTTTTCGGCGCACCCGATAATAGTGGTCAACGAGGCTCCCTTGTCAAATATACTGAACAACCCAGAAGCTACGGGTCGTGTCTCCCTTTGGGGAATAGAACTTTCGGGACATCACGTATGAAAAGAAAAGCAATAAAATCGCAGGTCTTACCAGATTTCATTGCAGAGTGGATGGAGCTACAAAACACGGGACCCCAGATTTATCGAGAACTTGGACCATGAACTTCGACGGGTCCAAAAGGTTGGAAGGTGCGGGAGCAGGCGTGATATTGGTATCACCTGAAGGCGATAAGTTGAAATATGTTTTGCGGATGACGTTCCCAAACGCATCTAACAATGAAGCAGAATATGAAGCTCTTATACACGGGATGAAGATGGCGAAAGCTTGTGGTGCAACTCGACTGAAAATTTTCGGCGACTCACAATTGGTGGCACAGCAAGTCATGAACCAATGTGATGCAGTCAACGAAAGTATGATAGCATACAAAGAGGTGTACAATGAGCTGGAAAAGTTATTCGATGGTTGTGAGGTAAACCACATTAGCAGGATGAGCAACGATGAAGCCGACGTTCTTGCAAACATCGGGTCACAGTGTCTCGCGATACCTCCAGGCGTGTTTTGGGAAGAGATAAGCGAGAGATCAACAAAGCCAGCAAAAACAAAGAAGGAGAAGAAAGAGAAAACCTCGAGTATCACCAAAGACACAACAGAAGAAGAGAAGAAGAGCAAGAGCTAGTCATGATGGTGCAAGTTCCATGGATGCAGGCTTACATATCATATATCCTAAGGAAAACGATACCCGACGATCCAAATGGGCAAGGCGAATAATCGGGGAGATCAAAAGCCTTCACCGTGGTAAAAGGGGAGCTATACAAACGAAGTATTTCGGGCGTGCTACAACGATGTGTTACACCCGAAGAAGGAAAAATCATCCTGAAAGATGTGCACGAGGGAATATGCGGGCACCACGCAAGCAGCCGGGCTATCGCGGCTAAGGTTTTCAGAGCAGGATTCTATTGGTTAACAGCAATCGAGGACGCAAAGGAAATAGTGAGAACTTGCGATGCGTGCCAAAGATTCGCCGCCAGACCTCACTCTCCTGCAGCAGAACTTATGCCAATCCCATTATCTTGGCCTTTTGCTCAATGGGGTCTCGACATGGTGGGAAAACTACACAAAGCTTCGCCAGGAGGTTATGAGTATATGCTGGTTGCTGTCGACAAATTTACAAAGTGGATAGAAGCAAAGCCAAAAGCATTGTCTTCAGATTTGGAGTTCCTCATAGCATTGTCACAGACAACGGCAGTAACTTCACGTCCAAAGAGTTCAAAGCATACTGCGCAGAAGTGGGCATCAAATTGAGTTTTGCGTCTGTCGCACATCCACAGACCAATGGACAAGTCGAGAAAGCCAATGGCATTATTTGCAATGGCATCAAGAAACGCCTGCTAGGACCATTGGAAAAAGCACGGCATACTTGGCCGGAGGAGCTGCCAAGTGTATTGTGGAGTATCCGAACAACACCAAATACGGCGACACAGGAAACGCCGTTTTTTCTGGTCCATGGCGCCGAAGCAGTCCTGCCAATAGAAATAGAGCACGATTCTCCAAGAGTCACGGAATATGATGAAGAAACCTCGAGAGAAGCCTTGGAGGACGATGTCGATGCACTTGACGAAGCTCGAGATGAAGTCCTCTCACGAGTCGCCAAATATCACAGGACCCGAAGAATTACCACAGTCGACGATTGCGTCCAAGGTCTTTTCAAGTGGTGACTTAGTTCTGCGGCTAAACCAAAAAAGTCACGAAAAACTCGAATCACCATGGCTTGGACCCTACATCGTCACAAAAGTAATCGAAGGAGGAGCATACAGAATCAAAGAAAAGAAAACAGGGATTGCCGAGCCAAATCCCTGGAACGTGGCACAGCTCAGGCGTTTTTACGCTTAGATGCCGAAATATAGTCTCCTCTGTAAACATACAATGTACTGAAACGCCCGCGAGTTTTCAGACGCACTCTTTTCCTTTTTCGGGGCACCGAGTGGGGCCGGAGAAGGTTTTTAATGAGGCGGGCTCGCGGTGCTTCAATATAATAAAAATAGTACAGATATACTTCTTATTCGTCGACATACTCGGGGGCTCTGCACCCTCAAATATCAAAACAGACAGACTCGATTTATTTCGCCTTGGTACAATAATACCTCGCCAAATATATATCGGAAGTTGGTCATAATTAAATATAGTGCACACGTCAAAAAATCTCATCACGTTGGTCCAGAAAACTTGACAAACAAAAATATAGAACTTCGACACCAAGATCCTGCAGCCCATCAAGGAGTTTTATTACAGCACAAGAAGAAAACTTGAGAAGAGAAAAATAGTACAAACTCTAGCCAAAAGGCTCGGGGGCTCCAACAATATAGAGCATTCTGTGATATACAACAAATGTTTTCGACAAAGTTTTACAAATCAATCAGAACCCAAAATAGTATCTATTGACAAGCCTCTGGTCGTCTTATGCTCGGCATAAGATCCTTTGACGAAGAATTCTGCATCCATCCGAAGAAGCTCGTCTATCATCGACTCGGCCACAGGAGTCACCATCTCGTTGATTGCATCAATATTATTCTTGCGACGCGTCTTCTTCGCCATGCAATCAACGACAATCGTCGACAGGTCCAACTTTGGATGGCAAATATTTATCATAATCATGGCAAATCTTGCTCCAGCAGTCAGTTGGGCTCGTACGAAATTATGAATACGAGGAGCATCTCTGAAGGTCTCTAGCAATTCAGGAAGAGTTGCAGGAACCTCATTCCGAGGAAACAAAGTCTTGAAAACAAGAGTCAACGTGGTCGTGCAAAAATTTAGAAATTCGCGTACTTGGCAAGCACGATCTTGGAACCTGACAATCTGTGGGTTCGTTCAGGAGTGGCCCAAAATAAAGAGCCATGGTTCAGAGAAAGGTTGACAAGAAGATTCGTTCTCTCATTTACTCTTAGATCTTCGGCAGCAGCATCAAGAACTGAGCCTATTGGACAACAAGGGAAGAAACTTGGAAGAAGGCACAGCAAAATAAAGAGAAGGCATCATAAAGTTTGAGATACATACCTAACATATCCGTGCTAGCTTCCAACATCAGCTCGAGCATGCTATTTTCTCGGGCACTAGCTCCTTTTGCTTCCAATATAGCAGCATCCTTAGCAGCCATAGCTTCTTCGGCTTGTCGACGAGCAAGTTGTTCTTGTTCAGATGCTCTCCGAGACTGTTCCATCATTGCCAGAGCTTGTTTCTTCGTGGACTGAAGTTGTTGTCGAAGTTCCTGTAAATCTTCCGACAAAGGTGTGCTGGAAGAACCTTCAAGGCAATTGTCATCGGTTCTTACTTTCTTCGACAAGGAAGACGCGGGAGCAGCATCGGGAGAAGAAGGATTCGTTGAATAATTATCAAATATCAACTGGAAAAGAAAATCCCCGGATCAATGATAGCACCAAAAGGAATTTCATTGATTCTAGAAAATTTACATGGCCATTACAAAAGAAGTTCTCCTAAGGGACTGGCAGGGAAATTGTCGCCAAGACTAGAATGGCGACAATAGCAAAGGAAATAAAGAAAGCAAAAACTAGACCTCCGGCCTTGAAGAGCTAGGAGTCGAAGATGGCTTGATCCCGAGATAGGCCAGGATCTTCTTCGTGTTAAGCTTTGCCGCCTTGATCAAGGATCGCCACTTTGCTTGTTCTATTTGCTCCGTGTCGCCAACTTTGGCCCAGTCAATAGTTTGTTGACTGTCAGCAACTAGGGCAACAGTGCTTTCCACGGCAACCTTCATGTTTTCATGGCGCATCTTCAGCCCAAGATCTTCGGGAGGATTAAAGCACTTGGCAAGACCAAGGAAAGTCGCGGGCTCCTCTTTCTTCGGGAAGAAGTAGGGGAAAAGCTTTGACAACCCCGCCCTGGCTTCATCCATGCCTTCACGCGCTTCCGTCCCATGAAACTCGAGGAATGAAACGGCGTCAAGAAGAAAATCGTTGTCGGGATCCTCAAGTTCAAATTCTTGAGAGGTCCTATCTGGCAAAATAAAAATAGAAATGTTGTCAACAAACAAGTGCAAAAAAGGAAAATCCAAAGGGTATGCAATGGTGCCAATACTTACCGACAAAGCGACGACTTTGTGTCTTTATGCGTTTGGTGATCGCCGCTTCGCGAGCAGATTGCGCAGTTATGTGATCGCTCAGCGAAGTCTCGGCGTCATGCAGACGTTTCCGAAGATCTTCGACACCAGCAGCATCAGCCTTAGCCTTGTCAGCTTCTTGCCTAGCTTCAACCGCATCCGACTCGGCCTTCTTACGAGCCTCTTCACATTGCTCTAACTTTTGAGCAAGCGTGTCAGCACGTTCGTTGGCTTCAGTTTCCGAAAAAGGAAGACAAGATTAGCTATAAACGTCGACAAGTCATGCAGAAAGGAAGCAAAAAATAGTCGAGCATTACCTTCAGTCTTGCTGGCGTAATCACGGTACCCAACGAATTGGGCACCGATGCGAAGAAGCTCTTTGATCATAGGCTGTCAAGGAGAGACAAAGAAAGAAAATGTTGGCATGAGAAAAATAAAGACACATAGGAGCAAACAGAGAAAATATAAACAGCGACAAGAGTGTTAGTAACTTACATCATCCAAGAGAGGGTTAGAAGAGCTACTCGATTGAAGAGTAAGCTCTGGATTTATTTCAACCCTTGCCCTTTTTGGTGAAGGGACAAGGGGGCTTGCCGGAGGAGTAGCAGCGCCGACATTCTGTCGAGGAGGCGACGTTTCTTCTCCTTCGACTGGCGTCTCCGAGGCGACTAATGTATGTGACGTGCTCGTTCGAGCAGCCACATCAGCAGTTGGTACTTCTTCTTCATCATCACTACGAGCAAGCGTCGACAATATAAAAAGCAAGATAGACAAGAATCTTCGAGTACAAGTAAACAAGAGAAAGGGTACTTACGAACTGATGAGAGCCTCGAGGTATGGATCATAGCCTGCCTTCTGGTGCGAAGGAACAGCTTCGTCGACTTTGGAGGTGCCGGAATCTTCGGCATCATCTCTTTTCCTTTTGTTCCTTGGAGAAACAGCAGGAGGAGGAGATTGTGCCGACGCAGTGGCTTCAGAGACATCCTCTTTTTCGTCGGATCCCGCAGATTTTCGAGATTCTGCGGGTTCATTTGCAAACGAGGGGGCATCTGGATTGTCATCGGAGATAACGGCCCTTTCTTCGACATCCCCACCTTCAGGAAGAGGAGGAAGTGAAACAAGATTTGGGTGGTCCTGAATAAAAAGAGGGAAGGATGTCAGAAATGAATAACAACACAAAAAGCAAGGCAATAGACAAATTACGCGACAATGTTTACCTTGGGAAGCGCATGGGCGGCGCTGTATGGTTTTACGCGACAAGTGGAAGGGATGGAGTCTTTCTTCTTGAGAGATGAAATCCTACGGATAAGTCTATCCAAATCCTTGACTTCCAAATTCGTCGACAGGCGATCTGCGTCTTCATCGCCAGCGTAATTCCAGAAAGAGTTTTTGCGAGCCTGAAGAGGCTGCACCCTAGTCCTAAGGAAGTACGCCGTAATTTGGATGCCTGATAATTCTTTTCCACGAGTATTTTGCAACTCATGGATACGAGTCATCAGGGCCTCCGTCGAAGTCCTTTCTTCCTCGGTAGCTTCTGCGTCCCAAGAACGGCGGCGAAGGATTTTCTCGGCACCGTCAAAAGGAGGAATGTTGTCTTCGGCGCATCCATGGTTTTCTTCACGAATGTACAACCACTTCTTGCGCCACCCTTGAACGGAGTCGGGAGTTTGACGTCGAAGTAGTTGACAGAGGAGCGAACAGAAATAACAACGCCGCCTATATTATAGGCGACATTGGCAGAGCCATTACGGCGACAAAGAAAATGCGCTTCCATAATGCCCAGTTAGGCTGGACACCAAGGAAGGCTTCGCAGAGGGTGATAAAGATAGAAATGTGAAGGATAGAGTTGGGCGTGAGATGGTGAAGTTGGAGACCATAAACATAAAGTAACCCGCGAAGAAAAGGGTGAATGGGGGCGGAAAGACCGCGGATGAGATGATCAACAAAACTTACCCGATACCCCATTGGAGGGGTTGGGTAGCTTTCTTCACTGGGGAAGCAAACCGCTTTGGGTTTCTTGGTAATCCCCAGCTTCTTCAGGAGATTGAGGTCCTGGTTCGTGATCTTGGACCTCTCCCACTCCGCGGCTCCCAGATCCGCGGCGGCCATCGAGGAATCAGGTGTGCTATGCCTGGTCAATCGACGCGGTGGCATCAACAATGGCGGAGAGCTGTAGCTACGAAGAGAAGAGCTTTGAGAGATGAGGAGCGCACGAGGAAATTTTGCAGAGGAAAGCAGGGGGACGGCGCGAGCGGAAGTGTTCGAGGAAGAAGAAGAGGACCTTATATACAGGTGCGGTGAAACGACGGAACCGTTGGATGAAAAAAGAATGCAGCAGATGATCGCCACGTGGATACAAGGGCACAATGGTATTTTAACATTAACGAGGTTACAGAACGTGTGCCAGAAAAAGGGGAGAACATGTGTCCCCAATTGCACGACGTGTCCGACAGATCAGGAATTGGGACCCACAAGGCAGCGAAACAAGTGGTAATGGTCAGTTTCCAAAATAGAGATCGTGGCTATCATCAGCAATGACGTCGTCAAGATAAAAGAAAAATTCGACTATGAAGTTTTCAAAAAGTCGATAACGCAAGGTTATCTCGGGAGCCTTTGATCAAATACAAGTTTTTGCCCAAATGCTCGGGGGCTACTTTGGAAAAATAGAAAATTTCGAGTATGACAAGATAGAAATGGCGAGAGCCTATGACCAAATGCAAGCATTTGTTCATAGCCTCAAGCTACTCCCATCGGGAGCGCTGGTCGCGCATTCGATAAATATAAAACTGTCGAGAAAGGTTATAAATATAGCGGCAACGGATACTAATCTGTGGAGCCTACACCCAAGCACAAGTTCTTGGATGTAGCCTCGGGGGCTACTCCCATCGGGAACGCTGTTCGCGTGCCCGATGAATTTTATCAAAATAAAGAAACAAAAGTGAGTATATTTCGAGTTACACAGATAACTCTACATATACTCCCATCGGGAAGACAAAATAAGTCATCAAATATGACTCGATAAAATGTGCTATTCCAAAGGCGAAAGCACTCGACAATATATTCTCGAACGCCAAAGTTGCGATCAATTTCTGAATGCCGCAAATTTGCGAAGGTAAGACCCCGATCCGTTCTTTGGGCGTGCATCGCTAAAGACTGCGTCACTTTTATCCGTATCAACAGATACGAAGAAAAATCTAACGACGCGTTAGGTACCCGATAAATTTGACTGGACTCGACAGAATGGTAAGACCTTAAGGCACCTGTCAAGTTTACAGTATCCCGAGATCATGTCCAGGACGTGATCTTGAAGTAGGTTTTTGCGGATTGCCACTAGAGCAGTTAACTAGTACCTGATCCGTCAGATGAACTAGCCCCAACTACCATTATCCCTGTACAATATATAATTTTATGTGAAGAAGTATAAATAAAAGTTCTCGAATAAATATAAACAGTCGAGATTTCCCTTGACTCTACGATTCAAGCAAAATCTCGGGGGCTACTGACATCCCAAATGGGCCTGCCGAAGATAGTACCCGGAGTTTCTGAAAGCCCACTATCCGAAGAATAAGAAGACGGGAGCCCAAGATATATTAAGGAAAGCTAGAGTTGTAATAGAAGTGTTATTTGTAATCTGGCGGGATGAGTTAGAAACCGTCCCGGACTCTGTAACTTGTATAAAACGAAACCCTCGACTCCACCTCCTATATAAGGGGGAGTCGAGGGACAAAAGGATCGAATCTATTCAACATAACCCTAGTTTTCATAATTGTCGAGTACTTTTCGCCTAAACCTTCGAGATCTACTGCCCTCTACTTCTAGCAAAACCCTAGTCTCTCTGTAGGCATTGACAAGTTAATCCTTTGTCACTTGTTTCTTACGCTCCTAAACTCCCTCACGTCAGCCGTTCTTCCTGGGAACAATTGCTCGCTCGGCAATCCTCCTGGTGGAGCCTGATCGCCTGCGCCCGCTGTTGCGTCCGGCACATACGTGCACACGTATCCGTGTGGGATTTCCTTGGGCGGGTCATGCAAGAACTGATAGTCGCCCGGCACCCCCAACTTTGTAGACGACGTATGCCGGTGAGCCTTGTTGCTGTGGAGCCGCCATTGCGTATGGCGAGGTGGCCTGGTGTGTGGAGTTGCATCTCTCCTCGGTGAGTCCCAGAACAGGTCCTGAAGGGGAGTACCGACGCTCCATGATCTCTTGCACCACACGGAGCGCAACGCGCTCCAAAGTGTTCACCAGGCTCTCGGAGTGCCGATGCAGTGAATGAGCCACCACGTAGTTGATCTCCTGTCGCAGGCTCGGTACGTTCATCCGAAGGGAGAGACAGATCTACCCCGTCGAGGACGCCTTGCGCGTGAATCCTTTGAACCTGATACCGTGCGAACGGGTCTTCTCAAAGGAGCCGATGAGTTCGGCTTCAACGATGGCCTTCACTCATCGTACTTCTTCTTATGATCAGGAGGAAGATCCTCGTATGTGATCTGTTCCTCCGCCATCTTGATGCCATGTTGACGTGATGATGTGTGAAGATGGTCCCACCGGGCGTGCCAGAATGTGTTACCCTCCAAAACCCACCGACGGGCAATGGCTGAGCAACACGAAGAGCCGGGAAGCTCCGGGGCCGCTTAGTGGATCCCTGGCACCTCGTCGTCCCGCAAATCTTCTGGCCAACGTCCTGGCGGTTGCTAGGGCGTGCCACCCGACCTAGACCCGATCAGGAAGGTGTTAGTGCTTCGATTGTTCCTGCATGGTAGACACGTAAACATTAAATACGAGCCCTATCGGCTCTGTGGATCGGCTCAAGGAGCCGATCGCCCCATGTTTCACGTTGGATTTACAATGGCATGGGGATCCTGCTTGATCAGGACAAAGCTAAAACGATCCACGACAGTTTAGGGTTTTCACCGCATAACCGGAACGTCCTACGTGTGATCGGGCCTAGCAGCTACGGAAGACGATGCAAACCATCCCTACGAGAGGCCTAAAAACCACCATAACGTCGATTCCCGGAACATCCCTCGCAGGGACGATGAACAACATCTAGCGCACTACCGGATCCTCCGACCCCAGCATAAGGCCTAACTATGCAGATATTAAACTAATCCTTGCGGAGCAAGGAGCAACTATAACGGATCGGATCTACTAAGTAACGAACAAGCAAGATGCTGCCCTTACGTCTGGATAGACGTAAGGGCAGCTAGGTGTCGAGGGACGGCATTGCCACGCGTATATGCACGTGAAAGCATCAATGCAAGCCCCTAAACACCTAAGGATAAATAGTACTGCTCGCCATCAACAAGGCTTCAGCACGAGCAGTACAAGGTAGACGAATAAACGTATACTGCCTAGATCGCTAGATGCGATCTAGGCAGCATGGTGCTTACCCGGGAGAAACCCTCGAAGAAAGGGGTGGCGATGCGCCTGATTTGTGTTGGTTGAACGATGATTGTCCTCCTTTTCCGATAACCCTAGATACATATTTATAGTCCAAGGGACTTTCTAATTGAGGCGTGCACCTAACCGTGCACGGCCAGACTCTATCTCTTTAATCTAAATACGATACGATCTACTAATTTACAGATACATGGGCAACTTAGCCCGAACTCTCAGCGCAAGGCCGCTTCGAAGATGCTCCACGTGTACGCCCTTCAAGCCCATCTTCACTTACGGCCCATCTCCTGATTTGGCCAAAATCGGGTGGTAACATCTTCCTGTTAAAAATGAAGAACACAAAAAAAATCAAAAGAAAAACATTTAAATGATAACGCAGCAATTCATGTACATAGATGATAAACAAAACTTAAAATCACAATGGCCTATGTAGCAAACTAATAAAGCAAAAGACAAATGAAGCACAAGCATACAACAAAATCATCACCGGCGTAGCACAACCATGAACATTTGCATGCAAGCTGGATAGCAATTATCACAGAGAATGTAGCAAAAATATAAAGGATTTACAATATAATTAGAATATAGCTAATTTTATGAACCTATACATCAATAGCAAGCACACAGGGTAGCAATAGAAACGTATATCCCCCTAGAAATACACAGGGTAGCTCATAGGGTACAAAATCCACATGAAAAACGCCTAGATATCCTAGTATAAAATCCACACGACAACGAGCTCGAACTTACAGCCATGATTGCAGAGGCAGAAATTCCTCAGAACGACTCGAATCGAAGGCCGGCGACGATTCCCTTGAAGAAGTCCTAGAAAATGAAGGGGAAAAGTGAGGATTCAACGGGTACGAAACAATTACTTGGACGAAAACATGTTTTAATCGCACGGGAAGCAACACTGGAGGCGCACATCAAAGCAAATCATCGGCGGTGCCCGGATTTGCAACGCCACCGCGGAGTTCTAGGCGGCGGAAAAAAACCTAGGGTTGGGGGAAGAGCAGCAGAGGAGGAAGTCCTAGACGAGGAAGAGGTAGGCAATTCACCGAAGGAAGCGGAGGAGCGCGTCGTCTTCTCCGGTGGCAGGAACCGTCGGCGGCGCGCGGATTCGCTCCGCCATCGCCAACCTCTCCACCACGAAGCCCACGAGCCCCCAGAACCACCGTCTCGACTGTGTGGTGGGTGGGATGCAGCAAATGCGGGATAGGAGCAATGCCCTGTCCGCGAGTGGGTGACGTGGCGCAATATCAGCCGACGATGGAAGTCCCATTGGACGACCCTCCACCAGGAGGTTACGACGCGCGCGTGATAAGGGGTGGCCCGATCTTCTCAGTAAGCAATGGTGGTGATGATGATCACGGGTGATGGCAGCGGAGATACACGACGATGAAGTGGATGATAACTTGTATGACGCAACGAGATCTCTCGATTGGTCCCTGTCGCCAATGCAACAGCTCTCAACCCTGCAAGATATTCGCAACTCCACACACTTGCGCACGTAGCCGCCGACCACGAAGCGGTAAGTTGCAACCGTCTAATTCCCAATGGAACAACAGATCACACAAGACTTAAACAGGATCTACACAATATCCAAGCAATATGGTGTAGGGAATTCAATAGTTTTGCAGAGCAAACAACTAAGAACTAGGGTTTATCTTAAACGTGGTCTAAAGCCGCTAGGGGGTCGTCCAAGGCACTTATATAGGCGTCCGGGACGAGTTCGTCGAAAAATACAAGGAAAACCGACCTGCATAGATCTGGTCGAGACACTCGGACATGTCCGGTCTGGGATCCGGTCGACGGGCTGTGGACCGCCGGTCCGGTTTGTGGTCCGTCAACCGGGCGTGACCGGGCTGTCCGTCACGTCCGTCAACCGGGCTGTGGACCGGAAAACTGCGAAGTTTCCGGTTTCGTCCGGTACGAGGTCTTCCGGCTGACGTCCGGTTGGCGACCAGTCAACCGGGCCAGGGACCGCTGGCGGTCTGGGGGCCGGACCGGCCTGAACTGCCTCTTCTTCCTCTCGCGCATGCCTCCCGCTCTTCTCGCGCGTCCATGAGATATCTTCATGTCCAGCTCCATGTCCAGCTTCACGCCATCTTGACGTCCGTCTTCATGTCCAAATGCTCCTCTCTCCTCGTGCGATGCTCGTCTCCTCTTGATACCTGATGATACATAAGTAATAGGACTTAGGCAGTATAAAGTTCTCATCAATCAAAGTATCGTTTAGAAACAAGTTCACCTGTTGTTTAAGTAGCTTCGCACGAGCTCGTGTTATTGGTCCAATCCTAACTTCGTTGGACTTGAGCTTCACAGCAGGTTCATCTTCAGTTGGTAATGACGGAGGTAGTAGTGAGGTAGGGATGTCCTCATCATCTCCCCCCTTCAAAAGGCGTCGACCCCGACGCTCCAAGGTCTTCTCCGTCATATGGTGTCAAATCAGCAACATTGAAAGAATTACTGACACCAAATTCATCCTCTGGAAGATCTATCGAGTATGCATTATCATTGATCTTGGCAAGCACTTTGTAAGGACCATCACCACGAGGCTTCAACTTAGACTTCCGTAGCTTCGGGAACCTATCCTTGCGAAAATGTACCCGACCAAATCACCAGGCTTGAACAACATCTCCTTGCGCTTCTTATTCATCCTTGCAGCATTGCTCTTGCCTTTCTTCTCAATCAACTCTTTAGTCTTCTCATGAATCTTCTTCACATAATCTGCCCTCTTTGATGCCTCCATATTAACTCTCTCATGTATGGGCAAAGGCAACAAATCAAGTGGAGTAATGGGTTTGAAACCATACACCACCTCAAAAGGACATAGCTCCGTGGTAGAATGTACCGCCCTGTTGTAAGCAAACTCCACATGCGGCAAACACTCTTCCCACTCCTTCAGGTTCTTCTTGATCATGGATCTCAACAGTTGTGACAATGTTCTATTCACCACTTCAGTTTGACCATCAGTTTGGGGATGACAAGTAGTGCTGAACAGTAGCTTTGTCCCCAGCTTTCTCCAAAGCGTCTTCCAGAAGTAGCTCATAAACTTCACGTCACGATCAGAAACAATAGTCTTCGGGACTCCATGTAGACGTACAATCTCCCTGAAAAATAGGTTAGCAATATGCGACGCATCGTCGCTCTTGTGGCAGGCAATAAAGTGGGACATCTTAGAAAATCTATCCACTACCACAAATATAGAATCATGGCCTCGCTTAGTACGCGGCAAACCCAACACAAAATCCATACTAATATCCTCCCATGGTGTAGTAGGTGCCGGTAAAGGAGTATACAAACCGTGAGGCTTCAGCTTGGACTTGGATTTGTTGCAAGTAATGCATCTTCGCACATATCTATCCACGTCCCGCCTCATCTTTGGCCAATAAAAGTGGTCAGCTAGCATGAGTAGCGTCTTCTCACGCCCAAAGTGACCCATCAAACCTCCAGCATGTGATTCCTGCAATAAGAGCAAACGCACAGACGATTCTGGAACACATAGTTTGTTAGCCCTAAACAAGAACCCATCATGTATGTGATATTTTTCCCATGCTTTACCAAGAGCACATAAGCGATATGGTTCAGCAAAATCATGATCAGTGGCATACAAATCACATAGTATCTCTAAACCAGGAATTTTAACATCAAGTTGAGTTAATAGCATATTCTTCCTAGATAGAGCATCGGCAACAATATTATCTTTTCCCTTCTTATGCTTAATAATGTATGGAAAAGACTCAATGAACTCAACCCACTTAGCTAGACGCTTATGCAAAGTAGATTGGGCTTTCAGGTATTTCAAAGCTTCATGATCAGAATGTATGATAAATTCTTTTGGCCACAAATAATGTTGCCAAACCTCAAGAACTCTAATTAAAGCATACAATTCTTTATCATAGATAGGATAGTTCAACTTAGCACCAGAAAGTTTCTCAGAAAAATATGCAATTGGGCGACCCTCTTGCATCAACACACCACCAATTCCAATACCACTAGCATCACATTCAATCTCAAATTGCTTATTGAAATCAGGAAGTGCAAGCAACGGTGCAGAAGTTAACAATCGTTTCAGTTCATCAAATGCATGATCTTGGGCTGCGCCCCACTCAAAGACAACACCCTTTTTAGTCAAATCATTCAAAGGTGCAGCAATAGTAGAAAAATTGGGCACAAAACGGCGATAAAACCCAGCTAGACCATGAAAACTTCTAACTTGACTCACATTCATGGGAGTAGGCCAATTTTGAATAGCTTCAATTTTAGACACATCTACTTCTACTCCATGCTTAGAGACAACATAACCTAGAAATATGACCTTATCTTTGCAAAATGTGCACTTCTCAAGATTACCATAGAGTTTATTATCACGCAACACTTGCAAAACATGTCGAATATGTATAGTATGATCAGATTCATTGCGGCTGTAGATTAATATATCATCAAAATACACAACCACAAATTTGCCAATAAATTCACGCAAAACATGGTTCATCAGTCTCATGAAGGTGCTAGGTGCATTAGTTAATCCAAAAGGTATTACTAACCACTCATATAAACCAAATTTTGTTTTAAAGGCTGTTTTCCACTCATCCCCTTCTTTCATCCTAATTTGATGATAACCACTACGCAAATCAATTTTAGAGAACACAGCAGCACCACTCAATTCATCTAACATATCCTCTAAACGGGGAATAGGATGACGATATCGAATAGTAATGTTGTTTATAGCTCTACAATCTACGCACATACGCCAAGTACCATCTTTCTTAGGAACTAGAATAACAGGAACAGCACAAGGACTTAGGCTTATGCGAATATAACCTTTGTCGAGTAGCGCTTGTACTTGCTTCTGTATCTCCTTCGTCTCTTCGGGATTAGTGCGATATGGCGCCCTATTGGGCAGCGATGCTCCGGGAATCAAGTCAATTTGATGCTCAATACCTCGCAATGGTGGTAGTCCTGCGGGTACCTCCTCCGGAAACACGTCGCCGAATTCCTGCAAAACATTAGAAACACCAAGAGGAAGAGGGGTCATGTCGTTAGAAACCAAAACCGTACCCCTGTACAAAAGCACAAGAGGCATGGCCGTAGGATCCTCACTAAATTCTCTCATGTCTTCTTTGGTGGCTAATGAGACTAAGGAATTCACTCTCTCACTTTTCGTTATATCACTCACGACATTACAATTCTCTCGCCTATCTAGAGGGGCATCCTCCAAATTCACTTCAATCTTCTGACGAGACTCATTGACAATTTGTTGTGGTGACATAGGCTGTAAGTTAATTTTCTTGCCCTTGTACTCCAAGTGATATGTATTGGCACGGCCATTGTGTTGCACAGAACGGTCATAGAGCCAAGGCCGACCCAATAAGAGGTGACAAACCGTCATAGGAACCACATCAAAATCAATGCAATCCTTATACGGTCCAATCGCAAACTCAACACGCACCATGTGGTTTACCTTCATCTCACCATTGTCGCTCAACCACTGAATATAATATGGATGCGGGTGCGGTAGATACTTCAACTTCAGCTTGGTACATAACTCCTTGCTTGCTAAATTGCGGCAACTCCCGCCATCAATAATGACCTTGCAAGCCTTGTCAGGTCCAACTAAAGCTTTGGTTTGGAACAAATTGCAGCGCTGAGTAGATGCACTAGGCAACACATTAAGAGCACGCTGCGACACAACAATGGTGCGAGCATCAGAAGGATATGCATCTTCACCATCAGTGTCATAGTCATCATTGTCTGGAGCATTTGGATCAACATCATCTCCAGTCTCATACTCATTGTCCTCATTGATAAACATGACTTTGCGGTTAGGACAATCTCTCTTGAAGTGACCCTTGCCACCACATGTATGGCAAAGCATATCACGGTTGCGCGTTGTAGACACACCAGAACCACTCGTACTTGCAGCAGATTCGGACTTCTTTGCATTAGATACATTGGAGACCGGTTTGCTAGGCGGAGTAGAGTAAGGAGCGGAGCGCGTCGAAGGCGCCGGCGCTGTAGAGGGCGCGCGGGGTGTAAAACGCCCAGCTCCCGTAGCACGTCCCTTAACCTTTGCTTCTTCAGCCAACTGTGATTCAGCTTCTCTTGCATGATGTAACAATTGATTCATATTGGTGTAGGTGTAATGACGAACAATGCCTTTAACATCATACTTCAATCCATTGAGAAAACGCTGCATTGTCATCTCTAGAGACTCACGGACACGACCACGCTGCATAAGCATCTCCATCTCCATGTAGTACTCATCAACAGTCTTCACACCTTGCCTCAATAGTGTTAGCTTATCAAATATGTTCCGCATGTAATTGGTAGGCACAAATCGAGAAGTCATAACCTCCTTCATTGCATGCCATGTACGGATAGGCTGTGCACCATCTTCGTCGCGGTTACGAACCAAAGAATCCCACCAACGCAATGCATAACCATCAAATTCACGCAAGCTTGATCTTCCTATCTTCAGAGTAGTGTGGATGTAGGCTCCATAATTTCTCAATCTTGAGCTCCCAAGTGAGGTATTCTTCAACATCAGCTCCTCCTTCAAACTTGGGTATGGAAAACTTAGGCTTACCCAATCCATCTTCTTCATCTTGTCCACGACCATTGCGGCCAAGTGGAACCCAGCCACGAGGACGATGACCACGAGGCGCACCACGAGCATTGTGTGCGTCATCTTCAAGCTCAGGATCTTCATCATCTTCTTGTTGTTGTTGTTGTAGTACAGTCAAGTTCTCAATAGCGAGACGCATATCCGCAATATTGCGCTGTATATCCGTCATTTGATCAGACAATCCAGTGACGGTGACATTAGTAGCATCCAGCGTTTGTTTGATCTCATCAACTGTACTCTTAAGCTCATCATCGTTAGTGCGGAATTCACGTCGCATCTCATTACGAAGAGCTTCATACTCCCTCCAAGTGATGATATCTGCCGAATTCTTGTTCTCCTGGTTAACAATCTTATTATCACTAGCAGACATGATTAGTAGGTTAGTGCACTAAATCAAAATATATATGGTGGTACTCTCACAACTCACTCAAAACTGATAAGAAAAGGAAATCTTACCGTTCCAAAGTAAATTAGTGTTGCTTACCACTTGTAGTAACAACTAGTGCACGGCGAATATCAAGGGTATAAGAACAATCACACGACAAAGCAGGGTATATGTGGGGCTGTAGGTAGGCTACCTATTTGCACCAATAACAAGCTCTAGCGCTGACCGTAGACAACCAAAGATACTCACACAAGGCGATATAATGGGGCAATGCAACTATATGGAGGAAAAGGTTGCAATGCACAAGAGAGACGCTAGCAAAGCTCAAAGAGACAGGCACAAGATTGCTCAACTACGGATGCAGTAAAGAAAACTTAGGCCTTTCACTTGATGTCAACTAGCACACACTTTTCTTTTTGTAACACACGCAGCTATGTAGCTCTTTTTGCTTCTTTTCAATTTTCTTTTTTTTTTGATTTTATGACTCAACTCCTTGATAACACGGCCAACAAGATATGCAAAGCACCAAAACCCTAATGAGCACTGTCGAGCGGTAAAACTAGTCTCTTCTGGGGAAGTTCCTAGTCACGTATATCGAAAGGTCGTGTCTATGGTTGGGAACAAGCACCGTACGCTATGTGGACTCGGAGTAACAAAACTGACACTAGAAGATAAACTAGATAATAGAGAAAACACAAACCCTAACAATTCTACTAGAAGAAAGATAAAGTTACGCAAAAACAACTACGAAAAGCAACTAAAACTCGAAATTAGTGCAAACTATGGCTATGGCAAACCCTAACCCTAATTTTTTTAGCTTTTTCTGGATAGGAAACACTCACAACTCAACTATGGGGTGGATTGTGGATGGCTTACCGAGGAAAACTGGAAATCTGATACCAAGATGATAAGGGGTGGCCCGATCTTCTCAGTAAGCAATGGTGGTGATGATGATCACGGGTGATGGCAGCGGAGATACACGACGATGAAGTGGATGATAACTTGTATGACGCAACGAGATCTCTCGATTGGTCCCTGTCGCCAATGCAACAGCTCTCAACCCTGCAAGATATTCGCAACTCCACACACTTGCGCACGTAGCCGCCGACCATGAAGCGGTAAGTTGCAACCGTCTAATTCCCAATGGAACAATGCAGATCACACAAGACTTAAACAGGATCTACACAATATCCAAGCAATATGGTGTAGGGAATTCAATAGTTTTGCAGAGCAAACAACTAAGAACTAGGTTTATCTTAAACGTGGTCTAAAGCAGCTAGGGGGTCGTCCAAGGCACTTATATAGGCGTCCGGACGAGTTCTGTCAAAAAATACAAGGAAAACCGACCTGCATTAGACTGTCGAGACGACTCGACATGTCCGGGCCGGGATCCGGTCGACGGGCTGTGGACCGGCCGGTCCGGTTTGTGGTCCGGTCAACCGGGCCGTGGACCGGGCTGTCCGGTCAGCGGTCCGGGTCACGGGCTGTGGACCGGAAAACCGCGGTTTCCGGTTCCGTCCACGAGGGTCTTCCTCCGGCTGACGTCCGGTTGGCGACGGTCGATCAGGGCAGTGGACCGGGCTGGCCGGTCCGGGGGCCGGTCCGACCGGGTTCTGGACTGGCCCGACTTCTTCTTCTCCTCTCACGCATGCCTCCCGCTCCCTCGCGCGTCCATGAGATATCTTCATGTCCAGCTCCATGTCCAGCTTCACGGCCATCTTGACGTCCGTCTTCATGTCCAGCTGCTCCTCTCCTCGTGCGATGCGTCTCCTCTTGATACCTGATGATACATAAGTAATAGGACTTAGGCAGTATAAAGTTCTCATCAATCAAAGTATCGTTTAGAAACAAGTTCACCTGTTGTTTAAGTAGCTTCGCACGAGCCCGTGTTATTGGTCCAATCCTTTGGACTTGAGCTTCACAGCAGGTTCATCTTCAGTTGGTAATGACGGAGGTAGTAGTGAGGTAGGGATGTCCTCATCAGCGCGTCCCCCGGGGGGGGATAGGATCATTTTCCTTAACAAATAGTCATCACGTAAATAATTACATCCGAAATTAACATGCTGATCACACGTGGAAGAAAAAATATCCACAGATCAAAATCCGCGTTTGCCTGCCTAATCCGCGTTTGCCTGCCTAATCACTATGGACACCAACCAAGAGCGTAGCAACTAATATTTCAAAAGGAAAAAAAAAAAGAGCGTAGCAACTAAACATGATCACGCACATCTAACAGCCGCCGCAACGCCCGCCGCCACAGCTCCGCGCCACCGCACCCGCCGCCGCCACCTCCGCACGCGGACGCCGCGGAGCTCATCATCATGGTCGTCGCCGCGCCGAGAACCATTCCCGTCGCCAAGTCGTTGTTGGATGCTTGGGTCGTGCTCTTCCCGGCGCTAGTCGCCGAGTACTTAGAGCATCTCCAGTCGCGTCCCCCAAACCGTCCCCCAAACCGCGCCGGATCGAGCGTTGGGGGACGTGTTTCGTTCGTGCCGCGTTTGGGACGTCGTCCCCGCGCGTCCCCAAACAAATTTCGCAAATTTTAAACTTAACTAGATTCGATTAGATTCGTCCAAACTTACATAGATTCGAACGAAATTTGACTAACTTTAAACTAAACCTAATCTAGAACCACTTGCGGCGGCCGGAGGCGTCGTAGTACTGCTGGAAGTTGTACATCTCGTCGGTGACGACCTCCTGCTTGACGCGCTCGTCGACGGGCTCGTCCTTCACCAAGCCGCTTGGTCCTGCCTCGCCGTCGTCGGTGAGGTCCACCAGCGGCTTGCCGGAGTCGCGGATGGACATGGCGATCGCCGCGTCCAGGTCGCCCCTCCAGGCGTCCTTGTCGTCCATGGACGCCAAGAACGCCGCCCGCAGCCCTGGGCAGTCCTCGGGGTCGTCGCTGCTGGCGATGATGCTGCCGCTCCTTCCGCCGCAGCGCCGCCGCGACGCTTCCTCCGGCTTCGGCTTCGGGATGGGAGGGCGCCGCCGCCTCCCTTGCTGCCGCCCGCTGCCGCTACCGCCACGCCTCGTGTTGACGGGCGTCGCCGGCTCCTCCTTGACCTCCCGTTTGGGGACGGTGTAGGGCGCCGACCGGTACGACGAGGACGGCGTCGATCGCGCCGGTCCCGAGGAAGAAGAGTGCGAGGAGGACGAGTACGTCGTCCTCCTCGGCTGCCATTGAGGAGACGGCGGCGGCGACGACGGCATCTCCAGCCTTGGAGCGCCGTTGCGGATGCCGCGGATGACGTTGTCGAGGGTGCGCCCCGGAACGCCCCAGAACAGGGCGCGGCCTTCCCTGTTCCAGCTGTTGGGGCCGCCGACGAGGTTGTCGGTGCTGTGCATCTCGACGTCGTACTTCGCCTGGAAGTACGTCGTCCACCAGGCGTCGTTGTCGTTGACCGCCCATGTCGGATCCAACCGCTCCTCGGCGGTGAGTTGAGCCCGACGGGCCTTGATGGCGTCCCTCCATTGGTCCGTGCGCGGCTTCGGCGGCGGCGGAACGCCAATGCCGTTCACGGTCATCTTCCGCCCGCTGCTTGGCAGCCGCATGTCCGGCGGGACTCGATACCGGGGTGGTACAGCGCCCACGCCCACGGTGAGGCTGCAGTCGGCCGTTGCCGGCCGCGGCGATCTTGCGGGAGGACGAGCTCGACATTTTTTGAGCGGCGAGCTCGCAGTATCTTAAAAGCGGCGGCGGCGTAGTTGCACGCACAACTCGCGCGATGGCCACGCCGCCATGCACGACGACGCCGCCCCTCGGCCGGGCCTGGGAAAACAGACGCTATTATCGTCTGGTTGACCAAAGGTAGGCGACGGGTTTTAGCCTTCCGTGCCGTTGACGGTCGGCCCCGCTCCGTTGGCTCGCTTTAGCTGTTCGGCGCCCCCAGAGCGTCCGGACGGGGACGGCTCGGCGGACACGGATCGGGCCGCCGCAAAAAACGGCTGGATCGCTTTTTTGTGGACGCCCCCCAAAGCTGCGACGCGACTGGAGATGCTCATTCTTGCCCTTGGCCCCCTTGGCGCACCCTAACGCGGCGATGGCGGCCACGACCGCGACGGCGAAGAGCACGATCAGAGCTGGGCTCCCCTGCAACGCGTGGACGCCGGCGGCGTGCGCGGTCTGGGCATCGAGCCTCACCATTGCTTCGAAACCTCTCTCTGTGCCGATAAGGGAATCTTGCTGGCTAAACGACGAATTCGAGTTTTCGATCGAGGGTTTTCCTGTTCGATCTCACGCAATTATGAGTTGACGAGGACGAGAGGGGAGTGTGTGTATTTGTATGCGCAAGTTTGGAATCCGGGTAGGAAACGAGAACACGACGACCTGCCTCGGCTGGATTCGATCTTGCCGTGGACTCTGGAGTTTGTTCGTCAACACAATCCAAACCGGCCTACGGAAGGTCTCTCTTCGCCCTCCGTCAACACAACGTCGTCCTGTCCTCTCTGAAACTGCCATAATTTTGTTCATGGGACACTAGCTGAGATCTGAATTCGTGGCTCTTCTACTCGCACCTTGTTTTTTCAGTGGTGACTTGGAAAGACTGAACACATTCAAAACTCAAAGCCAAGCTGGATTTCAGGTAGGCAAACAAGTTTAGATGTACAGACTGAACATACCGATCAATCACATGGTAGTAATAGTAGAATAAAGTGTAAAATATAATATCCACAAGGATGATTCTTTAACTGCCTAACCGGTTACCTACTGCGACACACCAACCCAAAGAGAAGCAAAGACAATGAACACGACCGACGCATGGACCACGTCAACCGCCGCAGCCACCTCCGCACCCGCCGCCGCACCCACCGCCGCACCCGCCGCCGCTCAGCGCCGAGCCGACGATGACGCCGGTGGCCAGGCCGGCCGCGCCTCCCATCGCGAGCCCAGCCCCGGCGCCGAGGCCGCTGCGCCCCTGCTTCTGCTGCTGCTGCGGCGGGTACGCGTAGCCCGGGGGCGGCGGGTAGCCGTAGCCCTGGGACGGCTGCTGGGCCGGGTAGCCGTACGCGCCGGCGGGAGGCGGCTGGCCCTGGCCGTAGTAGTAGACGCCGTTGTTCTGCTGCCGGCGCTGCTTCTTCATCCCGTCGGCACAGCCGAAGGCGGCCACGGCCGCCACCGCCACCGTGGCCACGACCGCCAAGGCCAGCAGCAAGGCGGGGCTCCCGGCCAGGTCGTCGACCGCCGTGGCGTCCAGTGGCCCGAGCCTCACCATTGTCCTGGAGCACGGAGCAAGAAGAGGAAGGAGAATGAAACTGTGGGAGGAGCTTGCGAGGTGGGGAGATAAACACCGGAGGTTTCCCAAGTCAAAGTCTTGGCGAGGATAAACAATATTCGGCGTGAGAGCGATCAGGGGAAGGTATATATTGAGTATCTCGCAAAACTACACGCGTAGATTACAAGGACGGCGACTCTCCGGCCGAGAGGAATTTTCCTGAGGATCGATCACTCGTTTTCACGGGCAATTGCTTAACGGCTACGAAGAAATTTCAGAGAACAACTCTGATCACGCCACCGCATTCTCTGTACACACCGTATATATAGCCTCTCCCGCCGGATAAACACTCTATCCCTAACAAAATCGTTTCAGTTATGGAGATAATTATGCATCCTGATTTGGAATCTTTAGAATATTCCTGATTTCGTGCCGTTTCCGCGGACGGATATACTATTAAGCCTCTGCTGTCACTATTAATTTAAACCCTAAATCCAAATTCCCGACGTTATGTTCGACGTGACCACCACCGTGGACGATGTACACGACGGAATATGTTACCACGTCTTTCCAAAAAAGAAACAGCACCGGCCGGACTATGCCCACGCGGCCTCTACGTTACCTACGTACCTTGCAGCAGTAGATTGGTGAGTAGTACGTAGCACGCTAGGTAGGTTCTCATCAACATTAATGGTCGACTGTAGCATGTGGTATCTGATTCCTCAAAAATGTATACATGGATGGTGACAGGAGATATTTTCGGCATGCAACCAATTGCCCTTAAATTCATGAAAGGTCACCAGTCACCAATATCGTACCATTGCAGAAGATGCCAACTTCAGAAAGAGAGTGTATACTGAATCATATTGGGAGAGAGGCAGTTACGATTAGACATGTGCATACACTGAGCCTTGCCGGAGGCCGCAAATATGCAAATTGTACATATTTACAGCATCTTCACCGGGAAAAGCCTAATAGCGCCTTCAATAGCAACTTAGGGACCAGCGGTAAAATTAGGCTTACACCAGCGCGCTCAATAAAGCACCGACGTTGTTTTAAATCTAATAAAACTGTCGGCAACCGCATGTCGACCCTTCACGCAGGGTGACGAATGTGCGCGGCGGCACCTCGCGCCACGTAAGAAAATACCCGCGAACTAGCCATGTCAGCGACTTAACGGCCGGCGCCTTCATAAATGTGATGCCTCGTATGCTCTGCCGCCGGTTGCCGATGAAGCCAACCGTTCTCCACGTGCAGAGGCCGCCGTAAATGTGATGCCTCGGATGCTATGCCGCCTGTTTCCGACGAAGCCACCGGTTCTCCACACGCATATGCCGCCATAAATGCGACGCCTCGGATTCTCAACACCGAGTTGACTCCGCCTATTTATGCCGCACTAGCCTCTCCTCTCCAACAACAAATAGCCCCTCCGTCGTAGTTTTTTTTTTTGCTAGTTTTTCCATATTTGTGGGTCAACTTTTTGAACTTTTTCAAACTTTGAACATTTTTCATTTTTGAACAATTCTTAATTTTGAACTTTTTGAAGTTTGAACTTTATTCAAATTTGAACTTATTTTTATTTTGATTTTTTTCAAGTTTGAACTATTTTAAAATTGAACATTCTTCAGGTTTAAACAAATTTTTAATTCGAACAACCTTTGAAATTTGAATGATTTTTTATTTTGAATATTTTTAAAGTTTGAACTTGTTTCAAGTTTGAATATTTTTTGTTTGAACATTTTTTAAGTTTGAAATATTTTCAAGTTTGAATATTTTTTATTATAACTATTTTAAATTTGGACATTTTTCAAGTTTGAATAAATATTAAAATTTAAACATTAAGAAAAAAACGCAATGTCTTTTTTGTTGGGCCACGATGGAGCTCCCCATGTATCCTTCGCTTCAACGGCCCGGACACTCTATCCTGCTAATAGCCTGTATGAAAAGGAGAGATGAGCCAATGGTTATACCCAACACATATTGGGAGGGAGATGTTTATGATTAGAGCATCTCTAGCAGAGCCCGTAAAAACGCGAACTGAAAAAGACGAGTTCAGTTCACCGATCTGTTTTACAGTTTTGATTTACGGGCTCTGTTCTGCGTTAGCGGCATCCGAACCCGTAAAAACAAGGTTTATGAAATATATTTGCATAAGATCGATCAAACGTCACAATAAAACTCAAACAATTCATGCATAGTTCATAGTGCAGACATCAAATGACACAATAAAATGACAGAGTTCATAGTTCACCATCTGCCGGCATCAAACCGAGGTTGGCCCGCCGTCAGACCATCGCACCACCTCCCGGAGTCACATCGGCAGCAGCAGTTGCCTCTTGACGAGCTGCTCTTCGCCTTGCCGTGATCTCCGCAGAGGCCTCCTTCCACCACTCCAGTTGAATCTCATTCATTTTCTTCGTGTTCATCATCATGATCTCCCTCTCTTCGGCCAATAGTTGCTTCATTGCTTTGGCCTTCTTCACATTGATCCTCATCTCCTCCAACTTGGCTTTGCTCTTTGCTTCCTCCTCGGCTGGCTTCAAGCTTTGCAAGGCTCACCTCCTTCTTCGTCTCGATGATGACACGCTTGGTCTCCAAAGTCTTGGTCGCTATAACCTCCTTCGACTTCATCATTTGATCAAACTTGTCCCTCAACAATGCAGCCTCCCCTCGAGCCTTAGCCTTTCCTTCGCCTTCTTGTTCCCCTCCGGCTTGTCGGCGTTCCTGCCATCCTTCTCGTCCTCGGTGTCGTCGAGCGCAACCATTGCAGCCTTCTTCGGCGCCACTTCTTCATCCCTCAATTTCCACTTGGGAAGGTGCTGGAGCACATCAAAGCAATGACGCATGGTGAAGCTCTTCCCTTGCTGTCGGCCATGTCTCTGTACCCAGCATCGGCAATGCGATCCTACATATGCAAAAGGAACCAACAAATCGTCAATATGTCACCCAAGCTAAACCACAATGAGTTGTACCAATTACCAAATATGCACTCACATATTCATCGACAGTTGCGCCGCTAGGAGGATTGGACACCACTTGGTCCATTGCTGCTGCCCACCGGCTACACGCCGGTTTGATCGCGTCCCAACGACCTTGGAGGGATCGGTAGGTGCGATCGACAGGATGGCGAACGCGCGGCATGAACTTATGGAACCTGTCCTTGATGCGCTGCCAGTACCGCTTCCCTATTTGATCCGTGCCGGAGACGACATCCATCCCCACAGAGGCCCAAGCTTGGCACAAGGTGGCGTCTTCAATCTCTGTGTAGTTGTTGGCCGGCCTCTTCTTCCGATTTCCATCGGCCGTGACCTCCACCACACCCTCGTCCCCTTCCTCGTCACCTTCGTCCCCTTCTTCCCCTTCTTCCACCTCGTCCCCGCAGTCGTTCTCATTGCCGAATGGAGGGAGTGGGTTAATGTCCACCTCCTCCAACATCTCCATGTACGCGGTGGAATTGTTCCTAATTTGACAAGGCCTCAGTATCTAAAAAAAAACGGAGGAAGAGTTCATGTGTACCTTGCTGACCCGTCGTCAAGCACGTCCTGGGCGGCGTTCGCGGTGGCTTCCGGAGGCGGCGGCGGCGTTGGCGGAGCTGGGCACGGAGGCGGGGCGCCACGGGAAGTCGCGGCCTTCACTTTGGTCCTTTTCGGAGCCGAACTCTTCGGTCTCGCACGGGCTGCCTTCGGCTTCACCGGTGACCGCCGCGGCACCGGCTTGCGGGACCAGATGCGTTCCCGCGCGCCTCCGCTTCACCGCAGTCGTCGACGAGACCGTCGAAGCAACATCCGTGGGGGTCACAGGGGTGGGAGCGGTCGTCGGGGTTGTTGGTGGAGCGGCAGAAGCTTCGGCGACCACGGGAGAGGATGGCGGCGCCTGCGCGGTAGCAACGGCGGCGGGATGGATGGAATCAAATACGCAGTATTTACAGAAAAAAGTCTTCATTTATTGGAAAAAACTAATGGAGAATTAATGAAAAAAGACATAGTTTGAGCATACTCATCGTAGAGATGCTCAAAAGGATACTGATGGGAAGAATTATACTTTCATGGAAATCCAGCGCTATAAACTTCAATGCGGTAGACGTTTTGTTCCTAATTTTTCCGGACCAAACCTCCGACCCAACGATAGAATGAATTTTTTTTGCTATTCATAAAAAGAGGAAGGGAAAAAGACAAATCGGCGGCGGCAGTTGGGAGGAGCTGAAAGTTCCCTCGCGCAAAGTAGGGATTGTGTTCGTTGTGCTGGTTCGCTCCGTCGGCCCCTACAAATACGAGCCGACGGAGCGACCGAACGCAGCCCGAAAAATATTTTCAGTTTTGGCCCGTTTATGGTCACTGATCGGCGTTTTTCGGCCGAACCTGTAAACTGGCAGTTATTTTTCGGTTTTGGACCTAGGCTCTGCTAGAGATGCTCTTAGACATGTACATATTTACTCTACCTATTTCGAGAGAGCTCCTATTCACCGCTTTATGCGGCCCTCAGGCCTAGCATCGCTGATAAAAAAAAGCCAAGCCGAGCCGGCCCATTTACCAGTCGGAAGCCACGTCGCTAGGTTCGTTCGCACGAACATGAACATCGTGGTATCCCTGTTTTGATTTTCTCGGGTTTTCGGTGTTTTGTGTTAAGATTCAAAAATCATTCAAATTCGAAGAATGTTGAAATTTAAAAAGTGTTCAAAATCTAAAAGGTTCAGTTAAAAAATCAAAGTTAAGAATTATTCAAATTTGAAAATGTTCAAACCTAAAAAAATCAAACTTCATAAAATTTCGAAAATGTAAAGTCTAGATTTTTAAAAAGTTCAAAACCAACCGTAATCCAACAGAAAACCAGAAAAAACTAGGTAGAAAACCACCAGAAGTAATTCGTGATTTGTGGCGGCTAGAGTAGGTAGCACTTAGAGCATCCCCACTCGTTGGCGCTCCCCACGCCCAAATCCGGTGAATTTTTCGTCCGGATTGGAGGAAGATTTGCGTGGGGAGTAGTAGTTTCCCAGCCGCGTGCCCAGGCGAAGTCGACGAGGCGAATTTGAAAAACGGAAACTTGACAAACTACGGCTAAAAACGGGTGAATATAGACTAAATTTAATGATATTTATCATATAACGGGCGGAGTTCATACATAGAGGCCGAATTCGACTATATTTCGAATTCGGCTAGGGGAATTCAAATGCTAATTTTAAAACACGGCGCTCTACATGCCGAAATGGCGGTAGAACACCGTGTAGTCGCCGCTGTCGTCGTCGGAGCCGTCGTCGTCGACCTTCGGCTGCGCGGCCTGGCTGCTGCTGCCCTGGCCGGCGTCTCCCCACCCCGGGGATGGCTTGTACCATTCGTCGTCGGAGGACTCGAGGTCGACGACGGGGACAGCGACGCCGGAAGGAGGTGTCGCAGGACGGCGGAAGCGCGCGGCATCGTCGTTGGCGGTTGTAGCGGCGCGGGCGGCGCGTTGGCGTGCGGCGGCCAGGTCCAGCAGCCGCCGCTGCTGCTCCGCCTCCTGCCGCTCCCAGTCGCGCCTGGCCCAGTCCAGTGCGGCGTCGACCGCGGGCGATCGCCTCCGCCTTCAGCGACCTCCGCGCCGCTTCGCGGCCTCCTCCGCGCGCTCGCCTGCGGCCGCCGAGCTTCGTCCTCCTTCGCCGAAGGCCGCCTGCGGCCGCTGGTCGCGGATGACGAGGGCGCCGCTGCTGCGCCCTCTGGTCGGCGGCGGAGACGCCGGCTCCTTCTTGACGCGCACCGGCGTCGAAGGCGACGTCGTCTCCTCCCTCTTCACCGGCGCCAAGGATGACCTCGGCGCCGATCCGGAAGACGACGAGCTGGCAGCCATGCGCCGTGGCTGCCAGACGTTTCCCCGGCGGCGGCTCGCCGTTGCCCTCGATGGAGGGGGCATCGTGAGCACCGGGAAGTTGCCGCCCTCGATGTGCTCGAGGACGGCCTCGAGATTCCGGCCCGGCGCGCTCCACCAACGTTTGCGGCCGGCGGAGTTGTTGCGCGGAGGTGGAGGCGGCGGGCCGTCGTACGAGGCGAGCTCCCGCTCCCACCGCCGCAGGAAATAGGAGTTCCATGCCCTGTAGTTGTCGGGGTGGTGGGGTGGCTCGGCGCGCTCCTCATCCGTCATGGTCATCCGCGCCTCCTCGATGGCGGCGTCGAGGGCGGCGCCCCGAGGCGGCGGCGGGATTGGTACGCCGCCACGGCTTAGCCGCCACCCGCCGCCGGGAGGCCTCGTGTCCGGCGGGCAGGGGTACCCCGCCTGGTGGAGGAGGTGCCCCTCCCACTGGTGGAGCGACCGGCGGGGGAAGCCATTGGAGGCTGCGCCGCCGTCGTCGGAGAATGCCATCGTCGAAGAGGAGAGGGAGGGTGGAGGGAGAGTGGAGCACGGGGTACGCCTTGCGGCGAGCGGAGCGGCGTATATAGGTGCGGCTGGCGCGGGGGATTAATTCCGCGTGCAGTGCGACGCGTCCGCGGCGAGCTGACCGGCGGCAGCCTTTATTGCGCGCGGAAGACGATGCGTGCGCGGATGACGACGACATTAACTCGCCGCGTGGCGGCGAATGCACCGGCGGCAGGCTTTTACAGCGCGCGGAAGACGATGCGATGAGGACGACGACCGGTTTCTCTCGCCGACAATTTGGGGCCACCGACGCATGGGAAGTTTCCTCGGTATTTCCCGCGCTTCTTCGTCCGGAGTCCCGAGCGCTCCCGGGGAGCCGGGGATGGCGGGATCGCCGAACAAATTCAGGCCCGGACGAAAACGAGGAACCGGGGGCGCGACTGGGCCGAATTACGCCGTCCGGATGGAAAAAAGGCTCGCTGGGGGCCTCGTCGGGGGGACGAGTGGAGATGCTCTTACCCCATACGACTCAGCGCCTCGGTCGCTCCCCGCGGGCGACCTGGGCGCTAACCCCAGCCGCCAAGAGAAGCTCCGCCTCCAACCCCATCCCCCGCCGCCGCCGGCAAGCGTCGCCGGGCAAAGCCTGCGTGGCGTGGGCGGCGGCGGGATCTTCCTCTTCCCCGCTCCATAGGCGGGCTGCGCGGGGCAGCTTCGCCGACCGGCGGCGCGGGCCGACGCCTGGCTACGGCGCAGGGCGACGCAGGCCGACGCCTGGCTACGGCGCAGGGCGACGCGGGCCTCCCGCTGCTTCTTCTTGGCCGGCCGCGCTCAAGCGAGCGTTGGTGCGGTTGAGGCTGGCCGCGCTCAAGCGAGCGTCGGGGCAAGTCCTTCGCGCTCAAACGAGCGGACGGCTTCAGAGCGGGCGCCAAGGGTCACGGCATCGGGCTGCAGCGGTCGCGACCGGCGATTGTTGAGGGCGCTGGTCCGGCCTGGTTCTGCGCAAGCACGCTGGCAGCCTCGCGACCGGCGATTGTTGAGGGCGCTGGTCCGGCCTGGTTCTGCGCAAGCGCGCTGCCGGCCTGAGAGGTCCTTGCGCGGAGGAGCCGTGGGGGTCGCTGCGGTCAGGGCCGATCTGGGCTTCTACGGGCCCATGGTGCGGTTCCTCGACGGCGTGATGGCTGGTGACCGAATCTTTGACGGCTCCCGTCCTTTTCTGGTGCTCCGGCAGCTGTTGGCTGCGGAGTGAGGTGCTTGCTGCTGCGTCGGGTGGTCGGCGGCAAGGTCCCATGCTCTGTTGGTTGCGCTCCCTGTACCTGAGCTTCAAATGGGGCTCGATGGCGGAGACGACATGCCAGGCGAAAGCTTTGCACCTATTCTGAGTACGTGCCGATGACGGCGGTACCCGTGGGTGCCGTTCTCCTTCTTGAAGGCGTCTTCGTGAGCTACATCTCTTGTCGCCGCGGGTGTCAGGTGGTCTCCGAGTGAAAACCTCAGCTCCCCGGGAGCGGGCGACGGCGACATCTATGTCGCTACCTTCTTGAAGGCGCCGCCTTTGGAGGCCTCGACACTTGTGGTGTGGCAGGTTTGCGTCAACTTGGCATGGTTGCCTTGCAACCGAAGATGGTGGACGCCGGGGCAGCGGCTCCGGACGGTGGATGGATCATCGAGGTGGCGGCCTTGAATGGCCTTGCAGCTACAGGCATATGGGGTGTGGTTGTGATCTAGCAAGGCAAGGGTGGCGTGCTTGTGCTACGTGGGTAGCGGGTCCGTCGGCCCGGTCGACGCGATCGGAAGGTCGGTCTGGCTGGCACGTCGGGCGGCGGCCCCGGATCCTTTGGCGCGATGTTCGTGGTCTGCGGAGGATCGTCTTGTGTAGTTTGGGCTACGAGGCATCTAGTCTGTGCGGCGTTGCGGCTCATGACCGAGCTGGGAAAGCTGGAGCGGCGGCTCCAGGCACGGATGTGTTTGTTGTGTGCAATGGTGGCTTTGGGTCGCATGGGCGACGAGGCTCTGTTGTTTGTGCGGTTTTCTGGTCCTTTTTTCCTCAAAAATAGGGCCAATTTGTACGGTTTTTGGGCCCGGTTTTCCTTATAAACTGCGTCAACCGGTCGTCTTGACCTTCTCCTCTATTGCGATGAATATAACAGTTCTCCTGTTGCTATTCAAAAAAAAAAACCACCAAAAGTAGGAAACAAACGAAACCAGAAATCCCCTCCTACCAAATGGGCCTAGCCCAGCGTTCGCCCCTTCAGCAGGCACCGACCATCGGGTCCGCATTGAGCGGCGAATAGGTTTCACTGTAGGTTGACCTTTTATGAGGTTGTCAGGATGAGCTTTGGGCCATAAACTGGAGCTTGAGCTGCCTAATTCTAGTTTCTAGTCAATGTCAAAAGGTCGATCGGCATCATGGAGCCGCGCAATGGTCTCTCTCTCTCAAGTGACCCCAAATATTTTTTATTTAAAATTAACGTTTTATTCATAATTTTGGAGATGCTTCTTCATCTTTTTTGCGTGGGAAAAAACACTGAAATGGCTGACAAAGAACATCCAAAAACCTTGTAATACAGGGCATGGAAACCTAGCCTGTAGGTCCTGGCCCTCGCCTTGCTCATTGTCATTGCCATTGTAGTGTTTACGGCAAGATTTGTTGTTGAACACCTTGACACTCATATCGTCGTTGCCTTCGTAGAAGAAGGTCACGAAGCAGCCGACCTCGACGTCGTGGGTGCGGGCGAACTTTTTTCAGCCGGTGTGGAGGTACATCTTGCCTTCCCCGTCGAACAAGACCTCCACAAACCACCGACAGAAGCCGCCGCTTGCTTCCCGCTGGGTCACCTCAGTCGGCTCAAATTTGGTGAACTTGTCCGGGAGCTTCTTCTTGCCGAAAGGGTCGTTGATGAGGACGACGAACTTGAAGTACTTGTCGTAGGGGTACTCCGCCTCATCTTCCACAGGCAACGCTAAGCGTGCAGCACGACCGTCCCTGCCCCTGCCACGGCCGAGCCGGTCGAGGCAGCTTCATCAACCGCTACCAGTTAACCCCGCCACGGAGCGTGTGCGGAGAAATGTGGGTGGTGGCATCTAGGGTTGTGGATGTTTGGCGGTAGGGTTGTGTGATGGCTGACGGGCGAGCACCCCATTTTATACGCCAGAAGCAGGCGAGTGGGAGGTGGCGCGCATTAATGACGACACGAAGGACAAGGCACGACGAGAAGTCACCCTGCGCGTCTGGAAATGCAACATCGCTGAGCAGAAATTAATTTGAGGTAGGCCACGGGTGCGCGGTGTAACACCCCGACCACCCCCCCGGCCGCGCCTGTTACCCCTGGCAGCTCTCTAGTATCTCTAGACTAGTCCCACAGACTAACACATATCTTTTTTGCGCACACTTTGTCCTCACTCGTACGCACCCGAGAACTAATTCCCGATCGGTCACCCATCCTCAAATTACTCCGGGCCAAGCACGCTTAACCACGGAGTTTTTTGTTGATGAGCTTCCGGAAAAGAAGTTGCAACTTGTTGGTATGAGTATCCTATCAATCCTATGAAGACCTAGGCCAGAATGTCACATGCGGCAATCCTGTGTGGCTGGCGAGGATGGCCTGCCACTCGTGACATAGCTTTTGGTTGCATCTGGCACCCCCGCAGCGTCCCCTGTGTAGCGGTGATGGGCCCGGAGCGCCGAAAATCGTATTGGACCGCGTCAGATAGAAAAGGGCTTTCGGGCGCGCGGCTAGGAGCGGTCAAATGTCCCGCGTGCCCCAAATCCCTTTGGGTGACACGACTGAACATGCTCTAAGGCGTAGGTTTAGCTGCAGTATAGTGAGGAGACAAAGATTTTTTATTTAGTTCATACATTTTAGTGATGGGACAACTTCGAAGAAAGTAAGTGGGCCCACTTTTGAAAAAGCATACGATGATAAATTCTAAATGAAGCAGTTTTCTTTCATTGTTTACATTTTATTTCTATTAATTTATTTATATTCAAAAAATACTGACTAGATGTCACGTGTGTGAACCCCGCCGCCATGTCTTCACACTAGTGGAAAACAGGGCTTCCGTGGGAGCCTTTTGTCGCGGGCGCGCATGCACCCGCGACAAATGGCCTGGCCACGTCGCCCCGAAACCATGTGGAGCGGGCAGGTCCTTTTGTCGCGCCCTTTTGGCGCGGGCCGTATTACGACCCGCGACAAAAGGGGTCTGAGGGCTGGCGCCTCCTGTCGGCACCCCTTTTGTCGCGGGTCGTAATACGGCCCGCGACAAAAGGGCCATGCCTATATATATAGAAGCCCAGCCCACCCCACCTCATTTTTTCCTTGGTGGTGAAGGTGGAGGTGTATGCTAGCTCATTTTTTCTACATGTGCACAAGAGGTGTTTGATGGAATGCTTGTGAGAGGGATGCCACTTGGTTTTATTTGATAAGATTTCTCCTTTTTTTGATCCTAAAAGGTTAGCAACTATTTTCTCGACTATATATATATGCATAGTCCGTACAATACTAATTTTAGCAAGGTGATTGCATCTGATACATATATAATTATACTTATGATGCAGATGAGTCATCCATGGATGTACGGTAACCGATGTGCCCCCGCTTTCAGAGAGGGCGTGAATTCTTTCCTGCTTGTGGCCGAGGCCAACAAGTCGAAGCAAGGTTTTATGTGTTGTCCATGTCTAAAATGTAAGAACGAGAAGGATTACTCTTGCTCAAGAGACATTAAGAGCCACCTGCTTCGGTTTGGATTCATGTCCAGCTATAATGTTTGGACCAAGCACGGAGAAGAAGGGGTTATGATGGAAGACGGCGATGAGGAAGAAGATAATGATGACCAGTACCGATCTATGTTCTCTGAATGCTTTGATACCGCAATGGACGACAATGAAGAAGAAGGAGGTGAAGAACAGGCATCAGATGATCCTGTTGATGATGATCTTCGTCGGGCCATTTCTGATGCAAGAAGAGACTGTGGCACGGATAAGGAGAGGTTGCAGTTCGACAAGATGTTAGAGGACCACCACAAATTGTTGTACCCAGGTTGTGAAGATGGGCATAGAAAGCTGGGTAGCATATTGGAATTGCTGAAATGGAAGGCAGAGGTCGGTGTGACTGACTCGGGATTTGAGAAATTGATGATAATATTAAAGAAGTTGTTTCCAAGAAATAATGAATTGCCCGTCAGTACATATGAAGCAAAGAAGCTTGTCTGCCCTCTAGGATTAGATGTGCAGAAGATACATGCATGCATTAATGACTGTATCCTCTACCGCGGTGAGAAGTACGAGAATTTGAATAAATGTCCGATATGTGGTGCATTGCGGTATAAGATCAGAAAAGATGACCCTGGTGATGTTGAGGGCGAGCCACCCAGGAAGAGGGTTCCTGCGAAGGTGATGTGGTATGCTCCAATAATACCACGGTTGAAACGTTTGTTCAGAAACAAAGAGCATGCCCAGTTGTTGCGATGGCACATGGAAGAACGTAAGAAAGACGCGATGTTGAGGCACCCCGCTGATGGTCGGCAGTGGAGAAACATCGGGAGAGAGTTCCCGGATTTTGCAGGTGAGGCAAGGAACTTATACTTTGGTCTAAGTACAGATGGCATGAATCCTTTTGGGGAGCAGAGCTGCAGTCACAGCACCTGGCCCGTGACTCTATGTATCTACAACCTTCCTCCTTGGTTGTGCATGAAGCGGAAGTTCATTATGATGCCAGTGCTTATCCAAGGCCCAAAGCAACCGGGCAACGACATTGATGTGTACCTAAGGCCATTAGTCGATGAACTTTTGGAGTTGTGGGCCAAACCAGGTGTACGTGTGTGGGATGAGCACACCGAGCAAGAATTTGACCTACGAGGGTTGCTATTCGTAACCATCAATGATTGGCCTGCTCTCAGTAACATTTCAGGACAGACGAACAAAGGATACAATGCATGCACACACTGTTTAGATGAGACTGAAAGTAAATATTTGGGAAAAAGCAGAAAAGTTGTGTACCCGTTCAATCGTCGTTACCTTCCGCGCAAGCATCCCTTAAGGAAAAAAGGAAAGCATTTCGATGGCGAGGCAGACCGCCGTCCGAAGCCTGTCCCCCGTAGTGGTGCTGATATATTTGACATGGTCAAGGATTTAAATGTTATCTTTGGAAAGGGTCCAGGCAGTCGACCTGTTCCGAAAGACGCTGACGGACACGCGCCCATGTGGAAGAAGAAATCTATTTTTTGGGAGCTAGAATACTGGAAATTCCTGGAAGTCCGCTCTGCAATCGACGTGATGCACCTGACCAAGAATCTTTGTGTGAATATTCTAGGTTTTCTGGGCGTGTATGGAAAGACAAAAGATACACCAGAAGCACGGGAGGACCAGGAACTTCATAAAGGACGAAACGGCAAACATCCAGGGCAGTTTGTAGGGCCTGCCAGCTACGCTCTTACCAAACAAGAGAAGGAGATCTTTTTTGAAGCCCTATTCAGTATCAAGGTTCCGTCTGGTTTCTCGTCGAATATAAAGGGGATAGTAAATATGAAGGAGAAAAAATTCCAAAACCTGAAGTCCCATGACTGTCACGTGCTTATGACACAATTGCTTCCGGTTGCATTGAGGGGACTTCTACCAGAAAATGTTCGACTAGCCATTGTGAAGATATGTGCATTCCTCAACGCAATTTCTCAGAAGGTAATGGATCCAGAAACTTTGTCAGGATTACAGGAAGATGTGGTCGAATGTCTTGTCAGCTTCGAGTTGTTGTTCCCACCATCCTTCTTCAATATTATGACGCACCTCCTCGTTCACCTAGTTGAAGAGATTAGAATTCTCGGTCCTGTATTTCTACACAATATGTTCCCCTTCGAGAGGTTCATGGGAGTCTTAAAGAAATATGTTCATAACCGAGCTAGGCCGGAAGGAAGTATCTCAAAGGGCTACGGAACTGAGGAGGTCATTGAGTTTTGTGTTGACTTTCTTCCTGACCTTAAGCCGATTGGTGTTCCTGAATCTCGGTATGAGGGGAGGCTGACTGGAAAAGGCACACTAGGAAGGAAATCAATGGTGTGCAGGGACAAGATTTCTTTCAATCAAGCACACTACACAGTTCTATACAATTCCATCTTGGTGGCTCCGTACATCGAGAAACATAAGAATGCTTTACGAGAAATAAACCCGGGCCAGCCCGAGTCCTTGATTACACGTCAACACATGAATACCTTCGGCAGTTGGTTGCAAAGACATCTCATTAATGACCCATCTGTTGTGGACCAGCTGTTCTTGTTGGCCAGGTTACCATCTTCAAACATATGTACATTCCAAGGGTACGAGATAAATGGGAATACATTTTACACGATCGACCAAGATAAAAAGAGCACCAACCAAAACAGCGGTGTCCGCTTCGATGCAAAAGACGAGAATGGGCAGACCACCACATATTATGGATACATAGAGGAGATATGGGAACTTGACTATGGTCCCACTTTTAAGGTCCCTTTGTTTCGGTGCAAATGGGTGAAGCTCAGCGGTATACATATTGACGATAAGTACGGTATGATAACAGTGGATCCCAACAATCTTGCGTACCTGGACGAGCCATTTGTCCTAGCCAGCGAGGTGGCTCAAGTTTTCTACGTGAAGGACATGTCTAGCAAATCAAGAAAAAGAAATCAACAAAAGAATACATCAACCGAGGAGCCAAAGCGCCACATAGTTCTTTCGGGGAAAAGAAACATCGTGGGAGTGGATGAGAAGACAGACATGTCAGAAGATTATAATAAGTTTAAAGAAATTCCGCCCTTCACGGTGAAAATTGACCCAAGCATCTTACTAAATGATGAAGATTCTCCATGGCTACGGCGTAGAAGATCACAACACTAGATGGCGATGTAATAATGTATTCTTCATATATAGTTCCCAAGACAATCTCTACATTTATGTAATAATGAGAACCCTTTCCCCAACACTGTTAGAGGGAAATTTTTCACGGGCTTGCAGGGAAATTTTTCCGAGGAGCAGCTTCCGAAGATGCCGTAGGGCGTGTGCACCAACGACATCTTCGAGAAGCTGCGCCACGGGAGATTTCCCAACCCTTTCCTTCATCCATGGGAATGAAACTGTGCTTGGCTTGTTGATCTGCTTGGCAAGGCGTATTGATGCTCCTTTTATAGGCACGGCACCGCTTCTACTTTGTCTTGTTCCTTCGACAGGGCGTCGTGTGCTACATGCTTTATCTCATCGAGCAGTGCGTCCACCCACGCTTCCTTATCCTGCCGACAGCTTTAGTCCCGGTTGCAACCACCAACCGTGACAAAAGGTTACCGACACATCCTTATCCTGCCGACAGCTTTAGTCCCGGTTGCAGCCACCAACCGTGACAAAAGGTTACCCGCACATCATCCCCCCAGATAAGGCCCTCCTAGATAAGCCTCCCCCAGTCTTTTGTCCCGGTTTGAGCCTCCACCCGGGATGAAAGTTTCGCGCGCCTCTTCGTTCCCGCCTATTTTCTTCCCGCATTCCCGCCATTTTTCCACTATATATATGTAGGCTTGGACTCATATCTGCAAACCTCATCACTCTCTCCCATGGCTTCCATCGTATGTCTAACACCCCGGGAGGCGGAGGCGCCCGCCCTGGCCTCTGCTCCCGACCGGCTGGTTGCTGAGCGTCGGAGGCGTACCGGTCCCTCCTATCCCTGTAGGTGTGCCACGCGAGATGGCGCATCAACTTCTCGTCGCGCTCGGCGATGGCGATCCTGCGCTGCACCTGGCGATGCCGGCGACGGTCCTCGTCGTCGACGAGGCACGGCGGTGGCGCGAGGAACTCCGCCTCCTCTAGCGATTCAACATCCGGGAAGTTCATGTCGTGCCCTGGCCGCCGAAAGCGCCACGCCGCGTCGTAAGCGCGCGCCGCCTCCTCCGGCGTGTTGTACGTGCCGAGGGTGAGGCGGAAGCCACCGGCGCGTATCTCGGCGGTGAACCTACCGCTCGGACGCACTCGAACGCCACGGAAACCGGACGCCCCTCGACGACGTGGAGGCATCCCGGAGATGAATGAGCGGAGGCGGTGGCGACGTGTGGTTGCGCCCGCACTCGTCGCTCTATATAGCGCACGCGGGGCATGGCACGTGTCAGCGGTGGCTACACGTCGCACGCCGGCGTCGGCGGGGCGAGGCACGTGGAAGCGGTGGCGACACGTGGCACGGGGACGCGACACGAGTGGCACGGCGGCGGTGCACAGGGGTGAAACATACACGACTATCCGTTTCATATGATGCGAGATGCAAATAGTTATATGGATGTCATATTCATGTTCATTGGATTTTTCTGATCAATTTTCATATATAAAACTTTTCTTTTTGAGTTACCATTTAAAAGTTATTGAAATAATAGTTTTTATTAAGAAAAAAACAGAAAAAAAGAAAAACACTCCAGGCCTGATCCGCGTCCAACGGCTCCAGGCCGTTGGATTCAAACGGCCGCAGCCGTTGGATGCGCTTCACGCGGATCCTCCCACACTTACGGGTCGTGGCTTGCCCGCGATAGTGCTTTTATCGCGGGTGGTAGCACGACCCGCGATAAAGGGGCTTTATCGCGGGCCAAGCCACGACCTGGCGACAAAAGGGGCTAGGTATAAATACCTAGCGCCGCGGGCGGAGCCCCTACCCGCGACACACGGAGGCCAGCACTTAGCCATTTTCACCGCCGCCGGCCGGATTTTTGCGTGCTGTCGCCGCCGTCGAGATCTGCCGCGCCGCCGCTGTCGACCTCGTCGCGCGCCGTCGCCGCCGAGCTCCTTCTGCCGCCGCGCCTCTACCGCGCTGGCCGGCCGCTCGATTCGCGTGCCGCTTCCGCCGCCGCTTCGCCGCCGACCTCGCCGGCCGTCGCCCCGCCAGCGCCGCGCGCCCTCCGCGTGTAGCCATTGCAGTGGTGCCCCGCCGGCCCTCTTTTTTTTTTGACTTAGTTAGTTAATTAGTTAGTTAATTTGTTAGTTAGTTAATTTTGTTGTATAAATTTTGTAGTTAGATAATTAGTTAGATAATTTTTTTGTATAAATTTTGTAGTTAGATAATTAGTAGTTCAATTTTTTTGTAAGTATTTTAGTATATAGACATTTTAGTATGTTAGTTTAAATTTTGTTGTACAAATTTTGTAGTTAGATAATTAGTTAGTTCAAATTTTGTTGTAAGTATTTTGTTGTAATTAGTTAGTTCAATTTTTTTGTAAAAAATTTGTAGTTTAAATTTTGTTGTAACCGCCGACACCCCTCTCGCAAACACCCGCCGAGACCGGCCCTCTCCCTCTCGCGAAAACCATCGACGCCGCAACTCCCCTCTTCTCTCCCTTCTCGCGAACAACCGACGCCGACACCGGCCCTCTCCCTCTCGCAAACACATCTCTCTCCCTCTCGCGAAAATCACCGACGCCGCAACTCCCCTCTTCTCTCCCTCTCGCGAAAACCATCGACGCCGCAACTCCCCTCTTCTCTCCCTCTCGCGAACAACCGACGCCGACACCAGCCCTCTCCCTCTCGCAAACACCTCTCTCTCCCTCTCGCGAAACCACCGACGCCGCAACTCCCCTCTTCTCTCCCTCTAGGGTTAGGTTAGTTTTTGGTTAGCTAGGGTTAGGGTTTGGTTTGGGTTAGAACATGTACTTATCGATTTAATTTTTTGCAGAAACAATGGATCCATTCGAACGGGACTTGGAACAGGAAGACATTTTCGCGAACATAATCCGCGATGGTGATGGAGAAGCCGGCGGCTCCGGTGATCATGGAGAAGCCGGCGGCTCCGGTGATGGAGAAGACGACGGCACCGGTAATGACGAGGTATACGATCAGTTGAGGCATTAATGGAATTCTATATGTACATATGTATATAAATTAACTGATTTTTATTCTCTTAGGCCTCCGAAGATAAGTTGGAGAAACGAGGCCCGGCAAAGAGACTGGGCAAAAGAGACCACTTCAACATTGAAGCTATATCACCGGAAGGCCAACCTGTGGCACCCGCGAGTGTCAGAGTGACATTTAAGAATCAGTGCGGAGTTGTGGTTAGAGATCATATCCCGATCACTGTTAGAGAATGGAACAAGACCAAGAATGTGTCCGAAGATCAGGTTGCCGATAGGTACAAGAACACACTTTTTGACGACCTCATGTCACATTTCACTTTGCCAAATTTGGGATCGGACTCTGAGAATGCCAAGCAGAGGGCGCTAGTGAAGAAATGGGCTCTTAAGAAGATGGGGGAACTTTTCCGAGCGTACAAGAACCGGTTATGGAAAGCTTATAAGGCCGAGAAGAAGCCTCCAGTATTCGAAAACTACCTAGCGAAGCAGGAGCATAACTGGGAAGAATTTGTGAAGTACAAAGAATCAGAGGAGGCTGTGAACCTGTCAAAGAAAAACAAGAAGAATGCAAGCGAAAAGAAATATCACCATCATACGGGGCGAGGGGGCTACGAAGTAGCCATGCCTAAGTGGGATGCACAAGAGGCTGAGATGAAGCTGAATGGGATCACTCCAGAACCAGAGCGAGAAGGATGGGACACTAGGGCTCGGAATTGGTTCCTCGCGCATGGCTGTGAGTATGATATGAAGACAGGGAACATTGTTGAAAGTGACAGCAGGGTTAGGGTACCCAGGGAAGAATGGATTAAAGTGACGACAGAAATAAAGGCGGGAAAACTAAAGTTTGCTCCCGATAGAGAGAAAGACTTGCTGACGCTTGTCCTCGGTAATCCTGAGAAGGGAGGACGAACAAGAGGCTTCGGCCCTAGTGTTCCGTGGTCGCTTGGGTTTCCGGCCGACGCGGAGACTTATAGAAGCCGAGCGAGAGCTAAAAAACGCGAGCTGGAGGTGCAGAATGACCGGATGGCCGAGTTCCAACGCCAACTTGACCAGCAGCAGCGGGAGATTCAGCAGCAGCAGCGGGAGATAAATGAACTAAAAGGACAGCGCCAGCCAGATAATACCGCCGGCATATCTCAGCGACGAGACAGCAGCGTGGCCGACTCGGAGGCCCCTACTACACGGATGATAGATGGCGGTCCTGGCGACCCCGTGGATGGAATCAAGGAGCAAACACCTTGTGATCTCTTTGTGGTGTTCAGGAACATGTCTGTTAAGGTGGCGGTCGGCTATGTCTTACCTGCATTTGGACCTGAAGGTGAGCCGGCAACATGGCATTGCAATCAGATTCCAGCTGGCTATGCTCGTGTCGGGGTGGATTCAGTTGTACCGTCGTGGGAGACATTGGAGCTCGAAATCCCTGGAGGTGATGGGGGGCTTACACTCAGAGAGGTGCTGGGAGAAACCATTCTCTGGGAAAAGAAGAACATCAGGCTGCCAGGCTGGGTAGCCCCTAGTACCAGTCGTCCGAGCAGGTCACCATCACCTCCTCCAAATGATCGCAGGCCACCATCACCTCCTCCTACTGATCACATGTCGCCACCATCACCCCATGGGTACGACGTCGACCACGACATCCGTAGTCCATCTCCATCTCCAGCGCCGCCGCCTCCGCCCACTAAGACTCGGAATGCACCCTACCGGAAGCATTTCAAGAGTCCTGTCCGCAAGTTGTCGCCCCTCCCAAAAGTACCAAAGGTTCCTCCCCCCCGTCCTTGGGATCTTACTGTCGAGGAAAATGCGGCCGCTGTTGCGAAACACAACTATGATCATTTCCATAAGCCAAAACCTCCAGCGCCAGAGCCATACACCGAGAAGCAAATAGCATATGCTACTTCTTTTCTGAACACACCATCGCAATATGACTTACACGAGAAGAAGGATGACTATACACGCCACCTTGCGAGGGTAATTGATGACAAGAGGGAGAATATTGCTGAGAAGAAGGCTAAGAAGAAGGATATTGCTACCACGAGCAAATCATCAGCTAGAAGTGCAACCGAGAAGAAGTCAAGTTCAACAACTGCACCCCTCAAGGCCAAGGAAACGACAAAAGGAAAAAAAAGAAAGGAAGTTCCCCTCCTCGGAGATCAGCCCAAACAATCGATCCCAGCACTCAAAGTGTTTAATGTTCCCAAGTTGTACCAGCAACATGGTGGTTTCGATATGGAAGAAGCTGCAAAGCTAGCGGCTGCCTGTGACGTTACCGTGGAGGAATTGATGTCTGCAGCAGATGCTGCAGTTCCCACTGCTGATATAGTTCCTCAATTTGTCTACGGGGCCGACTTGGTCAGCAAAGAGCAGCTGCATAAACTGCCAACACATATGCGGAATTTGCATCAGTGGTACCTTGATGCATGCAAGGAGAACATAAGGTTCATCGTGGCGCATATACCACGTGAATATTACTACCGAAAGGAGGAGATCCATATTGAGATAAATGAACTCTGGCAGTTATTCAATTTAGATGCCCTCGACAAATCTCTCATGAGTTGCTATTGCTTGTAAGTTGTTAACTACATATAAGTTCATTTTCATTCAGTTCATGTTCGTTTTCATTGCATATACTCATTATTTCTTATGTGTTCTCTTATGCAGACTGAAGATCAGTGAATGCAAAAGTCACAATATTATCAATATTGGGTTTGTTGACCCAGATAAAGTAAATGTTCAAACGGTAAAGTATAACAAAGAAGAAACGGGGGGAAACCTACTCAGGTTTTTGGGGGAGCAATATTTCTGTGATTCAATATTGTTTCCTTACAACTACGAGTGAGAGTCTTAATGATCTTTTATGCACATCCAATTAATGATTTTTTCTTACTCGATGTTAAGTGTAATTCCTGACGTATATACATAACATCATGTGCAGCTTCCACTGGATACTACTAGACATTAAAGTTGATAAGGGAATAGTTGAAGTAAGAGACCCACTGAGTAGAGGCGTGGACGGGTTCCGCGACTTGCAGAAGTTGCTCCAAGTGTAATTTCCTTCATCGCCGCGCTATATCTTTCGTGAGATATCAATTAATTATCCACTCATTCAATCATTCTTTTGCTTGGCAGGGCTTGGACAGCTTTCAAGAACCATCATAAGCAGAGTACCTGGGCAGAGAAGCTAACATTTACTCCTGTACCGTGCCCTCAGCAGCCACAAGGGACGAATCTATGTGGATACTACGTTTGCGAGTCCATTCGCATGTTAACCACTGAGAAGCAGAACAATAATAAATTCAACGTAAGCAATAACATTCACAACTTTATTTATTTTCGTCAATATTTCGTTATCAACATTGATATAGTAATACTCATCTCATTTTCCTATATAGGTCGACTACATGCGGGACACACTCCAACCAAAGGAACACCTACTAGGAATTGCGGAGGAACTGGCGGGACTTTTGGTTAAAGAAGTACTAAACAACAAAGGCTTGTTTAGTCCAAATAGAAGCTCTACCTCCAAATAGACGGTCGTTAGTACCGCTTGTCGATCGTGAGCTAAATGTATATATATATATATATGTAAGGGGAATCTACATGTAAAGGGGAATCGACTTTTGCTTCCAATATTTGTTTGATCGATTATATGAATGAACGTGTACCACTTCTAGTAGCGTACAAATATATGCAACTTTTATTTTCGAATGAAAAAGGCGGGGGGGAGGTGCTGCACCCCTCAAACCCTAAAGCAGAGCGTTGTGCGCCCGCACGTAGAGGGCCTTTTGACGCGGGTGGTAATACCACCCGCGACAAAAGGGCCTGTCCCCTGCGCGCCCCGCGGCTGCCACGTGGTGGACCTTATATCGCGGGTCGTAAGAGACCCGCGACAAAAGGTGGACCTTTTGTCGCGCCTCCCTTGTCGCGCCTGGCCGCCCGCGACAAAAGGGTCATACGACCCGCGACATTAGGCCTGTTTTCCACTAGTGTCATGCAATATTGCTTTCAAAGAGGCTAGAGACAAAATATGTACCATTTTGGCACTTGGAATTTTACAATGGATAGTAGACATAATTAATATGTTATGAATATTTGAGAGGGAAAAAGTATACTTACCTTATGTGTATTAACATATTACACCATACTAAGCAATGGTGAAAAGCACAAACTGCAACCATTTCATCTGGTGCGGCATTTTGAAACTTTACAGATACTTTAAGTTGTAGTTTGTAACTAAAATCCATTGAAAGTTCATTCAAACACATAAATTATAGGGTTTATGATGAGTTGCATACAAAATACAACCAATTTACTGACTGAAAAGTATATCATTTAACTTAAATAGAAAAGTGCACCCACACTCGTGCCGTTTCTCCCCTTTTTGAGGCAATGTCTTACTCTTTTCTTAGAGAGAGAATTCTTCTCTTTTAGAGCAAGAAAAGCGAACGCCCACAATGAAAGACAATAGATTGTTGAACAAAAAAATTCTGAACCAGCCATCTAAATTGTCATTACATAGCATAGCTTTTAAGGGGAGCCTCATGAAATCATATCTTGATTTGGAGAGATTAACTCTCAAAAAAAATGGTAATTGGTTACTTGCCCATTATATCCTATTAAATTGATATATTTTGGTTATTTTAAAATCCATGGTCTCCTCATGTTTCTCCCTATGGAATCTTTTAGAAATGATGGTAATCATGTCTTTAGTAGCAGCACTCGCCGCCCTAGATCGTGCCCTCATTGTGATCTTGATGTATTATCTTTGTCCTCATCGCTCGCCACATGATCACCCATCTTCACTTTTTCGAACTTTACTTCATATTTTCAATTCTTGATATATCACTTTTCTAATATAGTGATAAATTTTTTTTTTAACAAAACATGGGTTTCCGTTGCATTTTAGGAACCTGTGGTAGCGAATTGCTACATTAGAATTTTGAAAATTTATTTTGATGGAGGATATCAGATTATTTTAGATCACATTCAAAATTTAATCCTCAATTTTTTTGAGAGAAAGTACGGCTCTTTAGTCGAGAGGTTAGCTGAATTTAATCCTCAATTGAGAACTCTGTCAAACTGTAGAATTTATTGGGCCCGGGCTGATAGCACATCGGCCTACACTACACAACTGGGCTTCCTATGGCTCCTTCCAAACCAGTACGAGCAGCAGAACCGGACCAGGTTATGTCTTGGGCCAGGCCAACAGAGCAGAGCACACGTCCCCTTCCTTAACCAGGAAGCGGAAGCTCCCCAGCATCCGCAGGCATCGCCATCGGAACCTGCAGATGATCGAGACGACACATGCCACAAGCAGCGAACACCTGCAGGTAACTGACGCGAGAGCTCGGACTCATTCCGTCATTCGCCTTGTACAGTCAAGAACGGCTGCGTGCTTGCTCTTACTGAATACTGATCCAGTCCCAGCACCTGCGTACACACCTTCTACTCTGCTTCCCCCGGCCAGAGACGCCAGAGTCCAGACACACAACAGAGGCCTCCCTGACCATTTTATATATAAGAGGGAGATGCTTTAGCTCCGTGGAGGTTCGTCAGCAATAAGCATAGGGTGCTCGAAGAAGTTCAGTTATAAGAACGATATCGCCGCGGGTAAGTTACTCTTCCTTCGTAAGATTTCCTGTCATTGCAACTGCGGTTCTTCAGTCAGTTTATCTTTTGTTGATGCGGGTTGTTGCTTCGAGAAGAGAGTTCCGGTGCTTGATCGTGTTTTATCATATGGTTTTCTGAATTTGCAACAGCGAATGATTGCTTCGTGCCTGGAGCCTGGACTCTGCAGTTTTTCAGATTGAGCGGGTTGATGAAGTGGGTAGTAGTTTTTTGGTCGAATGATGTAGGTAGTAGTTTTGAGCAATTCATGATATCCTCTGTGAAAGGAGATTGTATCTCTCTCCCAGTTTATTTTTTGGGCATAAGATGGTGAAAAGTAGTCACAGTTTACAAGTCCATGCTGAAGCAAGCAAACTCTCTAGTCAAACATTTTTTTGGCCGAAATTGTCAAACCGATTGTGCAAGCGGAGAGCAATGGTTGTGCATGTAAACATCAATAATGGCCCAGCCTTCTTAATCGTCTGACATATGCCATGACGTGGACGACCGTTTACAAGTCCAAGCCTTAACAGCCACGCTGTACAGACATCGATTTCGTGAACTTACCTGTCGTTCCGTCTTAAAAAACTTAATAACTTACACCTGTCCAAGAATCTTTGTTCAGTCACCCTGAAAGAAAGAATTTTGTTCAGTGCATGATTTGCTGCCTACATTATGATTTGCTTTCCACTGAGATTTTATACTGCTACGACCTGACCAATCTCACACACACAGACACACCGCACAAAGTAAGAAGGCTTTGAGAGCGTGGGCGTTGCAGAGATGTCGAGTGGTACTGCCAAAGCAGTCAGTAAGATGCACTTCCCTGATAGCATAAGCAGATTTCAATCCTTCATCCTTAAACTAGTTTTTCGAGCAGCTAATTAACTCGTTGTTGCCTCGAATTATCCAGTATCATCAGTCTGTGCAGCCGTGGCGGTCGTAATAACAATCGCCGTGATCAGGCGATGCCGCCACGCGCGGAAGAAGATGCACAAGAAGATCGTAGCCAAGATCATGGAGGAGATCAGCAAAAAACACCGCCAGAAGCGAGGAGCTCCTGACGATGACGGCGCCGCCTTCGACGACGTGGTGATCGAGATCGGCCCCGTAGAGAAGTTCCTCCACGAGATCCTGAACGAGAAGCCGATGAGGTTCAGCTCGGAGCAGCTGGCCTGTTACACGTCTGACTACTCGACGGAGCTGGGCTCCGGCGGCTTCGGGGTGGTCTACAAGGGGGAGCTCCCCAACGGGCTGCAGGTGGCGGTGAAGGTGCTCAAGGTGTCCATGAACAAGAAGGTGCAGGAGGGGTTCATGGCGGAGATCGGCACCATCGGCAGGACGTACCACGTGCACCTCGTCAGGCTCTACGGCTTCTGCTTCGACAGGGATGGCACCAGGGCGCTGGTGTACGAGTTCCTGGAGAACGGCTCGCTGGAGAAGTACCTCTACCGCGGCGTCGACGGCGAGGACGAGAGGCAGAGGGAGAGGCTGGAGTGGCGGACGCTGCACAGCATCGCCGTGGGCACGGCGAAGGGGATCCGGTACCTGCACGAGGAGTGCCAGCAGAGGATCGTGCACTACGACATCAAGCCTCCCAACATCCTCCTCACGTCCGACTTCGTGCCGAAGGTGGCCGACTTCGGGCTGGCCAGGCTCGGGGAGCGCGAGAACACGCACATGTCGTCGCTGACGGGCGGCGGGCGCGGGACGCCAGGGTACGCGGCGCCGGAGCTGTGGATGGCGCTGCCGACGACGGAGAAGTGCGACGTGTACAGCTTCGGCATGGTGCTGTTCGAGATCCTGGGGCGGCGCCGGAACTACGACGCCGGGCTGATGGACGAGAGCCGCGAGTGGTTCCCCAAGTGGGTGTGGGACAAGTACGAGCAGGGCGACATGGGCTGCATCGTCGCCGGCGTCGGGGAGGAGGACCGGGAGAAGGCGGAGACCATGTGCAAGGTGGCGCTGTGGTGCGTGCAGTTCCAGCCGTCGGCGCGGCCGACGATGAGCAGCGTGGTGAGGATGCTGGAGGGGGAGATGGCCATCGTGCCGCCCGTGAACCCGTTCCACTACGTCTCGAGCGGCGGAAGCTCCAGCGGCTGGGCGCTGTCGACCGGCACCGGCACCGGCACCGGAACGTACACGACCAGCCGGGACACGGTAAGAGACAGTGAGGTGTCGGGATTCTCGCCAAGCCCTCCTGCTAAACCAACCGATGCAATGGTGAAAGGTTCCAAGTCCACTGATGCAGTGGCGACATAGAGTTTGTACATTTATTGTCACGTGTAGAACTCCGCATGAAGGCTTGTAAATTAGCAGCAATTTAGCATCAATCGAGTTATCTTTTGGCGGGATTTTATATTGTCATGCCATCATGCCATGTAATCAGGAATGTCAAAAGATTCATTGTTCGTCCTGGTAACTGATCGGAATTTTGGCTATCAAAAACAAGGTGGAACATTCCTAATTGCTGGATATGGCAATGCAACCATTGAGGACAATTTCATCCACGCATGCAAGTGACTAGCTAGTGAGTCATTGACTCCCCATGCGTATACGCTCACAACATGTCTCGCTCAAAGAAGTCCGGCAAACCGCACCGTCGTCCAAAGAAGTCCGGCAAGCGACCTCGCCGGCAGCAGGTTGACTCTCGGTTGGAAGCACCAGCGCCCACCTATGGCACCATCACCAACATCTGAAGAAAAAGTCCGACGAAGTCGTGTCAACTCTTGTTGGAAGCACTGCCTCCCCTCCTTGCAGCATCGACGTGTCCTCCTTGCAGCACCGGCTCCCATCGATGGAAGCGCCGTTGTCCTCCTATGACAGCACCGCCGCCCCGACTAGCCGCACCACCATTCGTACCAGCATCACCGTCGCCCCACCGGCAGCATCAATGTCGCTCGCTTACAGCAGCCGCTACTGGCCTTTGCAGCTCCGGTGGTGAGCCTTTGCAACACCAACAATGGGATTTGAGCTCCAACTCCTACCCTTTGCGGCTTCGGTGACGGGGCAGGGGGGTTTCATCTTCATCGCATGTCATATGCAGCTCCACTAACAACTGCTCGCAGCACCTCAGCACTGAGCTCCACCGCCATCACTCGGGCGCGTGGTTCGCATCAGTGTCGCCTCCCCTTGCAGCATCTATGACCGCCGCTCGAAGAAACGCCGACCTCCTGTACCAGCACCGGCGGCCTGGCCTTGTAACACCGCTGTGGCGCGGCCTCCCCTTGTTGTAGCAATGACAACCACCATGGAGCCGCCTCCCTCTTCCTTCAGCATCAACGTCACAGAGTTGTGTAGCGGAGCCTAGGCTGAAGAAGAAAATCCACGACAGCTCGTTGTTGGGTGGGAGAGGTATTGTGGTGGCGTGCTTGGGTAGGAGAGGAATCCATGCGGCGAGCTCGACTATCATGAGGAAGGAGAAGACTAAAGAGCGGAGGAGTAAATTCTGGGAAGGAGATAAGGTAGAGGTGGGACATATGTCTGTTTCTCCTATCGATATAGAGGATGGGCGGTGTGGCTCGACCTGGTCGAGGCGATCAAACTGCATCTACGACTAGCGGCGTAGAGGATGCGAGAGTCGTAGCCTCCGAAGGATTGGAGTCCTTTTGCTTATTGGTTTAGACTCTATGGAGTGTTGTCACCGTGGAAGTGAAGAGGTTGATGATGCTTCTTCACTGGTCAGGAATAGGGACAATGGGTCACAAGAGCTTCCTACTCCAGAATCACCACTAGAATCACCACTGGCAGATTTACAGAATTTTGTGAGTAATGAGGGGAGAAGGAAGGGTAAAACATGCCCAAAAAAATCTAATGAGACAATTGTTATTGGAGGTGGGAAAGGGAGAGAGAAAATTAAAATTAAATACGGCTTGACTTTTCAATAATACTAGATGTTTTAGGGCACCTGGTAAGGACTAGGCAGTTGCTCAAGGAGCATAAAGTTAATGTTGTCTCCTTTCTCATAGGTAAACCATTAAACGGATTTTTTTTAGCCTTTTAGCTGAATAATTTAACTAGTGGTGTTTCTTTTATTTGGCATATGGTGCCTCCAAGAGGACATTTTGGTGTAATGCTGATGCGGGTCCGTAAGGATGAATTTGATTGTATTTCAAAGGACCAGGGTAGTTTTTTTTAGCTTGGTAGTTGTGAAAAAAAGCACTAGGCCATAAGTGAAAAGTGATTAATGTGTATGGTCCAGCCCAACATGAGTTTTCTCACGATTTCTCATGGAAACTTACTAAGAAACTCATGTTGTGTGATTTTCATGTTATGTTGGGACGTGACTTTAACCTGATTAGATGCTGAGATATCTTCAGGTTTGGCTAGTAGAATTCTTATGGACATGTTCAATCGTTTCATTGCTAATAAGAGTTTGATTAAGTTTCAGAATTGCACATAAATTTGCTTGCACCAACAAACAAGATGGGAATCCTTGTATCCTTTGACCATCGTGCACACTCTTTTGAGATGTGGGTCTGATCACTCTTCGTTACTGGTGTTATGTGCTCCTACTCTTTCAAATATTCCTAGAGATTTCAAAATGTTGGGGCACTGGATAGAGTCCTGGTCACCATAGATGGGAATCCTTGTATCCTTTGACCATTGTGCACACTCTTTTGAGATTTGGGTTTGATCACTCTTCGTTACTGGTGTTGTGTGCTCCTACTCTTTCAAATATTCCTAGAGATTTCAAAATGGAGTCTTCTTGGTATTTGGGTCCCCATTTTGAATCTAAATTAGGAAGTATTGGCCTATAAGGAGAAGGGGGTGTCCTCGATTATTGGCACCACTAGCCGGTCTCATTGAGGCATTTTTATGAAAGGTTGGGGGCAAATTTTAGGAGACAGTATAAGAGGGACAAAAAAATCCTTATTGAGCAAAAGTATAGATTAGATTCTAAGAAGGATTTGGTCGATTTATCTAATGTAAAATGGAGGGTGAGGTATTCTCTATAGAAGTAAATGACGATGGTGTATGCAGTTGAAGAAGCATATTGGCACAAAAAAGAGGGAAATAGATTTTGATGGGATGATAATATCATCTTTTTCTGTAGTCATGTTAATAGTAGGAGAGAAACAAAAACGATTCTGTCACTTAACGATGGTGACAGAATAAGCGAGGACGGTGAGGAGATTAGGTTTCATATACTCCCTTCGGTTCAAAATACTTGTCGAAAACTAGATGTTCCTAGACATGTTTTAGTGTGTAGAGACATCTATTTTTGGAAAATTACTTTGAACTGGAGGAACTACTTAATTTCTACAAAACCCTTTTTGGGGATGAACATGCTCCCGTTGTTCATTCGAATGCATAAGTATGGGGTGGTAGGGACAAAGTGTTTGTTGAGGATAATGCTCTATTAACTTGGCCTTTTAGTGATGATGAAATTGAATTTTCTACTAAATACATGAAAATTAATAATACCCAAGATCTAATGGTTTCTCATTGGATTTTTACAAAGAGTTTCAAAATGAGGTTAGGCCATCCATTAAAGAGATGTTGGTTGATTTAGTTAATGGAAAAAGTTGGACATGAGTAGGATTAATTAGGGGGGTCATTTTTCTACCAAAAATTCACGGGGATAGTAATATAAAACAATTTAGACATATTTGTCTGATTAATGTGATCTTTAAGGTTATCAAAAAAATCTTGATAATTAGAGTGTCAAAATAATTCATAAATATATTCAACCTACTTAAAATGCTTTTATTCCTGGTAAGAATGTTCATGATGTAATAGTTGTGTTACATTAAGTGTTGCATAAATTAGTATCCCGTGGCAAATTTGGCCTTATCATAAAGCTTGATTTTGAAAAAGCTTACGATAAGGTTTATCGGGATTTTCTAGTTGGAATGTTGGAGAGAAAGGGTTTTTGTCAGTCTTAGATCAACTAGATAAAGCAGGTGGTTATGTCTAGGAGGGTATGCATATGTTGTTAATGGGTATTTTTTAGGACCTACAAGGGTTTGAGAGAGGGCGATCCCGTATCTACAATCCTTTTTAGTTAGGTGGCTGAGGTTTTGGGAAGTTTACTCGACTCTGCAAAATCTAATGGCCACCTTACATGAATTTTTTAGAATCTTATTCCCAGTGAGGTTACACATCTCCAATATGTTGATGACATAGTGTTTCTAATGGAGCATGATAAGGAGAGTGTGATGACTAGAAAATTTATTTCTCATTGTTTTGAGGCCATGTATGGTATGCGGATCAATTACCAAAAAAAACAGAAGTTTTTTATGTTGGTTTAGAGCAAATAGGTCTGGCAAGCGTAGCAATGTTGCTTAACTGTGAGGTGGGGGCATTTCCCAATAAAGTATTTGGGCCTGCCAAGTAGTTGGGATAAAATCTTGGTTGAGGACTTGAATTGTGTGACTGAAAAACTGGTAGAAAGTTAGGTAATTCTGTTATCACCAGATTTTGGCCAAATCAGGAGATGGGCCGTAAGTGAAGATGGGCTTGAAGGATATACACGTGGAGCGTCTTTGAAGCGGCCTTGCGCGAAGAGTTTGGGCTAGATTGCCCGTATATCTGTAAATATAGTAGATCACATCTTAGTTTAAAAGATAGAGTTTAACTCGTGCACGGTTAGGTGCACACCCGAATTAGAAAGTCCCTTGGACTATAAATATGTATCTAGGGTTATCGGAAAAAGGAGGACAATCACGTTCACAACAAACACAAATCAGGCGCATCGCCACCCCTTCTTTCGAGGGTTTCTTCCGGGTAAGCATCATGCTGCCTAGATCGCATCTTGCGATCTAGGCAGTACGCGTTTATTCGTTACCTTGTGTTGCTCGTGCTGAAGCGTTGTTGATGGCGAGTAACACTATTTATCATAGATGTTTTGGGGCTGGCATGGATGCTTTTCTTATACATGCTTGCTTAGCTATGCTGCCCCACGATATCTAGCTGCTCTTACACCTACCTAGGTCTAAGGGCAGCACCTCGCTTGTTCGTTGTTTAGTAGATCCAATCTGTTATAGTTGCTCCTTGATTCTTCAAGGATTGGTTTAATATCTGTATGGTTAGGCCTTGCAAACGGGTTGAACGATCCGGTAGCGTAAGGTATGGTTTGTTAATCCTAAGAGGGATGTTCCGGGAATTGACTTAGTGTTGGTTTTTAGGCCTCTTCTAGGGTTAGTTTTCCATTATCTTTCGTGTCTGTTAGGCTCAACTACGCGCAGGATGTTCCGATCATGCGGTGAAAACCCTAAACTGTCGTAGATTGGTATAACTTTATATTGATCAAGCAGGAGCCCCATGTCATCGTTAACCCGACGTAATGGGGCGATCGGCTCTTTGAGCCGATCCACAGGGCAACCTGAGAGCCGATATGGCTCGTATTTAATGTTTACGTGTCTGCCATGCAAGAAACTAATCGAAGCAATCCAACACCTTCCTGACCAGGTATAGGTCAGGTGGCACGCCCTTGCAACCGCTAGGACGTGTGCCGGAACATTTGCGGGACGACGTCGAGGGACCAGGGCCCCGCAGTCTTGGAAGCCTCCCGGCTCTTCGTGTTGCTTAACCACTGCTCGCCGGTGGGTTTTGGCAGGCAACACATTCTGGCACGCCCGGTGGCACAATCTTCCGCAACATCCACGTCAACATCCGAGATGGCGGAAGAACCGGTCAAGTACGAAGATCTGCCTGCTGAGCACAAGAAGAAATATGATGATCTCAAGGCCATCTTCGAAGCCGATCTCATCGGCTCTTTCGAGAAGACCCGTTCGCACGGGATCAAGTTCAAAGGGTTCCAACCCGAAGGCGCGTTGGAGGGACTAGATCTATCTCTCCCTTCGGATGAACGTACCAGAGCCCTGCGGCAGGAAATTAACTATGCCGTGGCTCATTCTCTACATCGGCATTCTGAGAGCCTGGTGAACACTTTGGAGCGTGTTGCGCTTCACGTGGTGCAAGAAATCATGAAGCATCAGTATTCTCCTTCAGGACCTGCGCTAGGAACTCATCAGGGAGAGATACCGTTCTACACCAGGCCACCACTGCCGTACGCGATGGCAGCTCCACAGCAACAAGGTTCGCCGGCGTACGTTGTCTACAAGGTTGGAGGTGATCCTGGCGATTACCAATTCCTGTATGATCCGCCCAAGGAGATTCCACATGGATACGTGTGCACATACGTGCCGGACTGCAACAATTGGATGAGCCAGGTTACAGCAGGAGGGACTGCCACGGTATGAAGGGTCGCCGGAACAGGAAACAGTTCTGGAGCAGATGCTGAGAAACAGGCGTGGCTAACTAAATATGCCACCGGAACAAGTCATGAACGCTCAACTTCTGCAGCTCCTACGGTGGATGAGATCACCGCAATCATGAGAGATCAGTTCGGCATCCTGCCGAAGAAGAGAATGATCGGCTATTCCAAGCCGTATCCCAACGAGTATGACCTAATCCCACTACCGCCTAAGTATCGGCTCCCTGACTTCACAAAATTCAGTGGATCAGAAGGAACCAGCTCAATTGAGCACGTGAGCCGATATTTGGCACAGCTTGGGCATGGTCTCAGCTTCAGACGAGCTGCGTGTGAGGTTCTTCTCACAATCTCTCACGGGTCCGGCCTTTGGGTGGTACACCTCGTTGCCACCAGATTCGGTTCGGACGTGGAAGCAGCTGGAGGAACAATTCCACGACAATACCATTCAGAAGCTACTGAAGCTGGCATTGCCGATCTGACCCAGGTTCGGCAGAGGCGAGGAGAGACGGTGTCTGAATACATCCAGCGCTTCAAGACCGTCAGGAACCGATGTTATTCGGTTCGCTTATCTGAGAAGGAAGCAGTCGAGCTGGCGATAGCAGGCCTGTCAGCGCCGCTTGATACGTCTCAAACGTATCTATAATTTCTTATGTTCCATGCTACTTTATTGATGATACCTACATGTTTTATACACATTATATGTCATTATTATGCGTTTTCCGGAACTAACCTATTGACGAGATGCCGAAGGGCCAGTTGTGTTTTTGCTGTTTTTGGTTTCAGAAATCCTAGAAAGGAAATATTCTCGAATCGGACGAAATAAAGACCCAACATCCTATTTTTCCGGACGCCTGCACCGAAGAAGGCCGAGGGGAGCCAGAGGGCCCCACCCCACAGGGCGGCGCAGCCAAGGGGTGGGCGCGCCACCCTATGAGGAGGGAGCCCCGTGGCCCCTCCGACTCCGTCTCTTCGCCTATAAATGTCTTCCTGACCTAAAAACACCGATACGTTCAACGAAACCCGAAACCTTCCAGAGCCGCCGCCATCGCGAAATCAAGATTCGGGGGACAGAAGTCTCTGTTCCGGCACGCCGCCGGGACGGGGAATTGCCCCCGGAAGCCATCTCCACCGCCATCTTCACCGCCATCGCTGTTCCCATGATGAGGAGGGAGTAGTTCTCCTGAGGGCTCTACCGTAGCTATGTGGTTAATCTCTCTCCTATGTACTATACAATGATCTCATGAGCTGCTTTACATGATTGAGATCCATATGATGAGCTTTGTATCGCTACTAGTTGTGTGCTACTCATGTGATGTTATTAAAGTAGTCTATTCCTCCTGCATGGTGTAAAGGTGACTAGTGTGTGCACCGTGTGGTTCTTGTCGTAGGCTATGATCATGATCTCTTGTAGATTGTGGAGTTAATTGTCATTATGATAGTATTGATGTGATCTATTCCTCCTTCATAGTGTAATGTGGACAGTGTGTGCGCTATGTTAGTTCTTGGTTTATTTTGCAATGATCTATTATGCTCTAAGGTTACTTAAACATGAATATCGAATGTTGTGGAGCTTGTTAACTCCGGCATTGAGGGTTCGTGTAATCCTACGCAACGAATGATGTTCATTATCAAACAAGAGTGTATGTAGCACATATGAGAAGAAGTATTTATTATGCGATCAATGTTGAGAGTGTCCACTAGTGAAAGTATGATCCCTAGGCCTTGTTTCCAATACTGCAAACACCGTTTACTTACTGTTCTGTTGCATGTTTACTCGCTGCCATATTTTATTCAGATTGCTATTACCATTCATATACATCCATATTACTTGTATTTCACTATCTCTTCGCCGAACTAGTGCACCTATACACCTGACAAGTGTATTTGGTGTGTTGGGGACACAAGAGACTTCTTGCTTTGTGATTACAGGGTTGCTTGAGAGGGATATCTTTGACCTCTTCCTCCTGAGTTCGATAAACCTTGGGTAATCCACTTAAGGGAAACTTGCTGCTGTTCTACAAACCTCTGCTCTTGGAGGCCCAACACTGTCTACAAGAATAGAAGCACCCGTAGACATCAAGCACTTTTCTGGCGCCGTTGCCGGGAGGAAAGGTAAAAGGTACTCACACTCCGGATCTCGGCTACTAAGCTATTTTCCGGCGCCGTTGTAAGTACTGAAGCTATTTCCTTTAGACTCTGCAATTGCGACATTTGGTTTCTTGTTTACACTAGTTAGGCATAATGGACAACAATGACCTTTTTATTCTATTTCCTGATTTAAGACATGGATGGTTTGATGCGAAAATTAAAAAACCCATGGAACATATTAATATGAATGCTTTGAACACTATTGTTGCTAATGCTATGGAAAATTCTAAGCTTGGGGAAGCTGGCTTTGATGAGCATGATATTTTTAGTCCCCCAAGCATTGAGGAGAAAATTACTTTGATGATACTATGCCTCCTATATTTGATGATGAGAATAATAATGATAGCTACTTTGTTGAATTTGCTCCCACTACAACTAATAAAATTGATTATGCTTATGTGGAGAGTAATAATTTTATGCATGAGACTCATGATAAGAATGCTTTATGTGATAGTTATATTGTTGAGTTTGCTCATGATGCTACTGAAAATTATTATGAGAGAGGAAAATATGGTTGTAAAAATTTTCATGTTACTAAAACACCTCTCTATGTGCTGAAATTTTTGAATCTACACTTGTTTTATCTTCCTATGCTTGTTACTTTGCTCTTCATGAACTTGTTTATTTACAAGATTCCTATGCATAGGAAGCATGTTAGACTTAAATGTGTTTTGAATTTGCCTCTTGATGCTCTCTTTTGCTTCAACTTCTATTTCTTGCGAGTGCATCATTAAAACTGCTGAGCCCATCTTAATGGCTATAAAGAAAGAACTTCTTGGGAGATAACCCATGTGTTTATTTTACTACAGCAATTTTTGTTTTGTTGAGTCTTGGAATTTGTTTACTACTGTAGCAACCTCTCCTTATCATGTTTTTGTGCCAAGTAAAGTTTCTATGTTAAAGTTGATGTTATATTTGGGATCGCTGCGCAGAAACAGCATTGCTGTCTGTCACGAATTCTGGCACAAGTCTCTGTAGAAAATTCTAAAAAATCTGCCAATTTACGAGCGCGATCCTCAGATATGTACGCAACTTTCATTAGTTTTGAGTTTTTCCATTTGAGCAAGTCTGGTGCCATTTTAAAATTCGTCTTTACGAACTGTTCTGTTTTGACAGATTCTGCCTTTTATTTCGCATTGCCTCTTTTGCTATGTTGGATGAATTTCTTTGATCCATTAATGTCCAGTAGCTTTATGCAATGTCCAGAAGTGTAAAGAATGATTGTGTCACCTCTGAACATGTAAATTTTTATTGTGCACTAACCCTCTAATGAGTTTGCTTGAAGTTTGGTGTGAAGGAAGTTTTCAAGGGTCAAGAGAGGAGTATGATATACTATGATCAAGAGGAGTGAAAGCTCTAAGCTTGGGGATGCCCCGTGGTTCACCCCTGCATATTTCAAGAAGACTCAAGCATCTAAGCTTGGGGATGCCCAAGGCATCCCCTTCTTCATCGACAAAGTATCAGGTTCCTTCTCTTGAAACTATATTTTTATTCGGTCACATCTTATGTACTTTACTTGGAGCGTCTGTGTGTGCTTTTATTTTTGTTTTGTTATCTTAGTTCTCTGAATAAGTTCATCCTTGTGTGGGAGAGAGACACGCTCCGCTGGTTCGTATGAACACATGTGTTCTTAGCTCATAATATTCATGGCAAAGTTTCCTCTTCGTTAAATTGTTATATGGTTGGAATTGGAAAATGCTACATGTAGTAATTGGTAAAATGTCTTGGATAATGTGATACTTGGCAATTGTTGTGCTCATGTTTAAGCTCTTGCATCATATACTTTGCACCTATTAATGAAGAAATACATAGAGCTTGCTAAAATTTGGTTTGCATATTTGGTCTCTCTAAGGTCTAGATAATTTCTAGTATTGAGTTTTGAACAACAAGGAAGACGGTGTAAAGTCTTATAATGTTTACAATATGTCTTTTATGTGAGTTTTGCTGCACCGGTTCATCCTTGTGTTTGTTTCAAATAGCCTTGCTAGCCTAAACCTTGTATCGAGAGGGAATACTTCTCATGCATCCAAAATCCTTGAGCCAACCACTATGCCATTTGTGTCCACCATACCTACCTACTACATGGTATTTCTCCGCCATTCCAAAGTAAATTGCTTGAGTGCTACCTTTAAACCATTCAAAATTTATCACCTCTGATTTGTGTCAATGTTTTATAGCTCATGAGGAAGTATGTGGTGTTTATCTTTCAATCTTGTTGGGCAACTTTCACCAATGGACTAGTGGCTTCATCCGCTTATCCAATAATTTTGCAAAAAGAGCTGGCAATGGGATTCCCAGTCCCAAATTAATTAACAAAAATAGACACTCCTCCATGGTATGTGATTGTTGGACGGCACCCGAAGGATTCGGTTAGCCATGGCTTGAGAAAGCAAAGGTGGGGAGGAGTGTCATCATAATAAAACTAAAATAAAAAGGCACTCCTTCATGGTATGAGATTGTTGGCAGGCACCCGAGGATTCGGTTAGCCATGGTTTGTGAAAGAAAGGTTGGAAGGAGTGCCACCCAAAAATAAAATAAAATGGGAGCCGCTCTTTGAAGGTTTGTCTGGCAAGGGGGTTAGAGTACCCGCTACCATTCGTTGACAACAACAAACACCTCTCAAAACTTTACTTTTATGCTCTCTATATGTTTTCAAAATCAAAGCTCTAGCACAAATATAGCAATCGATGCTTGATACGTCTCCAACGTATCGATAATTTCTTATGTTCCATGCCACTTTATTGATGATACCTACATGTTTTATGCACATTATATGTCATATTTATGCATTTTCTGGAACTAACCTATTAACAAGATGCCGAAGAGCCAGTTGCTGTTTTCTGCTGTTTTTGGTTTCAGAAATCCTAGTGAGGAAATATTCTCGGAATTGGACGAAATCTTCGCCCAGGGTCCTATTTTTGCACGGAGCTTCTAGAAGACCGAAGAGGGAAGGAAGTGGGGCCACGAGGCGCCGACACCATAGGGCGGCGCGGCCCAGGCCCTGGCCGCACCGACCTAGGGTGTGGGGCCCTCGTGTGACCCCCACGTTGCCCTTCCGCCTATTTAAAGCCTCCGTCGCGAAACCCCGACCGAGAGCCACGATACGGAAAACCTTCCAGAGACGCGCCGCCGCGAATCCCATCTCGGGGGATTCAGGAGATCGCCTCCGGCACCCTGCCGGAGAGGGGATTCATCTCCCGGAGGACTCTTCATCGCCATGATCGCCTCCGGAGTGATGAGTGAGTAGTTCACCCCTGGACCATGGGTCCATAGCAGTAGCTAGATGGTCGTCTTCTCCTTGTTGTGCTTCATTGTTGGATCTTGTGAGCTGCCTAACATGATCAAGATCATCTATCTGTAATACTATATGTTGTGTTTGTCGGGATCCGATGGATAGAGAATACTATGTTATGGTGATTATCAATCTATTGTTTATGTGTTGTTTATGATCTTGCATGCTCTCCGTTATTAGTAGAGGCTCTGGCCAAGTTTGTACTCTTAACTCCAAGAGGGAGTATTTATGCTCGATAGTGGGTTCATGCCTTCATTGACACCTGGGACAGTGACAGAAAGTTCTAAGGTTGTGATGTGTTGTTGCCACTAGGGATAAAACATTGATTCTATGTCTAAGGATGTAGTTGTCGATTACATTACGCACCATACTTAATGCAATTGTCTGTTGCTTAGCAACTTAATACTGAATGGGGTTCGGATGATAACCTGAAGGTGGACTTTTTAGGCATAGATGCAGTTGGATGGCGGTCTATGTACTTTGTCGTAATGCCCAATTAAATCTCACTATATTTATCATATCCTGTATATGCATTGTTATGCCCTTCTCTATTTGTCAATTGCCCGACTGTAATTTGTTCACCCAACATGCTTATATCTTATGGGAGAGACACTGATACGTCCAATTTGCATCACTATTTTGTATCATAATTTGCTGTTATTCATTGATATATTTCATATTGGGACACAATACTTATGTTATTTCATCTATTTTGCATGTTTCATCATCATTGGAGGATCAAGCACCGGAGCCAGGATTCTGCTGGAAAAAGCACCGTCAGAACGCAATATTTCGGAAGATCAACTGTGGAAGGGAATTTCACGTAAATTCCTATTTTTCCAGATGACGGAGGGAGCCAGAAGGGGAGCAGAGAGGAGCCACTGTGGGCCCAGACCACAGGCGGCGCGGCCCATGGCCTGGCCGCGCCACCCTGTGGTGTGGGGGCCCCACAGCCCCTTTCGCCTCCTTTTCTTCGCGTACTCCTTCGTCCCGAAAACCTAAGCCACAGAGAGGACCCCACGAAGGGTTACAGCCGCCTCTGCGGGGCGGAGAACACCAGAGAGAAAAGAGCTCTCCGGCGGGCAGGAATCCGCCGGGGAAATTCCCTCCCGGAGGGGGAAATCGACGCCATCGCCATCGTCATCGAGCGGGACATCATCTCCATCATCATCATCATCATCTCCACCATCTACACCGCCATCACCACCGCTGCACCTCGTCACCGCTGTAGCAATTCGGGTTAAATCTTGATTGTTTGATAGGGGAAACTCTCCCGGTGTTATTCTATACTTGTTGTAGATGCTATTGAGTGAAACCATTGAACCAAGGTTTATGTTCAGATTGTTATTCATCATCATATCACCTCTGATTGTATTCCATATGATGTCTCGTGAGTAGTTCGTTTAGTTCTTGAGGACATGGGTGAAGTCTAAATGCTAGTAGTGAATTATGGTTGAGTAATATTCAATGTTATGATATTTAAGTTGTGGTGTCATTCTTCTAGTGGTGTCGTGTGAACGTCGACTACACGACACTTCACCATTTATGGGCCTAGGGGAGTGCATCTTGTATTCGGTTGCTAATTGCGGGGTTGCCGGAGTGACAGAAACCTAAGCCCCCGTTAGTATATCGATGCAGGAGGGATCGCAGGATCTCAGAGTTTAAGGCTGTGGTTAGATTTATCTTAATTACTTTCTTGTAGTTGCGGATGCTTGCAAGGGGTATAATCACAAGTATGTATTAGTCCTAGGAAGGGCGGTGCATTAGCATAGGTTCACCCACACAACACTTATCAAAACAATGAAGATTATTTAGCCACATGAAGCGAAAGTACTAGACTAAAATCCCCGTGTGTCCTCAAGAACGTTTGGTCATTATAAGTAAACAAACCGGCTTGTCCTTTGTGCTAAAAAGGATTGGGCCACTCGCTGCAATTATTTCTCTCGCATTTTACTTACTCGTACTTTATTTATCTGCAATATCAAAACCCCTTGAATACTTGTTTGTGAGCATTTACAGTGAATCCTTCATCGAAACTGCTGTCAACACCTTCTGCTCCTCGTTGGGATCGACATTCTTACTTATCGAAGATACTACGATACACCCCCTATACTTGTGGGTCATCAAGACTATTTTCTGGCGCCGTTGCCGGGGAGTGAAGCGCTATTGGTAAGTGGAATTGGTAAGGAAAACCTTTACTGTTTGTGCTGATTTTATTTCTGCCTGCTGCTATAAATCATTATGGAGAGATCTTCTCTTCAATTTCTATTTGGGAAATCTACTACTACTGCAACGGTAGTGGATGAAGCGCCAGGTGAGGAAGTAGTACCATATAAAATACCTATGAAAATTATTGAACGTGTTATGGATAACCGCTATGAAGGGGATGGAACTGTCCATCCTGGTGATCATTTACTGTTTTTGCATGAATTATGCGGGTTATTCAAATGTGCAGGTATTGCTATGAATGAAGTTAGAAAGAAACTATTCACTATATCGCTGTCTGGTAAAGCGGCGCACTGGTATAAATTGCTGAAGAATGGTGATTCTATTGATTGGGAGGACATTGTGCCTTTATTTTATTCCAAATTTTATCCTCCAAGTGAAATTCACAAAGATCGGAACCGCATATATAATTTCTGGCCTCATGATGGAGAGAGTATTGCCCAAGCTTGGGGGAGATTGAAGTCTTTAATGCTCAAATGCCCCATTCATGAGCTTCCTGGTAATATTATTATTGATAATTTCTATGCAAGACTTTCTTTTCAAGACAAGACCTTGCTGGATACTTCTTGTTCTGGATCATTTACACGCAACAAAGAAGAGTTTAAAAGAGACCTTCTTGATCGGATCCAAGAAAATACTGAAGGATGGGAGAATGACAAAGATAGAGAATCAGGTATAATTTATGATTATAAATGCATTGAAGCTTTTATGGATACTGATAAATTTCGTAATATGAGTGCTACATATGGTCTTGATTCCCAAGTTGTTGCAAATCTTTATAAAGCTTTTGCCTCTCATTATGAATTGCCTAAGAAGAATTTTGATAAGTATCATGAACCGTATAAAGATAAAGTTGATTCATCTGTAAACAAATGTGTAGTGATTGAAACTGTTGATAATGTTATTCCTGAAGCTTATATTGAAAAAACTCCTTTCCCTGCTAAAATGAAGGAGTACTCTGTCATATCTAGTGCGGTTAATAAAAGTGAAAAGAAACCTAAAGAACCTGAAGAACAAATTAAAATTGAACCTGCTGTTGCAATAGTTAAAGATCTTGTGACTGAAAATGTGGAGGATGGTCATATTATTTTCTGTGAAGATGCTTCTAATATTGTTTCACATCCTAATAAATCCAAACAAGTTAGTGTTCCTATGCTATCTGTTAGAATTGGTGATCATTGCTATTATGGTTTATGTGATATTGGTGCAAGTGTTAGTGCTATTCCTTATGAGCTTTACACGGAGATTATGCACGAAATTGGTTCTTGTGAACTTGAAGATATTGATGTGGTTATTCATCTGGCTAATAGAGAAACTATTTCTCCAATTGGTATTGTTCGAGATGTGGAAGTTCTATGTGGTAAGATTAAATATCCTGCTGACTTTTTGGTACTTGGTTCTGCTGCTAGTGATCATTGTCCTATCATTTTTGGTAGACCTTTTCTAAATACTTGTGGAGCTATTATAGATTGTAAGAAAGAGAAAATTTTGACTAGATTTGCTGGTGAACCTTATGAATTTAACTTTTCTAAATTTACCAAAACTCCTTATAAAGCTGACTTGCCTAGTAATGATTTTAAAATGGAGCAGTGTGCATCTATTGTTCTTGTTCCTAATAATCCTTTGCAGCAACATTTGGAGAATAGTGAAAGTGAAGCTTTTAGGAAAGAAAGAGATGAGCTTGAGGAAATTTTTCTTCGCCAACCTATTCTCAAGCATGATTTACCGGTGGAAGATTTGGGTACAACACCGCCACCAAAGGAAGATCCTGTTTTTGATTTAAAGCCTTTACCTGATAATCTTAAATATGCTCATATTGATGATAAGAAAATATATCCTGTTATTATTAGTTCTAAGCTTTCAGAGATTGAGGAAGAAAGGTTATTGGAAATATTGAAGAAACACCGAGGAGCTATTGGCTATACTCTTGATGATTTGAAAGGGATTTCTCCTTCTATTTGCCAACATGCTATTAATATGGAAGAAGATGCAAAGCCTGTTGTTGAACATCAACGTCGTCTAATTCCGAAGATGAAGGAGGTGGTAAGGAACGAGGTATTAAAACTTCTTGAAGCTGGTATTATATATCCTATTGCTGATAGTAGATGGGTTAGTCCTGTGCATTGTGTTCCTAAGAAAGGAGGAATGACTGTTGTGCCTAATGATAATGATGAGCTTATTCCTCAAAGAATAGTTGTAGGTTATAGAATGTGCATTGATTTTCGAAAAGTTAATAAAGTTACTAAGAAAGATCATTACCCTTTACCCTTTATTGATCAAATGCTAGAAAGGTTATCTAAAAATACTCATTTTTGCTTTCTTGATGGTTATTCTGGGTTTTCACAAATTGCTGTTAAAGCTAAAGATCAAGAGAAAACCACTTTCACTTGTCCTTATGGAACTTATGCTTATAGACGTATGCCTTTTGGTTTATGTAATGCTCCTGCTACTTTTCAAAGATGCATGTCTGCTATTTTTCATGGTTTTTGCGAAAGTATTGTAGAGGTGTTCATGGATGATTTTTCTGTCTATGGGAATTCTTTTGATAATTGCTTGCGAAACCTCGATAAAGTTTTGCAGAGATGTGAAGAAACTAACCTTGTTCTTAATTGGGAGAAATGCCACTTTATGGTTAATGAAGGAATTGTATTGGGACATAAAATTTCCGAGAGAGGTATTGAAGTTGATAGAGCTAAAGTTGAAGCAATTGAGAAGATGCCCTATCCGAGGGATGTTAAAGGTATTCGTAGTGTTCTTGGTCATGCTGGGTTTTATAGGAGATTTATTAAAGATTTCTCTAAAATTTCAAAGCCTCTTACTAATCTTCTTCAAAAAGATGTACCTTTTGTTTTTGATGATGATTGTAAGGAAGCTTTTGAAACTCTAAAGAAAGCCTTAACAACTGCTCCTGTAGTTGAACCTCCTGATTGGAATTTGCCTTTTGAAATTATGTGTGATGCTAGTGATTTTGCTGTAGGCGCTGTTCTTGGACAGCGGGTAGATAAAAAATTAAATGTTATTCATTATGCTAGTAAGACTCTTGATGCTGCTCAAAGAAATTATGCTACAACTGAAAAAGAATTGTTAGCTGTAGTCTTTGCTTGTGACAAGTTTAGACCCTATATTGTTGATTCGAAAGTTACAATTCATACTGATCATGCTGCAATTAGATACCTTATGACAAAGAAAGATGCTAAGCCAAGGCTTATTAGATGGGTACTTCTGTTGCAAGAATTTGATTTACATATTATAGATAGGAAAGGTGCTGATAATCCTGTTGCTGATAATTTGTCTAGATTGGAAAATATTGCTTATGATCCTGTTCCTGTTAATGATAGTTTTCCAAATGAACAATTGGCTGTAATAAAGGTGAGCTCGCGAGAGAGCCCTTGGTATGCAGATTATGCTAACTTTATTGTTTCGAAGTATTTGCCTCCAACCTTTTCAGCTCAGCAAAGGAGGAAATTCTTTTATGACTTGAGGCATTATTTTTGGGATGACCCACACTTATATAAAGAAGGAGTGGATGGTATTATGCGAAGATGTGTTCCTGAATATGAACAACAGGAGATATTGAATAAATGTCATGGAAGTGTTTATGGAGGACATCACGCTGGAGATAGAACCGCGCAAAAGGTTCTACAATCAGGTTTTTATTGGCCAACACTCTTCAAAGATGCAAGGAAATTTATTTTATCTTGTGATGAATGTCAAAGAGTTGGTAATATCTCTAGACGCAATGAAATGCCTATGAATTATACTCTTGTTATTGAACCATTCGATTGTTGGGGATTCGACTTCATGGGTCCTTTCCCTTCTTCAGACGGTAACACTCATATACTTGTCGCTGTTGATTATGTTACTAAATGGGTAGAAGCTATACCTACAAAGAGTGCTGATGGTGAGACCTCTATAAAAATGCTTGTAGATGTTATATTTCCTAGATTTGGAGTACCTAGATATATTATGACTGATGGAGGTTCTCATTTTATTCATGGAGGTTTTAGAAAAACTCTTGCTAAGTATGGTATTAATCATAGAATTGCTTCTGCTTATCACCCTCAAACTAGTGGTCAAGTAGAATTATCAAATAGAGAGATTAAAGCTATCTTAGGAAAGACTGTTAATAAATCTAGAAAGAATTGGGCTAGCAAATTGAAAGAAGCACTATGGGCTTATAGAACTGCTTATAAAAATCCTATGGGAATGTCACCTTATAAAATGGTTTATGGAAAAGCTTGTCATTTACCTTTAGAACTAGAGCACAAAGCTTATTGGGCTGTTAGAGAACTAAATAAAGATCCTAAATTAGCCGGTAATAAGAGGTTGTTGCAATTAAGTTCTCTAGATGAATGGAGAAGTGAAGCTTATGAAAATGCTAAACTCTTTAAAGAAAAAGTTAAGAAATGGCATGATAGAAGGATTATCAAAAGAGAATTTAATGTTGGAGATAAAGTTCTATTGTATCGGTCTCGTCTCAGATTCTTTGCAGGGAAATTACTCTCGAAATGGGAAGGACCATATGTTGTTGAGGAGGTGTATCGTTCAGGAGCAATTAAAATTAGCTCTCTCCAAGGCAATGCTACACAAGTGGTGAATGGACAAAGACTCAAGCATTATATCTCGGGTGATTCTTATAATGTTGATGTTGATATTATTCAAGTGGAAACACCGGAGGCTTTCATCAAAGGACAAATTGACAGTCCGCCAGAACTGGACTTTGAATAGGTAACAGTACAGGTAATAAAAAGTCCGCGTTTACCTTTCCGAACATTATTTCTGCTGTTTTTAGAAAATATGAAAAATTACGGAATCGAAACGGAGTGGAAAAGACGCGCGAGGGCCCGTCACCACAGGCCGGCGCGGGCCCCACCCTGGCCGCGCCGACCTATGGTGACAGCCCCTCGGCGTCCCGTTTCCACTCGTTTTCGGCCTGGAACCTTCCTTTTGTCGTAAAAATATTTGCTATATAATCCCCCGGACCCCTGGAGGTCCGTAATATCGTTTTCTCGTCGTGTTTTGTTTCGAGCTGTTTTCTGCCAGATTTGTTTTGATCTAGAAGCACCATGGTCTCCAACAACAAGGACAAGGAACCTTTGAAGGAAAATATTCAAGACCCGGAGCTGAAGAAAGAAGACGCAAGAGAGGATGAGGAAGAAGTGGAGGAAGCTCCGCAGGAACACCAACAAGCCACCGTCGCAAGTATTGGCGTGATATCAAATCCATCCAACATCAAGAGGAGTGCACGAATCGCTACCGGAGGAGCGGTTCCACGTCATTACTTGGCTCCAAGGACATCTTCTCCGAGCAATTACAACCCTTACCGCAATCTAATCTACGATCGTCAAACTGAAAGGACCCCCAAGGTAGTGTTGCCAAGTAATTGGGATATAAATCGTTCTGACAATGCAGGAGAGATGAAATCTGAAGCTGAAGGATGGGGAAACAATTCTAAGAGTTGGGATTCACCACCGGACATGATTATGAGCCGCGTTGAGCACAACTCGGAGATGATTCGCAACCTCACCTATGAGATTGAAGGTTTAAAGGAGCTTGTCAGGAAGCTTGTCGAGAAGAATCCATCACCATCATCACCGAAGGAGTAATTCATCATCGGTATTGGCATCCCCTTGGTTTGTTCCAAGCTTGGGGGAGTGCCGCGGTATCACATCATCATTACCTTTATCTTTTACTATCAAGTAGTGTCATATCATGAGTAGGGAAGTTATCATATGGAATAGTATGCAATGTGGAAGTATCTCTCTTAGTTAGTTATCTATGTATCCGTTGGTGTGAGTTATCGTTATGGAATATTAATGAGAAGTCTTATCATTTACTTTTTGCACACCTTATTTTAGTTTGCAATCTCCATTATATGATTACTCTTGACATGAGTATTGATATCACTTTGGGAGCATCAAGTAAATCTATTTGGTTTTGGCAAACTTAGCATTGGTCAATAGCAACAACATCCTGATGTTTAATAAAAGAGAGAAATACACTTAGATACATTACTATTATCTCTATGCTTAGTATTCTGAAGTTAAAATTGCTTGTGCTTATGAGAAAGATGCATGATTGTTTCTATCATATGTATATTTGTTTGTTTCCCTCAACCTTTATGCTTGCTATCAAACCTTGCTAGCCAAAGACCTGTATCGAGAGGGAATGCTTCTCATACATCCATAACCTTAGACCAAACCTATGCCATTTGTGTCCACCATACCTACCTACTACATGGTATTTTCTGCCATTCCAAGTAAATACTTCATGTGCTACCTTTAAATAATTCAAACTATACTACTCCTTATTTGTGTCAATGTTCTATAGCTCATGAGGAAGTATGTGGTGTTTTATCTTTCAATCTTGTTGGGCGGACTTTCACCAATGGACTAGCGGCACATCCGCTTATCCAATAATTTTGCAATAAGAGCTGGCAACGGGGTTCCCAGCCCCAATTAATAACTTTCATTAATAATTCTCTTCACATGTTTTGCTCTGATTTATCAGTAAGCAACTTAATTTTGCAATAGACACTCCTCCATGGTATGTGAATGTTGGAAGGCACCCGAGGATTCGGTTAGCCATGGATTGAGAAAGCCAAGGTTGGGGGGAGTGTCATCCTTAATAAAACTAAAATACATGTGTAAACAAAAGAGAAGGGGATGATCTACCTTGCTGGTAGAGATGCCGTCCCTCATGGGAGCCGCTCTTGGAAGGTTCGTTTGGCAAGGGGGTTAGAGTGCCCGCTACCATTCGTTGACAACAACAAACACCTCTCAAAATCTTACTTTTATGCTCTTTATATGATTTCAAAACTTGAAAAGCTCTAGCACATGATTTAATCCCTGCTTCCCTCTGCGAAGGGCCTATCTTTTACTTTTATGTTGAGTCAGTAAACCTATTTCCCTCTATCTTAAGCAAGCAATTGAGTTGTTGTGAACCAATCATTTATGCTATGATTCAGTTAATCATGTCTTTTATACTTTCTTGTTTAGTACCAATTTTATCTGAATGAATATGACTTTGAAGTTATCAATGATTATGAGGAGATTGTTATGCTTGAATATGAAGGCTCAGCTATAAAATCTAATATGAAAGCTTTGCTTAGAAGTACAATCCGTTAGTAGTTCTCTGACCAAGAACAAAGTTTGCCATCACCAACTATGATTTCTTATGCACCTTTACTTGTGATTTCTCTTTACCTATTTCAAGATGAGTTATATGAGGAAGTTGTTTACTAGAATGTCTTGTGTGAATGAATATGATGCTTCTTGTCCGTATTTTATTTATCGACTCTTCACTCCATAAACATGTGGTCTTGTTTATCGAGCTCAGTTTCGCTTGGGGACAAGCGAGGTCTAAGCTTGGGGGGAGTTGATACGTCCAATTTGCATCACTATTTTGTATCATAATTTGCTGTTATTCATTGATATATTTCATATTGGGACACAATACTTATGTTATTTCATCTATTTTGCATGTTTCATCATCATTGGAGGATCAAGCACCGGAGCCAGGATTCTGCTGGAAAAAGCACCGTCAGAACGCAATATTTCGGAAGATCAACTGTGGAAGGGAATTTCACGTAAATTCCTATTTTTCCAGATGACGGAGGGAGCCAGAAAGGGGAGCAAAGAGGAGCCACTGTGGGCCCAGACCATAGGGCGGCGCGGCCCATGGCCTGGCCGCGCCACCCTGTGGTCTGGGGGCCCCACAGCCCCTTTCGCCTCCTTTTCTTCGCGTACTCCTTCGTCCCGAAAACCTAAGCCACAGAGAGGACCTCACGAAGGGTTACAGCCGCCTCTGCGGGGCGGAGAACACCAGAGAGAAAAGAGCTCTCCGGCGGGCAGGAATCCGCCGGGGAAATTCCCTCCCGGAGGGGGAAATCGACGCCATCGCCATCGTCATCGAGCGGGATGATGGCGTGTAACTCACACGTTCGTTGGGAACCCCAAGAGGAAGGTATGATGCGCACAGTAGCAAGTTTTCCCTCAGAAAGAAACCAAGGTTTAATCGAACCAGTAGGAGCCAAGAAGCACGTTGAAGGTTGATGGTCGCGAAATGTGATGCGGCGCAACACCAGGGATTCCGGCGCCAACGCGGAACCTGCACAACACAACCCAAGTACTTTGTCCCAACGAAACAGTGAGGTTGTCAATCTCACCGGCTTGCTGTAACAAAGGATTAAACGTATCGAGTGGAAGATGTTTGCAAAGAAAACAGTAAAACAAGTAGATTGTATGCTATGTAAAGAATAGGACCGGGGTCCACAGTTCACTAGAGGTGTCTCTCCCATAAGATAAAAGCATGTTGGGTGAACAAATTACAGTCGGGCAATTGACAAATAGAGAAAGGCATAACAATGCATATACATGATATGATAAATATAGTGAGATTTAATCCGGGCATTACGACAAAGTACATAGACCGCCATCCAACTGCATCTATGCCTAAAAAGTCCACCTTCAGGTTATCATCCGAACCCCCTCCAGTATTAAGTTGCAAAGCAACAGACAATTGCATTAAGTATGGTGCGTAATGTAATCAACAACTACATCCTTAGACATAGCATCAATGTTTTATCCCTAGTGGCAACAGCACATCACAACCTTAGAACCTACTGTCACGATCCCAGATTCAATGAAGGCATGAACCCACTATCGAGCATAAATACCCCCTCTTGGAGTTAAGAGTACAAACTTGGCCAGAGCCTCTACTAATAACGGAGAGCATGCAAGATCATAAACAACACATAAACAATAGATTGATAATCACCATAATCATAGTACTCTCTATCCATCGGATCCCGACAAACACAACATATAGTATTACAGATAGATGATCTTGATCATGTTAGGCAGCTCACAAGATCCAACAATGAAGCACAACAAGGAGAAGACGACCATCTAGCTACTGCTATGGACCCATGGTCCAGGGGTGAACTACTCACTCATCACTCCGGAGGCGACCATGGCGGTGTAGAGTCCTCCGGGAGATGAATCCCCTCTCCGGCAGGGTGCCGGAGGCGATCTCCTGAATCCCCGAGATGGGATTCGGCGGCGGCGTCTCGAAGGTTTTCCGTATCGTGGCTCTCGGTATGGGGGTTTCGCGACGGAGGCTTTAAGTAGGCGGAGGGTCAACGCGGGGGGCCACACGAGGGCCCAGAGGCTAGGTCGGCGCGGCCAAGGCCTGGGCCGCGCCGCCCTACCCTCTGGCCGCCTCGTGGCCCCACTTCGTTATCTCTTCGGTCTTCTGGAAGCTTCGTGCAAAAATAGGACCCTGGGCGAAAGTTTCGTCCAATTCCGAGAATATTTCTTTACTAGGATTTCTGAAACCAAAAACAGCAGAAAACAACAACTGGCTCTTCGGCATCTTGTTAATAGGTTAGTTCCAGAAAATGCATAAATATGACATATAATGTGCATAAAACATGTAGGTATCATCAATAAAGTAGCATGGAACATAAGAAATTATCGATACGTTGGAGACGTATCAGCATCCCCAAGCTTAGTTCTGCTCGTCCCGAGCAGGTAAAATGATAACAAAGATAATTTCTGAAGTGACATGCCATCATAATCTTGATCATACTATTTGTAAACATATGTAATGAATGCAGCGATCAAAGCAAAGGTAATGACATGAGTAAACAACTGAATCATAAAGCAAAGACTTTTCATGAATAGTACTTCAAGACAAGCATCAATAAGTCTTGCATAAGAGTTAACTCATAAAGCAATAAATCAAAGTAAAGGTGTTGAAGCAACACATAGGAAGATTAAGTTTCAGCGGTTGCTTTCAACTTATAACATGTATATCTCATGGATATTGTCAACATAAAGTAATATAACAAGTGCAATATGCAAGTATGTAGGAATCAATGCACAGTTCACACAAGTGTTTGCTTCTTAAGGTGGAAGGAGATAGGTAAACTGACTCAACAATAAAAGTAAAAGAATGGTCCTTCAAAGAGGAAAGCATCGATTGTTGTATTTGTGCTAGAGCTTTTATTTTGAAAACATGAAACAATTTTGTCAACGGTAGTAATAAAGCATATGAGTTATGAAAATTATATCTTACAAGTTGCAAGCCTCATGCATAGTATACTAATAGTGCCCGCACCTCGTCCTACTTAGCTTGGACTACCGGATCTTTGCATGCCATGTTTCAACCAAGTGTCACAAAGGGGTACCTCCATGCCGCCTGTACAAAGGTCTAAGGAGAATGCTCGCATTTCGGATTTCTCGCTTTTGATTATTCTCAACTTAGACATCCATACCGGGACAACATGGACAACAGATAATGGACTCCTCTTAAATGCATAAGCATGTAGCAACAATTATTATTCTCATATGAGATTGAGGATATATGTCCAAAACTGAAACTTCAACCATGGTTCATGGCTTTAGTTAGCGGCCCAATGTTCTTCTCTAACAATTTTGCATGCTCCAACCACTAAAATGATAGATCCTTCAGACAAGACGGACATGCATAGCAACTCACATGATATTCAACAATAGTTGATGGCGTTCCCCAGAAGCATGGTTATCGCACAACAAGCAACTTAATAAAATATAAAGTGCATAAGTACATATTCAATACTACGATAGTTTTTAAGGCTATTTTGTCCCATGAGCTATATATTGCAAAGGTAAATGATGGAATTTTAAAGGTAGCACTCAAGCAATTTACTTTGGAATGGCGGAGAAATACCATGTAGTAGGTAGGTATGGTGGACACAAATGGCATAGTAGTTGGCTCAAGGATTTTGGATGCATGAGAAGTATTCCCTCTCGATACAAGGTTTAGGCTAGCAAGGTTATTTGAAGCAAACTCAAGGATGAACAAGTGCAGCAAAACTCACATAAAAGACATATTGTAAACATTATAAGACTCTACACCGTCTTCCTTGTTGTTCAAAACTCAATACTAGATATTATCTAGACCTTAGAGAGACCAAATATGCAAATCAAATTTTAGCAAGCTCTATGTATTTCTTCATTAATGGGTGCAAAGCATATGATGCAAGAGCTTAATCATGAGCACAACAATTGCCAAGTATCACATTATCCAAGACATTTTAGAATTACTACATGTAGCATTTTCCAATTCCAACCATATAACAATTTAACGAAGAAGAAACTTCGCCTTGAACATTATGAGTAAAGCCTAAGGACACATGTGTCCATATGCAACAGCGGAGCGTGTCTCTCTCCCACAAAGTGAATGCTAGGATCCATCTTATTCAAACAAAAACAAAAACAAAAACAAACCGACGCTCCAAGTAAAGAACACAAGATGTGATTGAATAAAAATATAGTTTCAGGGGAGGAACCTGATGATGTTGTCGATGAAGAAGGGGATGCCTTGGGCATCCCCAAGCTTAGACGCTTGAGTCTTCTTAAAATATGCAGGGGTGAACCACGGGGCATCCCCAAGCTTAGAGCTTTCACTCCTCTTGATCATAGTATATCATACTCCTCTCTTGACCCTTGAAAACTTCCTTCACACCAAACTTCAAGCAAACTCATTAGAGGGTTAGTGCACAATTAATAATTCACACATTCAGAGGTGACACAATCATTATTTTCACTTCTGGACATTGCATAATGCTACTGGACATTAATGGATCAAAGAAATAAATCCAACATAGCAAAAGAGGCAATGCGAAATAAAAGGCAGAATCTGTCAAAAACAGAACAGTCCGTAAAGACGAATTTAGAGATGGCACCAGACTTGCTCAAATGGAAAAACTCAAAACTAATGAAAGTTGCGTACATATCTGAGGATCACGCTCGTAAATTGGCAGATTTTTTCGAATTTTCTACAGAGAATTGTGCCCAGATTCGTGACAGACAGCAATGCTGTTTCTGCGCAGCAATCCCAAATATAACATCAACTTTGACATAGAAACTTTACTTGGCACAAAAACATGATAAGGAGAGGTTGCTACAGTAGTAAACAACTTCCAAGACTCAACAAAACAAAAAATTGCTGTAGGTAAAAACATGGGTTGTCTCCCATAAGCGCTTTTCTTTAACGCCTTTCAGCTAGGCGCAGAAAGTGCAAATCAAGTAACATCAAGAGATGAAGCATCAACATTATTATTTTTCATGCAAACACAACTTGTTGCAGAGGGTGCTTTAGGTGCTCCATTATCTAAATTCTCTATGGTGGTGCTAGGGGTTTTAGAAATTTTAGGCCTATAATAATTCTTTTGTTTAGGCACTTTAGAGGCGTACATGAATTTTTGCTCTTTACCCACATAAGCTTTCTCATTATACTTGAGAGAAGAAAAGGTTGAACCCAAGGTTCCCATAGCTTTTTCAAGTTCATCAATCCTATTGGTTTGATTATCATGGACAACACAAGTTCCTAGGACACTAATTCTTTCATCAATTCCTCCTAAGGATTTATCAAGTTCATAAGTTTTGTCAAATAACATTCCCAATTTAGTTTCAACACTTGGAAAATTTTTCTCTATGGTTTCCAATTTTTTCATAACATCCTCAAGAGAGATTTCAATTTTAACTTCATTAACAGGTGGTATTCCAACTAGACTCTCAATGATGCAACTAGCTTCTAAAGCGGGAGTACCTAGGAAATTACCTCCCGAAAGAGTATCAAGAACATATCTATTCCAACTAGATAAACCAACATAAAAGTTCCTAAGAAGGATAGTGGTGGAGTGTTTCTTAATGCACCTTTGATGAGCATTACTAATTCTATACCAAGCATCTTTAAAACTTTCTCCACCTTGTTGCTTAAAAGAACGAACTTCAACTTCAGGATTACTCATTTTAGTAGCAGTAAAATAAAACAAACTAGATAAAGTAAATGCAAGTAACTAATTTTTGTGTGTTTTTGATATAGAGAGCAAGACAGTAAATAAAGTAAAACTAGCAACTAATTTTTTTGTGTTTTGATTTAGTGCAGCAAACAAAGTAGTAAATAAAATAAAGCAAGACAAAAACAAAGTAAAGAGATTGAGAAGTGGAGACTCCCCTTGCAGCGTGTCTTGATCTCCCCGGCAACGGCGCCAGAAAAAGAGCTTGATGGCGTGTAACTCACACGTTCGTTGGGAACCCCAAGAGGAAGGTATGATGCGCACAGTAGCAAGTTTTCCCTCAGAAAGAAACCAAGGTTTAATCGAACCAGTAGGAGCCAAGAAGCACGTTGAAGGTTGATGGTCGCGAAATGTGATGCGGCGCAACACCAGGGATTCCGGCGCCAACGCGGAACCTGCACAACACAACCCAAGTACTTTGTCCCAACGAAACAGTGAGGTTGTCAATCTCACCGGCTTGCTGTAACAAAGGATTAAACGTATCGAGTGGAAGATGTTTGCAAAGAAAACAGTAAAACAAGTAGATTGTATGCTATGTAAAGAATAGGACCGGGGTCCACAGTTCACTAGAGGTGTCTCTCCCATAAGATAAAAGCATGTTGGGTGAACAAATTACAGTCGGGCAATTGACAAATAGAGAAAGGCATAACAATGCATATACATGATATGATAAATATAGTGAGATTTAATCCGGGCATTACGACAAAGTACATAGACCGCCATCCAACTGCATCTATGCCTAAAAAGTCCACCTTCAGGTTATCATCCGAACCCCCTCCAGTATTAAGTTGCAAAGCAACAGACAATTGCATTAAGTATGGTGCGTAATGTAATCAACAACTACATCCTTAGACATAGCATCAATGTTTTATCCCTAGTGGCAACAGCACATCACAACCTTAGAACCTACTGTCACGATCCCAGATTCAATGAAGGCATGAACCCACTATCGAGCATAAATACCCCTCTTGGAGTTAAGAGTACAAACTTGGCCAGAGCCTCTACTAATAACGGAGAGCATGCAAGATCATAAACAACACATAAACAATAGATTGATAATCACCATAATCATAGTACTCTCTATCCATCGGATCCCGACAAACACAACATATAGTATTACAGATAGATGATCTTGATCATGTTAGGCAGCTCACAAGATCCAACAATGAAGCACAACAAGGAGAAGACGACCATCTAGCTACTGCTATGGACCCATGGTCCAGGGGTGAACTACTCACTCATCACTCCGGAGGCGACCATGGCGGTGTAGAGTCCTCCGGGAGATGAATCCCCTCTCCGGCAGGGTGCCGGAGGCGATCTCCGAATCCCCCGAGATGGGATTCGGCGGCGGCGTCTCTGTAAGGTTTTCCGTATCGTGGCTCTCGGTATGGGGGTTTCGCGACGGAGGCTTTAAGTAGGCGGAGGGTCAACGCGAGGGGCCACACGAGGGGCCCAGGAGGCTAGGTCGGCGCGGCCAAGGCCTGGGCCGCGCCGCCCTACCCTCTGGCTGCCTCGTGGCCCCACTTCGTTATCTCTTCGGTCTTCTGGAAGCTTCGTGCAAAAATAGGACCCTGGGCGAAAGTTTCGTCCAATTCCGAGAATATTTCTTTACTAGGATTTCTGAAACCAAAAACAGCAGAAAACAGCAACTGGCTCTTCGGCATCTTGTTAATAGGTTAGTTCCAGAAAATGCATAAATATGACATATAATGTGCATAAAACATGTAGGTATCATCAATAAAGTAGCATGGAACATAAGAAATTATCGATACGTTGGAGACGGGACATCATCTCCATCATCATCATCATCATCTCCACCATCTACACCGCCATCACCACCGCTGCACCTCGTCACCGCTGTAGCAATTCGGGTTAAATCTTGATTGTTTGATAGGGGAAACTCTCCCGGTGTTATTCTATACTTGTTGTAGATGCTATTGAGTGAAACCATTGAACCAAGGTTTATGTTCAGATTGTTATTCATCATCATATCACCTCTGATTGTATTCCATATGATGTCTCGTGAGTAGTTCGTTTAGTTCTTGAGGACATGGGTGAAGTCTAAATGCTAGTAGTGAATTATGGTTGAGTAATATTCAATGTTATGATATTTAAGTTGTGGTGTCATTCTTCTAGTGGTGTCGTGTGAACGTCGACTACACGACACTTCACCATTTATGGGCCTAGGGGAGTGCATCTTGTATTCGGTTGCTAATTGCGGGGTTGCCGGAGTGACAGAAACCTAAGCCCCCGTTAGTATATCGATGCAGGAGGGATCGCAGGATCTCAGAGTTTAAGGTTGTGGTTAGATTTATCTTAATTACTTTCTTGTAGTTGCGGATGCTTGCAAGGGGTATAATCACAAGTATGTATTAGTCCTAGGAAGGGCGGTGCATTAGCATAGGTTCACCCACACAACACTTATCAAAACAATGAAGATTATTTAGCCACATGAAGCGAAAGTACTAGACTAAAATCCCCGTGTGTCCTCAAGAACGTTTGGTCATTATAAGTAAACAAACCGGCTTGTCCTTTGTGCTAAAAAGGATTGGGCCACTCGCTGCAATTATTTCTCTCGCATTTTACTTACTCGTACTTTATTTATCTGCAATATCAAAACCCCTTGAATACTTGTTTGTGAGCATTTACAGTGAATCCTTCATCGAAACTGCTGCCAACACCTTCTGCTCCTCGTTGGGATCGACATTCTTACTTATCGAAGATACTACGATACACCCCCTATACTTGTGGGTCATCGACACCTCTAGTGAACTGTGGACCCCGGTCCTATTCTTTACATAGCATACAATCTACTGCAATTGTGTTTTACTGTTTTCTTTGCAAACATCTTCCACTCGATACGTTTAATCCTTTGTTACAGCAAGCCGGTGAGATTGACAACCTCACTGTTTCGTTGGGGCAAAGTACTTTGGTTTTGTTGTGCAGATTCCACGTTGGCGCCGGAATCCCTGTTGTTGCGCCGCATCACATTTCGCCACCATCAACCTTCAACGTGCTTCTTGGCTCCTACTGGTTCGATTAAACCTTGGTTTCTTTCTGAGGGAAAACTTGCTACTGTGCGCATCATACCTTCCTCTTGGGGTTCCCAACGAACGTGTGAGTTACACGCCATCAATGCTTTCCTCTTTGAAGGGCCATTCTTTTACTTTATTGTTGAGTCAGTTTACCTATTCTTTCTATCTTAGAAGCAAACACTTGTGTAAATTGTGTGCATTGATTCTTACATGTTTACCTATTGCACTTGTTATATTACTTTGTGTTGACAATTATCCATGAGATATACATGTTAAAGTTGAAAGCAACCGCTGAAACTTATATCTTCCTTTGTGTTGTTTCAAAGCTTTCTACTAAGAATTTATTGCTTATGAGTTAACTCTTATGCAAGACTTATTGATGCTTGTCTTGAAAGTATTATTCATGAAAAGTCTTTGTTATATGATTCATTTGTTTACTCATTATCTTCATCATTGCTTCGAATCTCTGCATTCATCTCATGTGCTTTACAATAGTATGATCAAGGTTATGATGGCATGTCACTTAAGAAATTATCATTGTTATCGTTTACCTACTCGAGGGCGAGTAGGAACTAAGCTTGGGGATGCTTGATACGTCTCAAACGTATCTATAATTTCTTATGTTCCATGCTACTTTATTGATGATACCTACATGTTTTATACACATTATATGTCATTATTATGTGTTTTCCGGAACTAACCTATTGACGAGATGCCGAAGGGCCAGTTGTTGTTTTCTGCTGTTTTTGGTTTCAGAAATCCTAGAAAGGAAATATTCTCGGAATCGGACGAAATAAAGACCCAACATCCTATTTTTCCCGGACGCTTCCAGAGCACCGAAGAAGGGCCAGAGGGGAGCCAGGAGGGCCCCACCCCACAGGGCGGCGCGGCCAAGGGGGTGGGCGCGCCACCCTATGAGGAGGGAGCCCCGTGGCCCCTCCGACTCCGTCTCTTCGCCTATAAATGTCTTCCTGACCTAAAAACACCGATACATTCGACGAAACCCGAAAAAAACCTTCCAGAGCCGCCGCCATCGCGAAATCAAGATTCGGGGGACAGAAGTCTCTGTTCCGGCACGCCGCCGGACGGGGAATTGCCCCCGGAAGCCATCTCCACCGCCATCTTCACCGCCATCGTTGTTCCCATGATGAGGAGGGAGTAGTTCTCCCCTGGGGCTGAGGGCTCTACCGTAGCTATGTGGTTAATCTCTCTCTCTGTACTCCAATACAATGATCTCATGAGCTGCTTTACATGATTGAGATCCATATGATGAGCTTTGTATCGCTACTAGTTGTGTGCTACTCATGTGATGTTATTAAAGTAGTCTATTCCTCCTGCATGGTGTAAAGGTGACTAGTGTGTGCACCGTGTGGTTCTTGTCGTAGGCTATGATCATGATCTCTTGTAGATTGTGGAGTTAATTGTCATTATGATAGTATTGATGTGATCTATTCCTCCTTCATAGTGTAATGTGGACAGTGTGTGCGCTATGTTAGTTCTTGGTTTATTTTGCAATGATCTATTATGCTCTAAGGTTACTTAAACATGAATATCGAATGTTGTGGAGCTTGTTAACTCCGGCATTGAGGGTTCGTGTAATCCTACGCAACGAATGATGTTCATTATCAAACAAGAGTGTATGTAGCACATATGAGAAGAAGTATTTATTATGCGATCAATGTTGAGAGTGTCCACTAGTGAAAGTATGATCCCTAGGCCTTGTTTCCAATACTGCAAACACCGTTTACTTACTGTTCTGTTGCATGTTTACTCGCTGCCATATTTTATTCAGATTGCTATTACCACTCATATACATCCATATTACTTGTATTTCACTATCTCTTCGCCGAACTAGTGCACCTATACACCTGACAAGTGTATTTGGTGTGTTGGGGACACAAGAGACTTCTTGCTTTGTGATTACAGGGTTGCTTGAGAGGGATATCTTTGACCTCTTCCTCCCTGAGTTCGATAAACCTTGGGTAATCCACTTAAGGGAAACTTGCTGCTGTTCTACAAACCTCTGCTCTTGGAGGCCCAACACTGTCTACAAGAATAGAAGCACCCGTAGACATCACCGCTCAAAGACGTGACCTTCCAAGCGGACTACAATTCACTGGCGCATATGGTTCAGAAATTGACATCGTATGAACAGCGCCACCCGGAATTGTACCAGGACAAGTTCAAGCGCGTTCTGATCGAGATGGAAGAAGATGAAGATTCTAGGAGATCAGGAAGTCGCTGTAGCTGAATGGACTCGGGGGGCAAAGCCCGTGTCTTGCAAGTGGGTGAAACAACCAGGGCCTGCAAAAGGGTTTGACTTTGATTTAAGCAAAACGGAGCAAATTTTTGATTTGTTGCTGAAGGAAAAACAGCTGAAGTTACCCGAAGGCCACAAAATCCCCACGATACAAGAGATGAACGGCAGGCCATACTGCAAATGGCATCACACGTTCACCCATGCCACCAATGACTGCAAAGTCTTGCGCGGACAGATTCAAATGGCGATAGAACAAGGCCGATTACTCTTCGGTCAGTTTGCCATGAGAGTTGATACGAATCCGTTTCCCGACGTCAACAAGATGGATCTCAGTCACTGCATACGCGAGCCAGGTTTCTCTTTGGATATCAACATGGCAGGGCGTGCAGATCACCATAGCAAGGATAAGCCAGAGAGCAGTCACTCCCGTGGCAAGGACAAAGAGGAGGCCGATCCACGCGACCGGCCCCATGACATACTTAAGCGAGGAGGTGAGAAGCGTGCGGTATCAACGGCCACTTTCCGCGCACCTCCTCAACAAATATGAGCAGCAGTACGACCGACGTCGGCGCTACGACGTAGATGATGATAGATATCGTCGGTCTGATGCAGACAACAGGAAATACCGTCGATACGAAGGGTATGAGCGTCACGCTAGAGGGAGATCAAGAGAGCAAGAGGACATGGATAGGCATTGGAACTGTCCTTTCTTCAAACATTGCTGGGACTCAGGAATGAGCCGATTGCCTACAATCGAGAACTGCCCAGAATGTAAACAGAAGAGGAAGGGAACAAATGAAGTTTCAGTGTTCAAGCGTCTAGGACCTCTCCCACCTCAGAAAAAACGAGCTGAGTCATCTCAAGATGAAGACTTCGAGGAGTCAGAGGAAGAAGATAGGTATCACCGGCCAAGGTGGTGCCCTGATGGACTCAGCCACTCCCAAAAGCGCAGAGTGCAGCGGCTACGTAACTTGGAGGAAGCCGAGGCGCATGCTGATACGTCTCCAACGTATCGATAATTTCTTATGTTCCATGCTACTTTATTGATGATACCTACATGTTTTATGCACATTATATGTCGTTGATACGTCTCCGACGTATCGATAATTTCTTATGTTCCATGCTACTTTATTGATGATACCTACATGTTTTATGCACATTATATGTCATATTTATGCATTTTCTGGAACTAACCTATTAACAAGATGCCGAAGAGCCAGTTGCTGTTTTCTGCTGTTTTTGGTTTCAGAAATCCTAGTAAGGAAATATTCTCGGAATTGGACGAAATCTTCGCCCAGGGTCCTATTTTTGCACGGAGCTTCCAGAAGACCGAAGAGGGAAGGAAGTGGGGCCACGAGGCGCCGACACCATAGGGCGGCGCGGCCCAGGCCCTGGCCACGCCGACCTAGGGTGGGGTCCCTCGTGTGGCCCCCGCGTTGCCCTTCGCCTACTTAAAGCCTCCGTCGCGAAACCCCAGTACCGAGAGCCACGATACGGAAAACCTTCCAGAGACGCCGCCGCCGCGAATCCCATCTCGGGGGATTCAGGAGATCGCCTCCGGCACCCTGCCGGAGAGGGGATTCATCTCCCGGAGGACTCTTCATCGCCATGATCGCCTCCGGAGTGATGAGTGAGTAGTTCACCCCTGGACTATGGGTCCATAGCAGTAGCTAGATGGTCGTCTTCTCCTTGTTGTGCTTCATTGTTGGATCTTGTGAGCTGCCTAACATGATCAAGATCATCTATCTGTAATACTATATGTTGTGTTTGTCGGGATCCGATGGATAGAGAATACTATGTTATGGTGATTATCAATCTATTGTTTATGTGTTGTTTATGATCTTGCATGCTCTCCGTTATTAGTAGAGGCTCTGGCCAAGTTTGTACTCTTAACTCCAAGAGGGAGTATTTATGCTCGATAGTGGGTTCATGCCTTCATTGACACCTGGGACAGTGACAGAAAGTTCTAAGGTTGTGATGTGCTGTTGCCACTAGGGATAAAACATTGATTCTATGTCTAAGGATGTAGTTGTCGATTACATTACGCACCATACTTAATGCAATTGTCTGTTGCTTAGCAACTTAATACTGAATGGGGTTCGGATGATAACCTGAAGGTGGACTTTTTAGGCATAGATGCAGTTGGATGGCGGTCTATGTACTTTGTCGTAATGCCCAATTAAATCTCACTATATTTATCATATCATGTATATGCATTGTTATGCCCTTCTCTATTTGTCAATTGCCCGACTGTAATTTGTTCACCCAACATGCTTTTATCTTATGGGAGAGACACCTCTAGTGAACTGTGGACCCCGGTCCTATTCTTTACATAGCATACAATCTACTGCAATTGTGTTTTACTGTTTTCTTTGCAAACATCTTCCACTCGATACGTTTAATCCTTTGTTACAGCAAGCCGGTGAGATTGACAACCTCACTGTTTCGTTGGGGCAAAGTACTTTGGTTTTGTTGTGAAGATTCCACGTTGGCGCCGGAATCCCTGTTGTTGCGCCGCATCACATTTCGCCACCATCAACCTTCAACGTGCTTCTTGGCTCCTACTGGTTCGATTAAACCTTGGTTTCTTTCTGAGGGAAAACTTGCTACTGTGCGCATCATACCTTCCTCTTGGGGTTCCCAACGAACGTGTGAGTTACACGCCATCAAGCTCTTTTTCTGGCGCCGTTGCCGGGGAGATCAAGACACGCTGCAAGGGGAGTCTCCACTTCTCAATCTCTTTACTTTGTTTTTGTCTTGCTTTATTTTATTTACTACTTTGTTTGCTGCACCTAAACAAAACACACAAAAAATTAGTTGCTAGTTTTACTTTATTTACTGTCTTGCTCTCTATATCGAAAACACAAAAAAATTAGTTACTTGCATTTACTTTATCTAGTTTGTTTTATTTACTGTTGCTAAAATGAATACCCCTGAAAATACTAAGTTGTGTGACTTCACAAATGCAAATAATAATGATTTCCTATGCACACCTATTGCTCCACCTGCTACTACAGCAGAATTCTTTGAAATTAAACCTGCTTTACTAAATCTTGTCATGAGAGATCAATTTTCTGGTGTTAGTTCTGATGATGCTGCTGCCCATCTCAATAATTTTGTTGAACTTTGTGAAATGCAAAAGTATAAAGATGTAGATGGTGATATTATTAAATTGAAAGTGTTTCCTTTCTCATTAAGAGGAAGAGCTAAAGATTGGTTGCTATCTTTGCCTAAGAATAGTATTGATTCATGGACTAAATGTAAGGATGCTTTTATTGGTAGATATTATCCTCCCGCTAAAATTATATCTTTGAGAAGTAGCATAATGAATTTTAAGCAATTAGATACTGAACATGTTGCTCAAGCATGGGAGAGAATGAAAACTTTGGTAAAGAATTGCCCAACCCATGGACTGACTACTTGGATGATCATCCAAACCTTCTATGCAGGACTAAATTTTTCTTCGCGGAATTTATTGGATTCAGCTGCTGGAGGTACCTTTATGTCCATCACATTGGGGGCGGCTACAAAACTTCTTGATGATATGATGATAAATTACTCTGAATGGCACACGGAAAGAGCTCCACAAGGTAAGAAGGTAAATTCTGTTGAAGAAACCTCTTCCTTGAGTGATAAGATTGATGTGATTATGTCTATGCTTGTGAATGGTAGATCTAATGTTGATCCTAATAATGTTCCTTTAGCTTCATTGGTTGCTCAAGAAGAAAATGTTGATGTGAATTTCATTAAAAACAATAATTTCAACAACAATGCTTATAGGAACAACTCTGGTAATAACTATAGGCCATATCCTTCTGCTAATGGTAATGGTTATGGTAATTCTTATGGGAATTCTTACAACAATAATAGGAGTGTACCCTCTGGTCTTGAAGCCATGCTTAAAGAATTTATTAGTACACAAACTGCTTTTAACAAATCTGTTGAGGAAAAGCTTGATAAAATTGATACTATTGCTTCTAGAGTTGATAGACTTGCCTCTGATGTTAATCTTTTAAAATTGAAAGTTATGCCTAATAATGATATTGATAATAAGATTACTACTACAGCAAATGCCATCCAAGTTAGAATTAATGAGAATATAAGATTAATGGCTGAACTGCGTGCTAGGTGGGATAGAGAAGAAAATGAAAAACTAGCTAAAGAGAATAATGTAGCTAAAGTTTGGACTATTACCACCACTAGTAATGCTAATTCTTCACATGTTGCTGCACCTCCTACTATCAATGGTAAAATAATTGGTGTTGGCAATGTTTCTACTCCTAGTGCAAAGCGAACAAAACTGCCTGAAATTGCTAAAACTGCTGAAACTGCTTGTGATAAAACTGCTGAAATTTTTTCCAACCTTGGGAACAATGATCCCATTGCTGTAGCTCATAATGATTTAGATTTTGATGATTGCCACATCTCTGAAGTTATAAAGTTCTTACAAAAACTTGCTAAAAGTCCTAATGCTAGTGCTATAAATTTAGCCTTTACAAAACATATTACAAATGCTCTCATAAAAGCTAGAGAAGAGAAACTAAAACTTGAAACTTCTATTCCTAGAAAGTTAGAAGATGGTTGGGAGCCCATCATTAAAATGAAATTCAATGACTTTGAATGTAATGCTTTATGTGATCTTGGTGCAAGTATTTCTGTTATGCCTAAAAAGATTTATGATATGCTTGACTTGCCACCATTGAAGAATTGTTATTTGGATGTTAATCTTGCCGATAATGTTAAAAAGAAACCTTTGGGGAGGATTGATAATGTGCGCATTACGGTTAACAATAACCTTGTCCCCGTTGATTTTGTTGTCTTGGATATCGAATGCAATGCATCTTGTCCTATTGTGTTGGGAAGACCTTTTCTTCGAACCGTTGGTGCTGTTATTGATATGAGGGAAGGTAATATTAAATATCAATTTCCTCTCAAGAAAGGTATGGAACACTTCCCTAGAAAGAGAATGAAGTTGCCTTTTGATTCTATTATTAGAACAAGTTATGATGTTGATGCTTCTACTCGATGTTACTTGATTTGCACTTTCTGCGCCTAGCTGAAAGGCGTTAAAGAAAAGCGCTTATGGGAGACAACCCATGTTTTTACTACAGCAATTTTTTGTTTTATTGAGTCTTGGAAGTTGTTTACTACTGTAGCAACCTCTCCTTATCATGTTTTTGTGCCAAGTAAAGTTTCTATGTCAAAGTTGATGTTATATTTGGGATCGCTGCGCAGAAACAGCATTGCTGTCTGTCACGAATCTGGGCACAGGCCTCTGTAGAAAATTCGAAAAAATCTGCCAATTTACGAGCATGATCCTCAGATATGTACGCAACTTTCATTAGTTTTGAGTTTTTCCATTTGAGCAAGTCTAGTGCCAGCTTTAAATTCGTCTTTACGGACTGTTCTGTTTTTGACAGATTCTGCCTTTTATTTCGCATTGCCTCTTTTGCTATGTTGGATTCATTTCTTTGATCCATTAATGTCCAGTAGCTTTATGCAATGTCCAGAAGTGAAAAGAATGTTTGTGTCACCTCTGAATGTGTGAATTATTAATTGTGCACTAACCCTCTAATGAGTTTGCTTGAAGTTTGGTGTGAAGGAAGTTTTCAAGGGTCAAGAGAGGAGAATGATATACTATGATCAAGAGGAGTGAAAGCTCTAAGCTTGGGGATGCCCCCGTGGTTCATCCCTGCATATTTTAAGAAGACTCAAGCGTCTAAGCTTGGGGATGCCCAAGGCATCCCCTTCTTCATCGACAACATCATCAGGTTCCTCCCCTGAAACTATATTTTTATTCAGTCACATCTTGTGTTCTTTACTTGGAGCGTCGGTTTGTTTTTGTTTTTGTTTGAATAAAATGGATCCTAGCATTCACTTTGTGGGAGAGAGACACGCTCCGCTGTTGCATATGGACAAATATGTCCTTAGGCTTTACTCATAATGTTCATGGCGAAGTTTCTTCTTCGTTAAATTGTTATATGGTTGGAATTGAAAAATGCTACATGTAGTAATTCTAAAATGTCTTGGATAATGTGATACTTGGCAATTGTTGTGCTCATGTTTAAGCTCTTGCATCATATGCTTTGCACCCATTAATGAAGAAATACATAGAGCTTGCTAAAATTTGATTTGCATATTTGGTCTCTCTAAGGTCTAGATAATATCTAGTATTGAGTTTTGAACAACAAGGAAGACGGTGTAGAGTCTTATAATGTTTACAATATGTCTTTTATGTGAGTTTTGCTGCACCTGTTCATCCTTGAGTTTGCTTCAAATAACCTTGCTAGCCTAAACCTTGTATCGAGAGGGAATACTTCTCATGCATCCAAAATCCTTGAGCCAACCACTATGCCATTTGTGTCCACCATACCTACCTACTACATGGTATTTCTCCGCCATTCCAAAGTAAATTGCTTGAGTGCTACCTTTAAAATTCCATCATTCACCTTTGCAATATATAGCTCATGGGACAAAATAGCCTTAAAAACTATCGTAGTATTGAATATGTACTTATGCACTTTATCTTTTATTAAGTTGCTTGTTGTGCGATAACCATGCTTCTGGGGAACGCCATCAACTATTGTTGAATATCATGTGAGTTGCTATGCATGTCCGTCTTGTCTGAAGGATCTATCATTTTAGTGGTTGGAGCATGCAAAATTGTTAGAGAAGAACATTGGGCCGCTAACTAAAGCCATGAACCATGGTTGAAGTTTCAGTTTTGGACATATATCCTCAATCTCATATGAGAATAATAATCATTGCTACATGCTTATGCATTTAAGAGGAGTCCATTATCTGTTGTCCATGTTGTCCCGGTATGGATGTCTAAGTTGAGAATAATCAAAAGCGAGAAATCCAAAATGCGAGCATTCTCCTTAGACCTTTGTACAGGCGGCATGGAGGTACCCCTTTGTGACACTTGGTTGAAACATGGCATGCAAAGATCCGGTAGTCCAAGCTAAGTAGGACGAGGTGCGGACACTATTAGTATACTATGCATGAGGCTTGCAACTTGTAAGATATAATTTACATAACTCATATGCTTTATTACTACCGTTGACAAAATTGTTTCATGTTTTCAAAATAAAAGCTCTAGCACAAATACAGCAATCGATGCTTTCCTCTTTGAAGGACCATTCTTTTACTTTTATTGTTGAGTCAGTTTACCTATCTCCTTCCACCTTAAGAAGCAAACACTTGTGTGAACTGTGCATTGATTCCTACATACTTGCATATTGCACTTGTTATATTACTTTATGTTGACAATATCCATGAGATATACATGTTATAAGTTGAAAGCAACCGCTGAAACTTCATCTTCCTTTGTGTTGCTTCAACACCTTTACTTTGATTTATTGCTTTATGAGTTAACTCTTATGCAAGACTTATTGATGCTTGTCTTTAAGTACTATTCATGAAAAGTCTTTGTCATATGATTCACTTGTTTACTCATGTCATTACTTTTGTTTTGATCGCTGCATTCATTACATATGTTTACAAATAGTATGATCAAGATTATGATGGCATGTCACTTCAGAAATTATCTTTGTTATCGTTTTACCTGCTCGGGACGAGCAGAACTAAGCTTGGGGATGCTGATACGTCTCCGACGTATCGATAATTTCTTATGTTCCATGCTACTTTATTGATGATACCTACATGTTTTATGCACATTATATGTCATATTTATGCATTTTCTGGAACTAACCTATTAACAAGATGCCGAAGAGCCAGTTGCTTTTCTGCTGTTTTTGGTTTCAGAAATCCTAGTAAGGAAATATTCTCGGAATTGGACTAAATCTTCGCCCAGGGTCCTATTTTTGCACGAAGCTTCCAGAAGACCGAAGAGGGAAGGAAGTGGGGCCACGAGGCGCCGACACCATAGGGCGGCGCGGCCCAGGCCCTGGCCGCGCCGACCTAGGGTGTGGGGCCTCGTGTGGCCCCCCGCGTTGCCCTTCCGCCTACTTAAAGCCTCCGTCGCGAAACCCGCATCGAGAGCCACGATACGGAAAACCTTCCAGAGACGCCGCCGCCGCGAATCCCATCTCGGGGGATTCAGGAGATCGCCTCCGGCACCCTGCCGGAGAGGGGATTCATCTCCCGGAGGACTCTTCATCGCCATGATCGCCTCCGGAGTGATGAGTGAGTAGTTCACCCCTGGACTATGGGTCCATAGCAGTAGCTAGATGATCGTCTTCTCCTTGTTGTGCTTCATTGTTGGATCTTGTGAGCTGCCTAACATGATCAAGATCATCTATCTGTAATACTATATGTTGTGTTTGTCGGGATCCGATGGATAGAGAATACTATGTTATGGTGATTATCAATCTATTGTTTATGTGTTGTTTATGATCTTGCATGCTCTCCGTTATTAGTAGAGGCTCTGGCCAAGTTTGTACTCTTAACTCCAAGAGGGAGTATTTATGCTCGATAGTGGGTTCATGCCTTCATTGACACCTGGGACAGTGACAGAAAGTTCTAAGGTTGTGATGTGTTGTTGCCACTAGGGATAAAACATTGATTCTATGTCTAAGGATGTAGTTGTCGATTACATTACGCACCATACTTAATGCAATTGTCTGTTGCTTAGCAACTTAATACTGAATGGGGTTCGGATGATAACCTGAAGGTGGACTTTTTAGGCATAGATGCAGTTGGATGGCGGTCTATGTACTTTGTTGTAATGCCCAATTAAATCTCACTATATTTATCATATCATGTATATGCATTGTTATGCCCTTCTCTATTTGTCAATTGCCCGACTGTAATTTGTTCACCCAACATGCTTTTATCTTATGGGAGAGACACCTCTAGTGAACTGTGGACCCCGGTCCTATTCTTTACATAGCATACAATCTACTGCAATTGTGTTTTACTTTCTTTGCAAACATCTTCCACTCGATACGTTTAATCCTTTGTTACAGCAAGCCGGTGAGATTGACAACCTCACTGTTTCGTTGGGGCAAAGTACTTTGGTTTTGTTGTGCAGATTCCACGTTGGCGCCGGAATCCCTGTTGTTGCGCCGCATCACATTTCGCCACCATCAACCTTCCACGTGCTTCTTGGCTCCTACTGGTTCGATTAAACCTTGGTTTCTTTCTGAGGGAAAACTTGCTACTGTGCGCATCATACCTTCCTCTTGGGGTTCCCAACGAACGTGTGAGTTACACGCCATCAGCCGTATTTACGCATTTTGGAACTAACCTATTAACAAGATGCCGAAGAGCCAGTTGTTGTTTTCTCGCTTTTCAGAAATCCTAGTAACGAAATATTCTGAATTGGACGAAATCAACGCCAGGGTCCTATTTTTGCACGAAGCTTCCAGAAGACCGAAGGAGTCGGGGGCCACGGGTGGCAGATGACGGGCGGCGCGCCCCGGCCCGGCCGCGGCCCTGTCACTGGGCCCTCGTGCCGCCTCTTGACCTGCTTCCGCCTACAAATAGCCTCCGTCGCGAAACCCCCAGTACCGAGAGCCACGATACGGAAAACCTTCCGAGACGCCGCCGCCGCGAATCCCATCTCGGGGGATTCAGGAGATCGCCTCCGGCACCCTGCCGGAGAGGGGATTCATCTCCCGGAGGACTCTACACCGCCATGGTCGCCTCCGGAGTGATGAGTGAGTAGTTCACCCTGGACTATGGGTCCATAGCAGTAGCTAGATGGTCGTCTTATCCTAATTGTGCTTCATTGTTGGATCTTGTGAGCTGCCTAACATGATCAAGATCATCTATCTGTAATACTATATGTTGTGTTTGTCGGGATCCGATGGATAGAGAATACTATGTTATGGTGATTATCAATCTATTGTTTATGTGTTGTTTATGATCTTGCATGCTCTCCGTTATTAGTAGAGGCTCTGGCCAAGTTTGTACTCTTAACTCCAAGAGGGAGTATTTATGCTCGATAGTGGGTTCATGCCTTCATTGACACCTGGGACAGTGACAGAAAGTTCTAAGGTTGTGATGTGCTGTTGCCACTAGGGATAAAACATTGATTCTATGTCTAAGGATGTAGTTGTCGATTACATTACGCACCATACTTAATGCAATTGTCTGTTGCTTAGCAACTTAATACTGAATGGGGTTCGGATGATAACCTGAAGGTGGACTTTTTAGGCATAGATGCAGTTGGATGGCGGTCTATGTACTTTGTCGTAATGCCCAATTAAATCTCACTATATTTATCATATCATGTACATGCATTGTTATGCCCTTCTCTATTTGTCAATTGCCCGACTGTAATTTGTTCACCCAACATGCTTTTATCTTATGGGAGAGACACCTCTAGTGAACTGTGGACCCCGGTCCTATTCTTTACATCGCATACAATCTACTGCAATACTTGTTTTACTGTTTTCTTGCAAACAATCATCTTCCACACAATACGGTTAATCCTTTGTTACAGCAAGCCGGTGAGATTGACAACCTCACTGTTTTGTTGGGGCAAAGTACTTTGGTTTTGTTGTGCAGGTTCCACGTTGGCGCCGGAATCCCTGTTGTTGCGCCGCATCACATTTCGCCACCATCAACCTTCAACGTGCTTCTTGGCTCCTACTGGTTCGATTAAACCTTGGTTTCTTTCTGAGGGAAAACTTGCCACTGTGCGCATCATACCTTCCTCTTGGGGTTCCCAACGGACGTGTACATCTACGCGCATCAAGCACTTTTTCTGGCGCCGTTGCCGGGGAGATCAAGACACGCTGCAAGGGGAGTCTCCACTTCTCAATCTCTTTACTTTGTTTTTGTCTTGCTTTATTTTATTTACTACTTTGTTTGCTGCACCTAAACAAAACACACAAAAAATTAGTTGCTAGTTTTACTTTATTTACTTCTTGCTCTCTATATCAAAAACACAAAAAAATTATTTACTTGCATTTACTTTATCTAGTTTGCTTTATTTACCGTTGCTAAAATGAATACCCCTGAAAATACTAAGTTGTGTGACTTCACAAACGCAAATAATAATGATTTCCTATGCACACCTATTGCTCCACCTGCTACTACAGCAGAATTCTTTGAAATTAAACCTGCTTTACTGAACCTGGTTATGAGAGATCAATTTTCTGGTGTTAGTTCTGATGATGCTGCTGCCCATCTTAATAATTTTGTTGAACTATGTGAAATGCAAAAGTATAAGGATGTAGATGGTGATATTATTAAATTGAAAGTGTTTCCTTTCTCATTAAGAGGAAGAGCTAAAGATTGGTTGCTATCTTTGCCTAAGAATAGTATTGATTCATGGACTAAATGTAAAGATGCTTTTATTGGTAGATATTATCCTCCCACTAAAATTATATCTTTGAGAAGTAGCATAATGAATTTTAAGCAATTAGATACTGAACATGTTGCTCAAGCATGGGAGAGAATGAAAACTTTGGTAAAGAATTGCCCAACCCATGGACTGACTACTTGGATGATCATCCAAACCTTCTATGCAGGACTAAATTTTTCTTCGCGGAATTTATTGGATTCAGCTGCTGGAGGTACCTTTATGTCCATCACTTTGGGGGCGGCTACAAAACTTCTTGATGATATGATGATAAATTACTCTGAATGGCACACGGAAAGAGCTCCACAAGGTAAGAAGGTAAATTCTGTTGAAGAAACCTCTTCCTTGAGTGATAAGATTGATGTGATTATATCTATGCTTGTGAATGGTAGATCTAATGTTGATCCAAATAATGTTCCTTTAGCTTCATTGGTTGCTCAAGAAGAAAATGTTGATGTGAATTTCATTAAAAATAATAATTTCAACAACAATGCTTATAGGAACAACTCTGGTAATAACTATAGGCCATATCCTGCTAATGGTAATGGTTATGGTAATTCTTATGGAAATTCTTACAACAATAATAGGAGTGTAACCCCTGGTCTTGAAGCCATGCTTAAAGAATTTATTAGTACACAAACTGCTTTTAACAAATCTGTTGAGGAAAAGCTTGATAAAATTGATATTATTGCTTCTAGAGTTGATAGACTTGCCTCTGATGTTAATCTTTTAAAATTGAAAGTTATGCCTAATAATGATATTGATAATAAGATTACTACTACAGCAAATGCCATCCAAGTTAGAATTAATGAGAATATAAGATTAATGGCTGAATTGCGTGCTAGGTGGGATAGAGAAGAAAATGAAAAACTAGCTAAAGAGAATAATATAGCTAAAGTTTGGACTATCACCACCATTAGTAATGATAATGATTCACATGTTGCTGCACCTCCTACTATCAATGGTAAGATAATTGGTGTTGGCAATGTTTCTACTCCTAGTGCAAAGCGTACAAAACTGCCTGAAATTGCTAAAACTGAACTGCTTGTGATAAAACTGCTGAAATTTTTTCCAACCTTGGGAACAATGATCCCATTGCTGTAGCTCATAATTATTTAGATTTTGATGATTGCCACATCTCTGAAGTTATAAAGTTCTTACAAAAACTTGCTAAAAGTCCTAATGCTAGTGCTATAAATTTAGCCTTTACAAAACATATTACAAATGCTCTCATAAAAGCTAGAGAAGAGAAACTAAAACTTGAAACTTCTATTCCTAGAAAGTTAGAAGATGGTTGGGAGACCATCATTAAAATGAAATTCAATGACTTTGAATGTAATGCTTTATGTGATCTTGGTGCAAGTATTTCTGTTATGCCTAAAAAGATTTATGATATGCTTGACTTGCCACCATTGAAGAATTGTTATTTGGATGTTAATCTTGCCGATAATGTTAAAAAGAAACCTTTGGGGAGGATTGATAATGTGCGCATTACGGTTAACAATAACCTTGTCCCCGTTGATTTTGTTGTCTTGGATATCGAATGCAATGCATCTTGTCCTATTGTGTTGGGAAGACCTTTTCTTCGAACCGTTGGTGCTGTTATTGATATGAGGGAAGGTAATATTAGATATCAATTTCCTCTCAAGAAAGGTATGGAACACTTCCCTAGAAAGAGAATGAAGTTGCCTTTTGATTCTATTATTAGAACAAGTTATGATATTGATGCTTCTACTCTCGATGTTACTTGATTTGCACTTTCTGCGCCTAGCTGAAAGGCGTTAAAGAAAAGCGCTTATGGGAGACAACTCATGTTTTTACTACAGTACTTTGTTTTATATTTGAGTCTTGGAAGTTGTTTACTACTGTAGCAACCTCTCCTTATCATGTTTTTGTGCCAAGTAAAGTTTCTATGTCATAGTTGATGTTATATTTGGGATCGCTGCGCAGAAACAGCATTGCTGTCTGTCACGAATCTGGGCACAAGTCTCTGTAGAAAATTCGAAAAAATCTGCCAATTTACGAGCGTGATCCTCAGATATGTACGCAACTTTCATTAGTTTTGAGTTTTTCCATTTGAGCAAGTCTGGTGCCATTTTAAAATTCGTCTTTACGAACTGTTCTGTTTTTGACAGATTCTGCCTTTTATTTCGCATTGCCATATTTGCTATATTGGATGAATTTCTTTGATCCATTAATGTCCAGTAGCTTTGTGCAATGTCCAGAAGTGTAAAGAATGATTATGTCACCTCTGAATGTGTGAATTATTAATTGTGCACTAACCCTCTAATGAGTTTGCTTGAAGTTTGGTGTGAAGGAAGTTTTCAAGGGTCAAGAGAGGAGTATGATATACTATGATCAAGAGGAGTGAAAGCTCTAAGCTTGGGGATGCCCCCTGGTTCATCCCTGCATATTTTAAGAAGACTCAAGCGTTTGCTTGGGGATGCCCAAGGCATCCCCTTCTTCATCGACAACATCATCAGGTTCCTCCCCTGAAACTATATTTTTATTCAGTCACATCTTGTGTTCTTTACTTGGAGCGTCGGTTTGTTTTTGTTTTTGTTTTTGTTTGAATAAAATGGATCCTAGCATTCACTTTGTGGGAGAGAGACACGCTCCGCTGTTGCATATGGACAAATATGTCCTTAGGCTTTACTCATAATGTTCAAGGCGAAGTTTCTTCTTCGTTAAATTGTTATATGGTTGGAATTGGAAAATGCTACATGTAGTAATTCTAAAATGTCTTGGATAATGTGATACTTGGCAATTGTTGTGCTCATGTTTAAGCTCTTGCATCATATACTTTGCACCTATTAATGAAGAAATACATAGAGCTTGCTAAAATTTGATTTGCATATTTGGTCTCTCTAAGGTCTAGATATATCTAGTATTGAGTTTTGAACAACAAGGAAGACGGTGTAGAGTCTTATAATGTTTACAATATGTCTTTTATGTGAGTTTTGCTGCACCGGTTCATCCTTGAGTTTGCTTCAAATAACCTTGCTAGCCTAAACCTTGTATCGAGAGGGAATACTTCTCATGCATCCAAAATCCTTGAGCCAACTACTATGTCATTTGTGTCCACCATACCTACCTACTACATGGTATTTCTCCGCCATTCCAAAGTAAATTTCTTGAGTGCTACCTTTAAAATTCCATCATTCACCTTTGCAATATATAGCTCATGGGACAAAATAGCCTTAAAAACTATCGTAGTATTGAATATGTACTTATGCACTTTATCTTTTATTAAGTTGTTTGTTGTGCGATAACCATGCTTCTGGGGAACGCCATCAACTATTCTTTGTTGAATATCATGTGAGTTGCTATGCATGTCCGTCTTGTCTGAAGGATCTATCACCTTAATGGTTGGAGCATGCATATTGTTAGAGAAGAACATTGGGCCGCTAACTAAAGCCATGAATCATGGTTGAAGTTTCAGTTTTGGACATATATCCTCAATCTCATATGAGAATAATAATTGTTGCTACATGCTTATGCATTAAAGAGGAGTCCATTATCTGTTGTCCATGTTGTCCCGGTATGGATGTCTAAGTTGAGAATAATCAAAAGCGAGAAATCCAAAATGCGAGCTTTCTCCTTAGACCTTTGTACAGGCGGCATGGAGGTACCCCTTTGTGACACTTGGTTGAAACATGGCATTGCAAAGATCCGGTAGTCCAAGCTAAGTAGGACAAGGTGCGGGCACTATTAGTATACTATGCATGAGGCTTCCAACTTGTAAGATATAATTTACATAACTCATATGCTTTATTACTACCGTTGACAAAATTGTTTCATGTTTTCAAAATAAAAGCTCTAGCACAAATATAGCAATCGATGCTTTCCTCTTTGAAGGACCATTCTTTTACTTTTATTGTTGAGTCAGTTTACCTATCTCTCTCCACCTTAAGAAGCAAACACTTGTGTGAACTGTGCATTGATTCCTACATACTTGCATATTGCACTTGTTATATTACTTTATGTTGACAATATCCATGAGATATACATGTTATAAGTTGAAAGTGTTGGAGATATGCCCAAGAGGCAATAATAAAATGGTTATTATAATATATCTTTGTGTTTATGATAATGTTTGCATACCATGCTATAATTGTATTAACCAAAACATTGATACATGTGTGTTATGTAAACAACAAGGAGTCCCTAGTAAGCCTCTTGTATAACTAGCTTGTTGATTAATGGATGATCATGGTTTCGTGATCATGAACATTGGATGTTATTAATAACAAGGTTATGTCATTAGGTGAATGATATAATGGACACACACCCAAATGAGCGTAGCATAAGATCAAGTCATTAAGTTCAATTTGCTATAAGCTTTCGATACATAGTTGCCCAAGTCCTTCGACCATGAGGTCATGTAAATCACTTACACCGGAAGGGTACTTTGATTACATCAAACGCCATTGCGTAAATGGGTGGTTATAAAGATGGGATTAAGTATTCGGAAAGTGTGAGTTGAGGCATATGGATCAATAGTGGGATTTGTCCATCCCGATGACGGATAGATATACTCTGGGCCCTCTCGGTGGAATGTCATCTGATTAGCTTGCAAGCATATGAATGGTTCATAAGAGATCACATACCACGGTACGAGTAAAGAGTACTTGTCGGTAACGAGGTTGAACAAGGTATGGAGATACCGATGATCGAACCTCGGACAAGTAAAATATCGCGTGACAAAGGGAATCGGCATCGTATGTAAATGGTTCAATCGATCACTAAGTCATCGTTGAATATGTGGGAGCCATTATGGATCTCCAAATCCCGCTATTGGTTATTGCTCGGAGAGGAGTCTCGACCATGTGCATAGTTCGCGAACCGTAGGGTGACGCGCTTAAGGTTCGATGTCGCATAAGTAGATTCGGAATATGAGATGGAGTCCGAAGTTTTGTTCGGAGTCTCGGATGGGATCCAAGACATCACGAGGAGGTCCGGAATGGTCCGGAGAATAAGATTCATATATGGGAAGTCATTTTCAGGGTTACCGGAAAAGTTCAGGATTTTTCGGTATTGTACCGGAGGTTCTAGAAGGTTCCGGAGGGTACCATAGTGGGGCCCACCTATCCCGAACGTCCAACATGGACCGGAGGGGGTCACATAGGCCCACATGGGCCAGGCACACCAGCCCCCCAAGGCCCATGTGGCTGGATCAAGTGGATAAGATCAAATCCCTTAAAATTAGGGACTTAACTTGGGGGGAAGTTGCCCCCCTTGTTTTGGCCGACCCAAAGGCTTGGAGGGGGGGCCAAGGCAGCCCCCCACGCCTATATAAGAGGGAGGGGAGGGCTGGGGCGCAGCACATGATTTCCCCAAGCCCTAGCCGCCCCTCTCTCCCTCCTCCTTCTTCCTGCGCAGGCTTGGCGAAGCCCTGCAGGAATTTCTCCTCCACCTCCACCACCACGCCGTCGTGCTGCTGGGATTCCGAGGGGATCTACCACACCTCCGCTGCCCGCTGGAACGGGAGAGGAAGGGTTTCATCGACACCGTACGCGCGACCGAGTACGGAAGTGCTGCCGGATTGCAGCACCGGGGACGATCGTCTACACCAACAACGAGATCTAATCTCGTAGGCTTTGGAAATCTTCGAGGGTTAGTCTCATATCAATCTCGTTCGATCTTGTAGATTAGATCTTGGGTGTTCCATAGATTAGATCTTGGATTTATTCGTCTTGCGGTAGGAAAATTTTTGTTTTCTATGCTACGAACCCCAACAGTGGTATCAGAGCCATGTCTATGCATAGATCTGTTGCACGAGTAGAACACAATGGTTTTGTGGGCGTTGATGCTTTTGTTGCTTTAGTTTGTGTACTTTGCATCTTGCGGGATGGTGGGATGAAGCGGCCCGGGCTAACTTTACATGACCGCGTCTCATGAGACTTGCTCCACGCTTGACATGCAACTTGTATTGCATAAGTGGCTTTGCGGGTGTCTGTCTCTCCCACCATAGTGAAGATTCCAATTTGCACTTTCTATTGTCAACACTAGTATCACCGTTGTGGTTCATGTTCGTAGGTAGATTGGATCTTACTCGAAAACCCTAAACCACGTAAAATATGCAAACCAAATTAGAGGCGTCTAACTTGTTTTTGCAGGGTTTGGTGATGTGATATGGTCATGATGTGATGATGATTATATTTGATGTATGAGATGTTCATTGTTGTATTATGGCAACCGGCAGGAGCCTAATGGTTGTCTTTAATTTTTGTTAAAGACCTGCGTGTCTATTCATCATGTAATAGCTTTATTTCAAGTAGTTGTCATAGTAGCTATAAGTGATGGACAACCATGAAGCGGCGCCACGGACCTTGGTGCAATGCTGGTGATGATGGAGATCATGATCATGTGCTTTGGAGATGGAGATCAAAAGCACAAGAAGAAAGGCCATATCATATCACATATTATGAATTGCATGTGATGTTAATCCTTTATGCATCTTATCTTGCTTAGATCGCGACGGTAGCATTATAAGATGATCCCTCACATTAATATCAAGATAATAAAGTGTTCTCCCCTCGTATGCACCGTTGCTACAGTTCGTCGTTTTGAAGCATCTCGTGATGATCGGATGTGATAGACTCTACGTTCACATACAACGGGTGTAAGCCATGTTTGCACACGCGGAATACTTGGGTTTGCTTGACGAGCCTAGCATGTACAGACATGGCCTCGGGACAACGGAAACCGAAAGGTTGAACACGAGTCATATGGATGATATGATCAACATGTTGATGTTCACCATTGAAGCTACATCATCTCACGTGATGATCGGTTTTGGTGTAGTGGATGTGGATCGTGTGCCACTTAACAACTATGAGGGATGTTGTATTAAGTGGGAGTTCATTAGTAATTAGATTAAAACATGAACTAATTATCATGAACATAGTCTGAATAGTATTTTGAATTAAAGTTGTAGAATTGGCATCCGTTATCTACCATGCGCTAGTCTTGTAATTGAGATAGAAATACTGTTAAGTCTGACAAGTAACTTTACGGGCTGGTACCGTATTGTTAAAGAATCAAGAAATGATTAAGTCCTATTGCAAATTTTTAGTAAACTTCTCATTAATGATTCAAAGAACAATGGTTTCAATTAGTACCTAGAATCATCTTGCCTCCATGAAACTTGAAGTTCAAATCTGTTTGAAAAGTAAGGAGCTGGAAATTTTGTTTTCAGAAATAAGCAAGGTATGAGATATATGTGATATCTAAGACCTTATTGCAAGATGATAGAATATAATCTAGTGAGACTACATAAACTCATAAGTTTTATGGGAATGTACGAAGGTTGAAGACGCCAGGCGTCCCAATCCTCCAACTAGTTGGGCACTAACGATATTCGCATATCCATGAAGTGATCGTCCTTAGTATGCACCGTTGCTAAGACTCATCGTTTCGAAGCATCACGTGATGATCGGGTGTGATAGATTCTACGTGTGCATACAACGGGTACAAGCCAGATTTGCACATGCGAATATGAGGTTAAACTTTACGAGCCTAGCATGTACAGACATGGTCTCGGAAAGTCGTCATGATATGATGGATATGAGTGAAATTGTTCATCATATTACAAAGTTACTAATAGTGAAATCTGGAACACTTGTCATATGATGATCAACTTCAAAGTAAGAACCTCAAGGTTATTGGTATTTGACCAATGGACTTAGAAGTCATTGAAAGTGAAGTGTTTTCTGAGAATGAGGAAAACTAAAAGAGAAACTACAAAAGATATTTTGGCAGAAAGAAAGAAAAGACTAGAAAGTCTAGCTCAGGTGTATATAGATGATATACATGTTATGAATGTATTCCTTGTTTGGTCACAAAATGGAATTCTTGGGTATTAGTACCATATTGGTTGGTATGAGGTGTCATACAAAACAACGCAATACAAGAATACATTGGCCTAAGTGACTGAAAAGGAATGTGATAGGAATGCACGTCTGGAACAAAAATAAAGTGTTATTATGTTCGCCGTTGGCATTCTGTCTAGCCATTCAGATTTATAATAAAGAACTTTATAATTGTTATTCTTGTTCTGGTTAAATGAAAACAATGAGTTGTTCAAATTGTAACAGCATTCCATGTACGATGGATAAGTTATTATAAATCTTTATGGTGAAGCACACATACATAACACTGACGCTAAAATGCCATAAGGCAAATGATGTGAATTCCACTCATTAGTGGAACCGCCATTTAGGTCATGTTAGAAAGGAACGCATGAAGGAACTCCATTTGAATGGATTTTTGGAGTCATTCGACTTGGAATCGTTTGGCGCTTGCAAATCTCTTCTAAAAGAGAATGACTTAAATACCGTTCATAGGCCAAGAGTTGAACGGGCAACTAACTTAGTGGAAACATACATAGTGATGTATATGGTTCACTGGGCATAGTTGTGTGCGGGAGATTCTTCTACTTCATGAAAACTTCTAACAATGAATTGAGTATATATATGTGGATATATTCGATAAGGAAGAAGTTTGAAACATTTGAATGGATTCAAATAAATTTCAGCATGAAGTGGAAATCATCGTAATAGAAAAGTCAAATATCTGTGATTGGATCATGGTGGAAACATTTGAATTACGAGTTTTAGCGAACATCTAAGAGAGTTATGAAATTGTTCTACAACCTCACGTTTCTTGGAGTATCATAATGATGACGGAGTATCCAAGAGACGTATCCAAACCTTGTTGGATTAATGATGAGATAATATAAAATGATGCCATTATATTTTTGTGGATTATGCTTTAGAGACTATCGCTTTTACACTGAATAGAGCATCATCATGATCCATTGAAATGACACCATACGAGTTATGGCATGGGTATAAACCCTAAATGGTCCTTTCATAAATTTTGGTATGCATAGCATAAGTAAATGAGTTTACAACCAAAATCGGATAAATGTCTTTGTTGATTATCCCATGAAATTGATTGGGAATTCTTTCCACTATGAAGTCAAAGACAAAAGTGTTTGTCAATGTTTCTTACTTATTTCAAAGAAATTGTTTCTAGCGAACTATTTGAGTGGGAGGACAATAGAACTTGATAAGGTTTATGAACCTGAGCATGATGATCAGAGTAGCACAACATCGGAAATGGTTCCGGAAGCAGCTACGAAGATCATGGCTCCCATGTCTACAAAGTGTTATAGTCATGGAGATCAAAGTACTTATTGAACCTTGTAGATGTGGTTTATTTTGTAATCAAATAAATGATTTGTGGACAAAGGATTGTTTTTGAACAATGATAAACCAACTACATACAAAGAAGTTATGATGGGCCCTGACTCCGTTAAATTGGCTATGCGCCATGAAATCCAAGATAGGTGAATACTTTTTGAAAGTAAATGGATCTATAAAGTAGATGGACTTGGATGGAATATCCTTAAAGAAGCTCGACTTATCGAAAACAGTTTACAAAGTTCAAAGAGTTGACTACGATAAGATTAGATCTTCCGTGGCAATGCTTATAGTCTATGTGGATTATTCTAGTAATCGCTACATATTTCTTTTATGAGATATGATAGTAGGATGGCAGAAATACATTCCTTACCAGAAGTGTGTATGAAGGATGTATACTAGATACAACCAAGAGTTTTGCTGGTCCGTGGAATACTAGATAGGTATACAAACTTCAATTGGATGAAGTGAGTATCGCGGAGTTGGAATCTTCACCGGATGAAATAATCAAAGAGTTTTGATTCCATCAGAAACGATGAAGATGCTTGCATTTGCAAGAAATTAAGTGGGAGCGCTGAGACATATTTATAATACTTTATGTAGATGACATATCGTTGATTATAAATAGTGTAATTATATAATTGATTTAAAAGGTTTCATTGAGAATTAACATCAATGAAAGGATATGAATTGAAACATATTTAGTGTCAAGATCTATGAAGATAGATAGAAACACATAATAAGTTTAAGTTTAAGTACATAGAATAGATATTGAAGTAGTTCAATTAAGAAGGTGTTCTTTTCATGTGAAGGTTTAACAAGACTTGAGTGTATTTGACACTCGATGAGTAAATACACATGAGTGATTTTAGATCATGAATAATATGTACAAAGTCAGAAGTCCTGTGCTCTAAAGTGTTACGAGCATGTACCAGAATGATTCATGTAATGATCATTGGACAACAGTAAGAATATCCCTGAGTACTTTAGAAGAACCAAGGATATATATATAGTTTTTATATGGGGTAATGACAAACAAATCGCTGTAAGGTGTTGCACCGATATTAGTTTGGTCACATATAAAAATAAAATTTCAATCTCAATTAGGCTAAGAGTTATTTAAAAGGTAGCACAATGAGCTAGAACAAGTCTATGCTAGATTTGGATGAGTTCTAAATATTGTGACGGATTCTACAAACGAAGGCAGAGTATGTCATTGTTTTGACAATGACTGAGGATGTTAAGTCGAAGAGTTCTTGGAGAACTTGGTGTAGTTTCGACAGTGTCAGAATTTTGAAGCTATATTGTGTGACAATATTAGTGACTTATTTCAGACCGCGGAATTAAGGTTCCACCAGAGGACTAAGCATATACAATTAATGCCGACTCATTTGGAAAATGAGTGATGCGTTGAGACGCAAATGAATTGCAAAATACATACGTTTCTGAGCATGTCAGATCCGTTGACTAAAACCTCTCCCGTGAGCAAAACATGATAAGCACCAGAAGACCAAGGTGTTATATCTTTACATATGTAAACTAGATTATTGACTCTAGTGCAAGTGGGAGACTGTTGGAGATATGCCCAAGAGGCAATAATAAAATGGTTATTATAATATATCTTTGTGTTTATGATAATGTTTGCATACCATGCTATAATTGTATTAACCAAAACATTGATACATGTGTGTTATGTAAACAACAAGGAGTCCCTAGTAAGCCTCTTGTATAACTAGCTTGTTGATTAATGGATGATCATGGTTTCGTGATCATGAACATTGGATGTTATTAATAACAAGGTTATGTCATTAGGTGAATGATATAATGGACACACACCCAAATGAGCGTAGCATAAGATCAAGTCATTAAGTTCAATTTGCTATAAGCTTTCGATACATAGTTGCCCAAGTCCTTCGACCATGAGGTCATGTAAATCACTTACACCGGAAGGGTACTTTGATTACATCAAACGCCATTGCGTAAATGGGTGGTTATAAAGATGGGATTAAGTATTCGGAAAGTGTGAGTTGAGGCATATGGATCAATAGTGGGATTTGTCCATCCCGATGACGGATAGATATACTCTGGGCCCTCTCGGTGGAATGTCATCTGATTAGCTTGCAAGCATATGAATGGTTCATAAGAGATCACATACCACGGTACGAGTAAAGAGTACTTGTCGGTAACGAGGTTGAACAAGGTATGGAGATACCGATGATCGAACCTCGGACAAGTAAAATATCGCGTGACAAAGGGAATCGGCATCGTATGTAAATGGTTCAATCGATCACTAAGTCATCGTTGAATATGTGGGAGCCATTATGGATCTCCAGATCCCGCTATTGGTTATTGCTCGGAGAGGAGTCTCGACCATGTCCGCATAGTTCGCGAACCGTAGGGTGACGCGCTTAAGGTTCGATGTCGCATAAGTAGATTCGGAATATGAGATGGAGTCCGTTTTTGTTCGGAGTCTCGGATGGGATCCAAGACATCACGAGGAGGTCCGGAATGGTCCGGAGAATAAGATTCATATATGGGAAGTCATTTTCAGGGTTACCGGAAAAGTTCAGGATTTTTCGGTATTGTACCGGAGGTTCTAGAAGGTTCCGGAGGGTACCATAGTGGGGCCCACCTATCCCGAACGTCCAACATGGACCGGAGGGGGTCACATAGGCCCACATGGGCCAGGCACACCAGCCCCCCAAGGCCCATGTGGCTGGATCAAGTGGATAAGATCAAATCCCTTAAAATTAGGGACTTAACTGGGGGGGAAGTTGCCCCCCTTGTTTTGGCCGACCCAAAGGCTTGGAGGGGGGGCCAAGGCAGCCCCCCACGCCTATATAAGAGGGAGGGGAGGGCTGGGGCGCAGCACATGATTTCCCCAAGCCCTAGCCGCCCCTCTCTCCCTCCTTCTTCCTGCGCAGGCTTGGCGAAGCCCTGCAGGAATTTCTCCTCCACCTCCACCACCACGCCGTCGTGCTGCTGGGATTCCGAGGGGATCTACCACACCTCCGCTGCCCGCTGGAACGGGGAGAGGAAGGGCATCGACACCGCACGCGCGACCGAGTACGGAAGTGCTGCGGATTGCCACGGGACGATCGTCTACACCAACAACGAGATCTAATCTCGTAGGCTTTGGAAATCTTCGAGGGTTAGTCTCATATCAATCTCGTTGCTTCGATCTTGTAGATTAGATCTTGGGTGTTCCATAGATTAGATCTTGGATTTATTCGTCTTGCGGTAGGAAAATTTTTGTTTTCTATGCTACGAACCCCAACAAAAGCAACCGCTGAAACTTAAATCTTCCTTTGTGTTGCTTCAATACCTTTACTTTGATTTATTGCTTTATGAGTTAACTCTTATGCAAGACTTCTTTATGATGGGGTTCGTAGCATAGAAAACAAAAATTTTCCTACCGCAAAGACGAATAAATCCAAGATCTAATCTATGGAACACCCAAGATCTAATCTACAAGATCGAAGCAACGAGATTGATATGAGACTAACCCTCGAAGATTTCCAAAGCCTACGAGATCAGATCTCGTTGTTGATGTAGACGATCATCCCTGCTGCAACTGCAGCACTTCCGTACTCGGTCGCGCGTACGGTGTCGATGAAGCCCTTCCTCTCCCTGCTCCAGCGGCAGGGTGGTAGATCTCCACGGAATCCCAGCAGCACGACGGCGTGGTGGTGGTGGTGGAGAAGAATTGCTGCAGGGCTTCGCCTAAGCCTGCGCAGCATATGGAGGAAGAAGAGAGGGGGCGGCCAGGGTTGGATGGGGGCCTTGGCCGGCCACCCCCTCCCCTCTTTATATAGGGGGGGGTCGGCCTAGGGTTTCCCCTAGGGCCCACCTACCCCCTTTGGCCGGCCACATGGGGAGGGCAAACTCCTCCCCCAAGTATTCCCCTTATCTCCTAATTTAAACCATTTATTTTAGGAGATAGATCTTATCTCTAGATTTAAACCATTTAAACTAGAGATAGATCTTATCTCTAAGGGGGGCCGGCCTAGGCCCACATGTCATGGTGGGTAGGACCCACTATGCCATGTGGCGCCTATGTGGCCTCTCCCGGGGTGGTGGGCCCACTGGTGGCCCTCTAGAACCTTCTAGAAGCTCCGGTCAAAACACCGGACTTTTTCTCGAACCCCGGAAATTGACTTCTCATATATGAATCTTATTCTCCGGACCATTCCGGACCTCCTCGTGATGTCCCGGATCCCATCCGAGACTCCGAACAAAAACTTCGGACTCCAACTCATATTCCGAATCTACTTATGCGACATCGAACCTTAAGCGCGTCACCCTACGGTTCGCGAACTATGCGACATGGTCGAGACTCCTCTCCGAGCAATAACCAATAGCGGGATCTGGAGATCCATAATGGCTCCCACATATTCAACGATGACTTAGTGATCGATTGAACCATTTACATACGATGCCAATTCCTTTGTCTCGCGATATTTTACTTGTCCGAGGTTTGATCATCGGTATCTCCATACCTTGTTCAACCTCGTTACCGACAAGTACTCTTTACTCTTACCGTGGTATGTGATCTCTTATGAACTATTCATATGCTTGCAAGCTAATCAGATGACATTCCACCGAGAGGGCCCAGAGTATATCTATCCGTCATCGATGGACAAATCCCACTGTTGATCCATATGCCTCAACTCACACTTTCCAAATACTTAATCCCACCTTTATTGTCACCCATTTACGCAATGACGTTTGATGTAATCAAAGTACCTTTGTGTAAGTGATTTACATGATCTCATGGTCAAAGGATTAAGACAACTATGTATTGAAAGCTTATAGCAAATGAACTTAATGACTTGATCTTATGCTACGCTCATTTGGGTGTGTGTCCATTATATCATTCAACTAATGACATAACCTTGTTATTAATAACATCCAATGTTCATGATCACGAAACCATGATCATCTATTAATCAACAAGCTAGTTATACAAGAGGCTTACTAGGGACTCCTTGTTGTTTACATAACACACATGTATCAATGTTTCGGTTAATACAATTATAGCATGGTATATAAACATTTATCATAAACACAAAGATATTATAATAACCACTTTATTATTGCCTCTTGGGCATATCTCCATCTCCCACTTGCACTAGAGTCAATAATCTAGTTTACATTTGTAAAGATATAACACCTTGGCCTTCTGGTGCTAATCATGTTTTGCTCACGGGAGAGGTTTTAGTCAACGGATCTGACACGCTCAGAAACGTATGTATTTTGCAATTCATTTGCGTCTCAACGCATCACTCATTTTCCAAATGAGACGGCATTAATTGTATATGCTTAGTCCTCTGGTGGAACCTTAATTCCGCGGTCTGACATAAGTCACTAATATTGTCACACACAATATAGCTTCAAAGTTTTGACACTATCGGAACTACACCAAGTTCTCAAAGAACTCTCGACTTAACATCCTCAGTCATTGTCAAAACAATGACATACTCTGCCTTCGTTTGTAGAATCCGTCACAATATTTAGAACTCATCCAAATCTAGCATAGACTTGTTCTAGCTCATTGTGCTACCTTTTAAATAACTCTTAGCCTAATTGAGATTGAAATTTTATTTTTATATGTGACCAAACTAATATCGGTGCAACACCTTACAGCGATTTGTTTGTCATTACCCCATATAAAAACTATATTTATATATCCTTGGTTCTTCTAAAGCACTCAGGGATATTCTTACTGTTGTCCAATGATCATTGTATGAATCATTCTGGTATATGCTCGTAACAACTTAGAGCACAGGACATCTGACTTTGTACATATTATTTGTGATCTAAAATCACTCATGTGTATTTACTCATCGAGTGTCAAATACACTCAAGTCTTGTTAAACCTTCACATGAAAAGAACACCTTCTTAATTGAACTACTTCAATATCTATTCTATGTACTTAAACTTAAACTTATTATGTGTTTCTATCTATCTTCATAGATCTTGACACTAAATATGTTTCAATTCATATCCTTTCATTGATGTTAATTCTCAATGAAACCTTTTAAATCAATTATATAATTACACTATTTATAATCAACGATATGTCATCTACATAAAGTATTATAAATATGTCTCAGCGCTCCCACTTAATTTCTTGCAAATGCAAGCATCTTCATCGTTTCTGATGGAATCAAAACTCTTTGATTATTTCATCCGGTGAAGATTCCAACTCCGCGATACTCACTTCATCCAATTGAAGTTTGTATACCTATCTAGTATTTCACGGACCAGCAAAACTCTTGGTTGTATCTAGTATACATCCTTCATACACACTGGTAAGGAATGTATTTCTGCCATCCTACTATCATATCTCATAAAAGAAATATGTAGCGATTACTAGAATAATCCACATAGACTATAAGCATTGCCACGGAAGATCTAATCTTATCGTAGTCAACTCTTTGAACTTTTTCGTAAACTGCTTTTCGATAAGTCAAGCTTCTTTAAGGATATTCCATCCAAGTCCATCTACTTTATAGATCCATTTACTTTCAAAAAGTATTCACCTATCTTGGATTTCATGGCGCATAGCCATTTTAACGGAGTCAGGGCCCATCATAACTTCTTTGTATGTAGTTGGTTTATCATTGTTCAAAAACAATCCTTTGTCCACAAATCATTTATTTGATCACAAAGTAAACCACATCTACAAGGTTCAATAAGTACTTTGATCTCCATGACTATAACACTTTGTAGACATGGGAGCCATGATCTTCGTAGCTGCTTCCGGAACCATTTCCGATGTTGTGCTACTCTGATCATCATGCTCAGGTTCATAAACCTTATCAAGTTCTATTGTCCTCCCACTCAAATAGTTCGCTAGAAACAATTTCTTTGAAATAAGTAAGAAACATTGACAAACACTTTTGTCTTTGACTTCATAGTGGAAAGAATTCCCAATCAATTTCATGGGATAATCAACAAAGACATTTTATCCGATTTTGGTTGTAAACTCATTTACTTATGCTATGCATACCAAAATTTATGAAAGGACTATTTAGGGTTTATACCCATGCCATAACTCGTATGGTGTCATTTCAATGGATCATGACGATGCTCTATTCAGTGTAAAAGCGGTAGTCTCTAAAGCATAATCCACAAAAGTATAATGGCGTCATTTTATTTTATCTCATCATCAATCCAACAGGTTTGGATACGTCTCTTGGATACTCCGTCATCATTATGATACTCCAAGAAACGTGAGGTTGTAGAACAATTTCATAACTCTCTTAGATGTTCGCTAAAACTCGTAATTCAAATATTTCCACCATGATCCAATCATAGATATTTGACTTTTCTATTACGATGATTTCCACTTCATGCTGAAATTTATTTGAATCCATTCAAATGTTTCAAACTTCTTCCTTATCGAATATATCCACATATATATACTCAATTCATTGTTAGAAGTTTTCATGAAGTAGAAGAATCTCCCGCACACAACTATGCCCAGTGAACCATATACATCACTATGTATGTTTCCACTAAGTTAGTTGCCCGTTCAACTCTCGGCCTATGAACGGTATTTAAGTCATTCTCTTTTAGAATAGATTTGCAAGCGCCAAACGATTCCAAGTCGAATGACTCCAAAAATCCATTCAAATGGAGTTCCTTCATGCGTTCCTTTCTAACATGACCTAAATGGCGGTTCCACTAATGAGTGGAATTCACATCATTTGCCTTATGGCATTTTAGCGTCAGTGTTATGTATGTGTGCTTCACCATAAAGATTTATAATAACTTATCCATCGTACATGGAATGCTGTTACAATTTGAACAACTCATTGTTTTCATTTAACCAGAACAAGAATAACAATTATAAAGTTCTTTATTATAAATCTGAATGGCTAGACAGAATGCCAACGACGAACATAATAACACTTTATTTTTGTTCCAGACGTGCATTCCTATCACATTCCTTTTCAGTCACTTAGGCCAATGTATTCTTGTATTGCGTTGTTTTGTATGACACCTCATACCAACCAATATGGTACTAATACCCAAGAATTCCATTTTGTGACCAAACAAGGAATACATTCATAACATGTATATCATCTATATACACCTGAGCTAGACTCTCTAGTCTTTTCTTTCTTTCTGCCAAAATATCTTTTGTAGTTTCTCTTTTAGTTTTCCTCATTCTCAGAAAAACACTTCACTTTCAATGACTTCTAAGTCCATTGGTCAAATACCAATAACCTTGAGGTTCTTACTTTGAAGTTAATCATCATATGACAAGTGTTCCAGATTTCACTATTAGTAACTTTGTAATATGATGAACAATTTCACTCATAATTTTTATCCATCAAATCATGACGACTTTCCGAGACCATGTCTGTACATGCTAGGCTCGTAAAGTTTAACCTTAGTATTCGCATGTGCAATTCTGGTTTGCACCCGTTGTATGCACACATAGAATCTATAACACCCGATCATCACGAGATGCTTCAACGACGAGCTTAGCAACGGTGCATACTAAGGACGATCACTTCAGGATATGCGAATATCGTTAGTGCCCAAATAGTTGGAGGATTGGGACGCCTTGCTTCAACCTTCGTACATTCCCATAAAACTTATGAGTTTATGTAGTCTCACTAGATTATATTCTATCATCTTGCAATAAGATCTTAGATATCATATATATCTCATACCTTGCTTATTTCTGAAAACAAAATTTTCAGCTCCTTACTGTTCAAACGGATTTGAACTTCAAGTTTCACGGAGACAAGATGATTTCAGGTACTAATTGAAACTATTGCTCTTTGAATCATCAATGTGAGGTTTACTAAAAGTTTGCATTAGGACTTAATCATATCTTGATTCTTTAACAATACGGTACCATTCTGTAAAGTTACTTGTCAGACTTAACAGTATTTCCATCACATAACGATTCTCAGGTGAATCATATAGGATTTCTATTTCTACCATGTAAGTAGGCATATATTATTCCTATCACTCTTCCTTACCTCCCATGATTGACTCATCATGGTCTATACTACTTCATATTACTCATAGCTAGTTTTCACTTGCTATCAATTGTTTCACATGTCTAGATAATTTTACTTACTCATTACTTATCTTGGTCTACATCTTCTATTAGGATATCTTAATTATCTTCATCAATTGATATAACTCCTATTACCAGTCTGGATAACTCTTACTTAATCATAACATATGTTGGTACACATCTTCCACTAGGATATCTTCCTTATGGTTGTATCCTCTCTTTGGACTACCATGTATTGTATACCAACTGGGGTCTACTCATCTATTGTTTAAGGACTTCATGGTCTACTATATGTTTGGGATTAGTTACTAACTTTGGAAGGATAGGTAAGAAATGTTGACTCAAGTGTGTCAGGATTATTCTCAAGTGAATATCCATCTCAAGTCATTAGAAGTATTGGGTTTAACTAAGATAACTTCCTATAGACACTACCAATCCTATAGGTCTCCTTTAAAGGGTTTTAATCCTAAGGTCAAAGCATTTGCTCTGATACCAACTGTGGTGACCCGGCATACCACTGCATGGTGTAGTATGCAAGTCTGATATAACACCAATGAAACACCGTTCCACTAGTATTATATCGCTCAGAGTGGTACAACAGAAACATATGCGGGTCCAAGGTATGTCTATAGAATTACAACATTGACTCTGTTACAAAAGATCATCACAGCCTCCTACTTTACAATGAGGTAAATCTGCAAATAAACTCCAGAAGAACGACTCGTAGTCTAAGCCTATCACGAACTCTATTTGAAGAATATTTAACTAGCTATAGAGGCTAAGAATAGATTCTAGCTAAATAGGAGCTAGGTTTAGGAAGCTAGTTCCTTTTCTATTGCTAAACTAGGTTTTCTCCTTGTTGGATGTGGTGTCTGACTCTTCTGACATGGTTCTGTCTCTTGAAGTAGTTGGTGTCTCTTCGGCCTTCGAGTTGCACTGTAGATCCTCCTTTGATGCCTCCAAACCTAAGCAGGGGATTTAAGAGTGGGATGAGTACGAGCGTACTCAACAAGTTCATTTTAGGAAAGAGGTGTTTAATGCACTAGCTACAGCCATAGACCAGAAAGTCATAGGCAATGCAAGTTTTTGTAAACATTTCTTCAAAAGGTTGCTTTTATTTCGAAGAGCTATGTCCGTCAGCCTTCACCGGTTGACTAGAACTTCATGGAGTTCCTTTCCGGCCGCGTTCGCAGTTCCATATCCCGGAACAGGGAGTGACTGGTCACAGTTCGCTACACTCTGCAGAGGTGTGTTGCTTTACCCATAAGAGATCTTAACCTTGGTGCCAACCGGGAATGACCCGTCCACACTTCCTTTGGTGTGAGGCCCGGTATAAGGTCCTAGCCGTTCATATTCCTCCGCTACCTCGCACACCCACCCTTTGTTGCATCCCCGACCCTGGGTCCTCGCCGGTCCCATTATTCCCATATTTCAGGGTGGACCCCGACCACGACGACAGTTTGGGATCGAACCAAACTCCTTCGCCGGTAGATGCAACCCCTCATAGACCGCAATACCGTGGGGACTTTAAGCTTCCCCAGCTACCAAATGATCTTCGGGCTGCAAGTGTTCTACGGACAAAGCCGTGGGGACTTTAAGCTTCCCCAGCTACCAAATGCACCCTAGGATTCAAGTGTTCTCCGGTAAAGCGAGTCCGTTGATGTACGAGAGGTGGAAATACAATTGGCTACTCCGTCCCATTCCAGATCTTATGGTTAACACGGGTATTACGGCACAAGAATCACTGGACGACATTTGTTGTTTAATCCTAGATGGATATAAACCCTTGCAATGGAACCTCCACCATATCAACACAATCCATGGTTCCATTGCCCACCACATAGTCATATTCATAGTTATGAAAATAGTGGTTTTGCTTTTTATGCAATAGTGATGAACATAGTACTTTGCAAGTAATTTGGTAAAAATACTCAAATGACATGAGCAAGCGATGAACTTGCCTTTCTTGACAAGATTATGCAGGCAAGGGTCTTCGATACGCAATAACTCCAACTTCTGAAAGAGCATCATCGTCCGGTAAGGACGATGTTTAAAAGATTGCCAAGGATGCTATAATGCATAAGTATGAGATGCAATCGTTCTAAGCGTGACCTAACCCCGATGATTTAGGATTAGTGAGTTGTGATGATTAGTTTTGGGTGTGTTGCACTTTTAGAGTGATTCACAATCAAGGTTCTTATTCAGGGTTGTGTTGTTTTAGAATCATAAGCAGGTAGTAAATGCATAGTAATAATCATACACACCCAGGAATAGTAGTTGTATAATAAGTAAAGAGCAGTTGTCAATTTTAAGTCTAATGTTGCATGGTTGATGATTACTTATTATATATTTCAAAAGAATAACTTTTGAAGAACATGTTCTTGAATAAAGAACAAGTATGATAATTAGATTGACGGGGTTCTATGGTTTACTATGGTTCTAATTGGTTTCTGGAGTAAGGATTAGATGGACATTGAGTTAAACCTAGGCATCCTAAGCAATTAGTTATTCAGGACTGCTATCAAGGTTGGTTCATCTTGCTGGTGATAGCTAGCTAGGGTTTATAGGTCTTATAAGGCAGGGTTGATGATGATTCTTTATTTACTTCAAAAGAATAACTTTTGAAGAACATACTTCTTAAATAATAAGAAGTATATCAATTAGGGTTGAGATGGTCTAGATTTTACTTTGGTTCTATTAAGTAAGGAATAATTGGCTCCTAAATAGGATGGTTGATAAGTATCCAACACTAGTAGGGTTTAGTGGAATATGGTTATGTAATGATAAATATTGAACATAGATGCTATTGGAGTTCATCACAATGGTGTGATGCTAAATAGGGATAATTGAGGGTGATGGCTTTGGTAATAGGATCTAGGGTTTGCACTTGGTTGATCCTACTTGATCAATTAGGTCTAATGGTATGCATACATGGAATACTAAATTATTGATAATAGGGCTCCTATATTTTATGTGGCATGGCAAGCACTTAATTGCTAGTTATGGTTCTAGGGATCAAAAGCAAGGTATCATTATCACATGTTCTAACCTAAGGTTTAGGTTTAGACACAATTTAGGGTTCATATTGGTTAATGAAGCTAGGGTTCCTATTTGGATTAGGGTTTTATGAATCACATAAAATTATGAGGTTATCACTTTGTTTATAATGGAACTAGGGTTTCCTAATTATCCTATAATTCTTGGATTAATAACTTCATTAATAAAGTTGAAGTTATTAATAACTTTGAAATAAAAATAATATTGGATTTGACATTTTATTATTTTTAATGAATTAATAATTAGGTTAATTAGGGTTTAAATCCTTCTAATAAGGATTTAACAAAATAATAAATAAAGAAAATTAGTTTTAATGTTTTCTTTATTTATTTACTGGTTTTTATTTAATTTTGAAAGTTTTCCTAATTATTGAATTTTTATTAAATTTGGAATTATAATTAAAGGCTTAAATAACAAGTATTAAATAATTGAATTTTTATTAAAAATAAAAATTTCATTTTTATATTTTTATTGGATAGAATTTTCTTTTCTAAGAATTTTAATATCTCATTTATATTTTTCTGACTTAAATTGGATTTTCTAAATTTATTTGAAGTTGCAGATATTATTAAATTTGAAATAAAAGGAAATCTGCTAAAGCTACCCGGACAGAACACCCACACAGTCCATGACTGGTGGGCCGTGTCCACGCTGGCGGCCACGTGGTGCCGACGTGGCAACCATGTGCCTCACCGGCGGCCAGTGGTGGTCGCCGCCGGCGATTTCGGGTTCCCGCGGGGGCGTGCGCATGCTCGCTGGAAAGAGGACGCCGAGGCGATTCTCCTGGTGGTGGCGCCGCTCCGGTTTGGTCACCGGAGCGTGCCCGGCGGTGATGGTCTGCGGCGGTTTCCGACGAGCATCGGCGACAGCGAGCTATGGTGCGTTCTAGGATGCAATAGGAGGCTCATGAGAAGCGCATGCTCACCCTGATGATGATGGGCTTGAAGGGGAGGTCGATGGAGCTCGAACGGTGGCGATTTCGTCCATGGCCGTGGCGGCGGTGGTCGGGGAAAATGGCCAAATTCGCCATGTACGGGGCCTCCCAGCTCGCACGCGTCGACGAGGAGAACGAGGAGAAGATGGCGGTGACGGGAGTATCCACGGCGAAGCTCGGGACTGCCTCAGTCGCCGGCGAGGATGAACGGCCGGGCGAGCTAGGGTTTCGGAATTGGGAAGAAATAGGCAGAGAGAGGGAAAATGGAGGTTTCCTTCACCTTTTATAGGAGCTACGGGGTGCGCTGGAGGTCATAAACGGCGGCGGCGACCGCGGGACGTGGCGTCGGCGTCGCGGTGGCGAGCTCCTGTGCGTCCAGGACGAAGACGAAGACGACGACGTCTCCTTCGTCTTTATCCCCGCGAATCGTTACGTGGGCGTCTGTTGGGCTGAAATGCTGGGCTTGCTGGGCTGGCTCAGGTGAGCCAGGTATGGTTTTTCCCTCTTTTTCTTTTTCTTTTATTTTCTATTTTAATTTCTTGTTTTGAATTCTGTTTTGAATTCAGATTTAGATTATTTTCTATCTTGCAGGTATTGCTCATTTAATTCATACAAGGATTAGTCCAGGGTACTGCAAAGTCTTGAGTGGTGTATTTGCAAATTTGATTTGATATTATATCATTGGTTTTATTATTGTTATTATTGTGATTTGAATTCAAATACCCATATGGACATGAATTTAAATATTATCTTCGAAAATACCCAAATTGTTTTCCAAATGGTAGTTTTCTTACTTACTGATATATAGAGTTGTATTTGGTATTACTTTGCAATAAACAAGCTCAAAGTAATATTTAATCATGGACTTCTAATAAGAAGTGATTTAATGGCATGAATTCATGTGCTAAAATATCTCTAAGGACTTGATCACAATTTTGATTATTTGGTTACTTGCATATGATTTTATGTGAACACTCATTTATTAAGACCTTGTAAAGTTTATCTTAATCCTATTCCAATTTTAATACTAGTATTATATTTTAATAACACCTTGATATACATAGAGTAGGTACTACTCTCATCATGGTTTGGTCTTGGTTATAATGATAAATGGTTAATCACCACCATGGTTTAATTATAGGGTTTAGCACGAGGTTATTCTTATGTTCCATAATTGGAGCATAAGATACCCCTAGTGAACAATTATAGGGCTCAATTCTATTCACCTATTGGCACTTGATTTGAATCTCACATATGGCCTAGGTTTATATTATGATCACCATAGTGATGCCTAAACTAGGGTTATGATATAATTCTGGGTTGTAGAATTGAGATAACACCATAGTGTATTGGCTAGGGTTTAATCTCCCCTAACCATGATATTATGATTACTTGCTTCATATCTTATGTGCTTCTCTAATCTCTAAGGATTTGAGAATTGGTTTTATCTTCTAATTATTATCCTCAATTAATCATTAAAGTAACTATATTGGTTATAGTTCTTTTTATAGTTAACTTTGGTCATATGGATGTATGGTCTCTCACCCTATAAAGTATAGAGTTTTACTCTAAGGTTTTCTTATGTTTCTTAGGTGAAGAATAGGTGGAATGTGATTGTGGTAGGATTCTACTTATGATCACCATGTGATTCACAAGTTAAGGTTGGGACATAAGCCTATGGTTTCTTACTAGTTACCCCCCTATGATTTCATGTGGTGAATCTTATCTACTTATCCTATTAGGGTTTAACTTATCCTCACATACTTCAAAAGCATGATCATGGATTAGGCATGATCAACTTGTTCTTAACATCTCTACCTCAAGTTCTTAGGGTTTATGATCATCACTCAATTTATAATGACCAAGGTTTGGCTTCCTAAGTTATCTCTCATTAAATGGGTTCTCACTTCCATGATCAAGCATGGTCTTGATCAATCAAGGTATAGCACATCTAATTTACCTTCTTGTATGGGACTACTATGGTTGCCTTGTTAATTTATATCCCAAGAGAATGCCTGAGATATTCTGCTAGGGTTCTATTCAAACAATGATGATATGGTCATCTGGTATATGAATAGTTCTCTCCCTCACATTCAAGTGTTGCCTCAACTACTTGAGTGTAACACCATAGCTTGGGCTCTCTTATAAAGGAATGGTTATTCTAAGGTTTATGGTGTACTCACAATATCTCAATAGGTATTAAGTCTAAAACTCCACTTGACTATCTTGATTGAGTTAATCTCCTCCTTACTTTATCATTTCATGGATATGGTATTATTCCATGTGATATTAGGTTATCTCACCACTCCAAGGGAAATGGTTTTCAACCTAATACTTTAGTTCAAAAGTTGTTCTTTATTCTTAAATAGGTAAAGCTTGAATTGATATGAATGGTCTCTCTCATTTGGGGATGACTTGAATATTATCCCAAGGTTATGGTCTTAGGATGATGTTTTGATTACATGGATGTATAACTAAGATTTATCTTAAGCTTTGTCATTGCTTCTCTAATAATTAATATAGAACTCTCACCTCTCTAGGTTTGATGTATAATAATTTGGAATGTAGAAGAATATATACTTCTTGAGTGGATCTCCTTGTTATGTTTCCAAGATTAAAGTAGAATGGATATCATAGGGTTTATGAGCATGGATTAGTTTAAGACATGGAGAAGATAAGTGAAGAATAGTTTCTCCAATTATTATTACTTGATTTCCAATTAAATGGATGTTCATATGTTATGGCAAGGAACATCATGTTGTGATCTTTAATAAGATCAAGTAGTTGATCCTTGATTAATAAGTTCCTGTGTTGATTTTATTTTCATTTGATCTAACCCCTTAGATCAAATCACCTCTACCCAAAACAAGGTTTTATCAAAGTCACATTGAGGTTTATAGCGCTTGACTTGATGAGCTACTTCAATTCCACCAAGATCAAGTGAAACTTCAGTTATGTGACTGTTTTACTTTAAAGCGCGAAAATTCCCGGATTTTCTATGCATGAATGCAATGCACACATCTGTTTCCTCTATATTTGTAACCCCAATACCTGGGATATTACAGTCTACCCCTTAAACTAAACTTCGTCCTCGAAGTTTGAACTCTCTCACGTTTCCGGAGTGTGGATCTGACTTGTGCAGACTACAACATTTCTCGAACTTCGTATTGATCTTACTGGATATAATTGAATATATCCCTTGTCCAGATTCTTCCTGGAATCCATTATGGTTTGTCTCTGAATATTAGTTTCTTACTCCAGTTCTATGATTTTTCTCTGTAATCTAATAATACCTGTCTCTGAACCATGGCTCTTACTTTGATTTATTGATTTCTTCCAACTCTATAAGCTTGTTTCATTTCTCATTGAAGATTCAATGATTAAGACTTCTTCTTGTCCTGACAGTCTTAATTGAGGACTAATTGGATAACATTCTCCTATTTGATAAAATAGGTCTTTGTTTTCCCTTACTACCAAAAGTGCAATAATAGGATTTAGTAAGGTACTTATTCATAGAATTGATCATGATGATTTATTCCTCGAAGAATGGATTAGACTCATTTAGCCCATCCAATCATGGTTTATAGTTGATACCTATAACTACTTTGGGTTATTTAGGTTCCATGAAAGGAATCATTCGGATAGACTTTAGTTTTGGTAGGGTCAATCTCCTTTGGTCTTTGGCATTCTTGAGCTTTATTTGGCTTACGGTATTTTCTTCGTCCAACTTCTTTATGCTTGACTTACTTAAGCTTTCGTACTTCTGAGTAAATACTACTCACTTTCTCAAGTTATAATCCACTTCACGCTTCCTCGAGTATAAATCTCGGCTTCTGGTCTGACATCCTTCTGAAAGTAGTGTTCAACAATCTTATGAAAATAAGATCGAACTTCCTCTCAGTTCAGACCTTCTTCATCTATCTTACTCAAAATATTGAGTTATTGTACATCCAACTCAGTCTTTACTCTACCCCTTAGAGTTTTCTTATGGTCTTCAGCTCCTTTTCTTCCAACTATTGAGCTTAGAAAATTGGTCTGGGTCTAGCTTATGGTTTGTACTTGTTCTAAGGTCTCGCGAAGAATGTTTGTGGTGTATCCACTCAATTGTGGACATCCAATGTGAATCCTTCGACTAAATGATTATAGATCTATTTATTTGGCTGACAAGATTTTTATTTGTTCACAAACTTTTGTTACCAATAATTAAATCGGGGACTATTTGTAATACCACTGATACCAGCTGTGGTTATTAAACCAACTGTGGCTATTTGATATCCAAAAGTGGATTCTAGTATAGGTTCTGACCAATTGGTCGGGACATCTTCTACTCCATCTTCCAGTATTAATCCTATACCAACTGTGGTCTTCTGATATCAACTATGGTCTTCTTATATCTGCTATGGTTTTACAGATCATCTTCCTTCCTTTTTGGGTTTATTTAGCAAGAAAAACCACGAGCTGACACTATGAATATAGTATCTTAAGTGATTTCTCATGCATTCCCTCTTTTATATTGACTATGGATCTGCTTCAGCTTCACCATAATCATCATATTTCTGACCTTCATGCTTCTTTTGTACAAAAGTACCCCTCTGTTGAGGTAAAGCATGATTCCATATTGATACTTCCTTCAGAGTATTGTGGTTACTTCCCACAACTTTTCTTTCTTTGTGTGATGAACCTTCATCTTGTCTTTAAGATCTTTAGAATTCGTCACTTCCTCACACGTTTACCATTACCCTCTAGATCTATAGCATCAAGTAACGACTTGATATTGCAACATGCATTTGCATATCAAAGTCAAACTTCATGTATGGATCTGGTCAAACAAGGAAAATCCAATAAAATCCAAGAAAATTCAGCTTTGTGCTTATAATCCACACCATCATAAGCCTGAATATAATAGTTGAGTAAGACATCTCTAAACATCAGGCTCTGATGTGTAGTATATAACACCACATAAGATAGGTTTATGTCGTGATACTTAGCACGAATACGTGGATTTCTACTATTTGTCTCAATATTTATCTTAATTGCACCTTTGCAAGGAGATAACCTTGAAACAAAGTGGTTTGGGATAGTTAAGGTTAACCTAATTTTATTTGGGAGTACTACTTAACTTAGTATTATTCCATATATAAGTGCTATTGAGGACTATTTTGTATGATACCTCACATGATGTATTTTGGTTCTAACCTGGCTACTCTAAACACATAGCTATTGGAATATAGCTCCTATACTTTCAAGTGTTTCTACCATAAACATATGGTCATGATGTGCTTGGCACACTTCCCATATTTTTGGAACACAATTCTTGCACTATTGTTTAGCACTTGACTTCTTATTGTACTTCTCCTAAATATTTATGATGTTCTAATCCATCACATAACGATTCTCAGGTGAATCATATAGGATTTCTATTTCTACCATGTAAGTAGGCATATATTATTCCTATCACTCTTCCTTACCTCCCATGATTGACTCATCATGGTCTATACTACTTCATATTACTCATAGCTAGTTTTCACTTGCTATCAATTGTTTCACATGTCTAGATAATTTTACTTACTCATTACTTATCTTGGTCTACACCTTCTATTAGGATATCTTAATTATCTTCATCAATTGATATAACTCCTATTACCAGTCTGGATAACTCTTATTTAATCATAACATATGTTGGTACACATCTTCCACTAGGATATCTTCCTTATGGTTGTATCCTCTCTTTGGACTACCATTATTGTATACCAACTGGGGTCTACTCATCTATTGTTTAAGGACTTCATGGTCTACTATATGTTTGGGATTAGTTACTAACTTTGGAAGGATAGGTAAGAAATGTTGACTCAAGTGTGTCAGGATTATTCTCAAGTGAATATCCATCTCAAGTCATTAGAAGTATTGGGTTTAACTAAGATAACTTCCTATAGACACTACCAATCCTATAGGTCTCCTTTAAAGGGTTTTAATCCTAAGGTCAAAGCATTTGCTCTGATACCAACTGTGGTGACCCGGCATACCACCGCATGGTGTAGTATGCAAGTCTGATATAACACCAATGAAACACCGTTCCACTAGTATTATATCGCTCAGAGTGGTACAACAGAAACATATGCGGGTCCAAGGTATGTCTATAGAATTACAGCATTGACTCTGTTACAAAAGATCATCACAGCCTCCTACTTTACAATGAGGTAAATCTGCAAATAAACTCCAGAAGAATGACTCGTATTCTAAGCCTATCACGAACTCTATTTGAAGAATATTTAACTAGCTATAGAGGCTAAGAATAGATTCTAGCTAAATAGGAGCTAGGTTTAGGAAGCTAGTTCCTTTTCTATTGCTAAACTAGGTTTTCTCCTTGTTGGATGTGGTGTCTGACTCTTCTGACATGGTTCTGTCTCTTGAAGTAGTTGGTGTCTCTTCGGCCTTCGAGTTGCACTGTAGATCCTCCTTTGATGCCTCCAAACCTAAGCAGGGGATTTAAGAGTGGGATGAGTACGAGCGTACTCAACAAGTTCATTTTAGGAAAGAGGTGTTTAATGCACTAGCTACAGCCACAGACCAGAAAGTCATAGGCAATGCAAGTTTTTGTAAACATTTCTTCAAAAGGTTGCTTTTATTCTGAAGAGCTATGTCCGTCAGCCTTCACCGGTTGACTAGAACTTCATGGAGTTCCTTTCCAGCTGTTCAGTTCCATATCCCGGAACAGGGAGTGACTGGTCACAGATACACTGCAGAGGTGTGTTGCTTTACCCATAAGAGATCTTAACCTTGGTGCCAACCGGGAATGACCCGTCCACACTTCCTTTGGTGTGAGGCCCGGTATAAGGTCCTAGCCGTTCATATTCCTCCGCTACCTCGCACACCCACCCTTTGTTGCATCCCCGACCCTGGGTCCTCGCCGGTCCCATTATTCCCATATTTCAGGGTGGACCCCGACCACGACGACAGTTTGGGATCGAACCAAACTCCTTCGCGGTAGATGCAACCCCTCATAGACCGCAATACCGTGGGACTTTAAGCTTCCCCAGCTACCAAATGATCTTCTGCTGCAAGTGTTCTACGGACAAAGCCGTGGGGACTTTAAGCTTCCCCAGCTACCAAATGCACCCTAGGATTCAAGTGTTCTCCGGTAAAGCGAGTCCGTTGATGTACGAGAGGTGGAAATACAATTGGCTACTCCGTCCCATTCCAGATCTTATGGTTAACACGGGTATTACGGCACAAGAATCACTGGACGACATTTGTTGTTTAATCCTAGATGGATGTAAACCCTTGCAATGGAACCTCCACCATATCAACACAATCCATGGTTCCATTGCCCACCACATAGTCATATTCATAGTTATGAAAATAGTGGTTTTGCTTTTTATGCAATAGTGATGAACATAGTACTTTGCAAGTAATTTGGTAAAAATACTCAAATGACATGAGCAAGCGATGAACTTGCCTTTCTTGACTGCAAGATTATGCAGGCAAGGGTCTTCGATACGCAATAACTCCAACTTCTGAAAGAGCATCATCGTCCGTAAGGACGATGTTTAAAAGATTGCCAAGGATGCTATAATGCATAAGTATGAGATGCAATCGTTCTAAGCGTGACCTAACCCCGATGATTTAGGATTAGTGAGTTGTGATGATTAGTTTTGGGTGTGTTGCACTTTTAGAGTGATTCACAATCAAGGTTCTTATTCAGGGTTGTGTTGTTTTAGAATCATAAGCAGGTGGTAAATGCATAGTAATAATCATACACACCCAGGAATAGTAGTTGTATAATAAGTAAAGAGCAGTTGTCAATTTTAAGTCTAATGTTGCATGGTTGATGATTACTTATTATATATTTCAAAAGAATAACTTTTGAAGAACATGTTCTTGAATAAAGAACAAGTATGATAATTAGATTGACGGGGTTCTATGGTTTACTATGGTTCTAATTGGTTTCTGGAGTAAGGATTAGATGGACATTGAGTTAAACCTAGGCATCCTAAGCAATTAGTTATTCAGGACTGCTATCAAGGTTGGTTCATCTTGCTGGTGATAGCTAGCTAGGGTTTATAGGTCTTATAAGGCAGAGTTGATGATGATTCTTTATTTACTTCAAAAGAATAACTTTTGAAGAACATACTTCTTAAATAATAAGAAGTATATCAATTAGGGTTGAGGTGGTCTAGATTTTACTGTTGGTTCTATTAAGTAAGGAATAATTGGCTCCTAAATAGGATGGTTGATAAGTATCCAACACTAGTAGGGTTTAGTGGAATATGGTTATGTAATGATAAATATTGAACATAGATGCTATTGGAGTTCATCACAATGGTGTGATGCTAAATAGGGATAATTGAGGGTGATGGCTTTGGTAATAGGATCTAGGGTTTGCACTTGGTTGATCCTACTTGATCAATTAGGTCTAATGGTATGCATACATGGAATACTAAGTTATTGATAATAGGGCTCCTATATTTTATGTGGCATGGCAAGCACTTAATTGCTAGTTATGGTTCTAGGGATCAAAAGCAAGGTATCATTATTACATGTTCTAACCTAAGGTTTAGGTTTAGACACAATTTAGGGTTCATATTGGTTAATGAAGCTAGGGTTCCTATTTGGATTAGGGTTTTATGAATCACATAAAATTATGAGGTTATCACTTTGTTTATAATGGAACTAGGGTTTCCTAATTATCCTATAATTCTTGGATTAATAACTTCATTAATAAAGTTGAAGTTTTTAGTAACTTTGAAATAAAAATAATATTGGATTTGACATTTTATTATTTTTAATGAATTAATAATTAAAGTAATTATTAATTAGGGTTTAAATCCTTCTAATAAGGATTTAACAAAATAATAAATAAAGAAAATTAGTTTTAATGTTTTCTTTATTTATTTACTGGTTTTTATTTAATTTGGAAAGTTTTCCTAATTATTGAATTTTTATTAAATTTGGAATTATAATTAAAGGCTTAAATAACAAGTATTAAATAATTGAATTTTTATTAAAAAATAAAAATTTCATTTTTATATTTTTATTGGATAGAATTTTCTTTTCTAAGAATTTTAATATCTCATTTATATTTTTCTGACTTAAATTGGATTTTCTAAATTTATTTGAAGTTGATATTATTAAATTTGAAATAAAAGGAAATCTGCTAAAGCTACCCGGACAGAACACCCACACAGTCCATGACTGGTGGGCCGTGTCCACGCTGGCGGCCACGTGGTGCCGACGTGGCAACCATGTGCCTCACCGGCGGCCAGTGGTGGTCGCCGCCGGCGATTTCGGCCGCGCTGCGCATGCTCGGCCGAGAGACGCCGAGGCGATTCTCCTGGTGGTGGCGCGCCTCCGGTTTGGTCACCGGAGCGCTCCGGGCGGTGATGGTCTGCGGCGGTTTCCGACGAGCATCGGCGACAGCGAGCTATGGTGCTCTAGGATGCAATAGGAGGCTCATGAGAAGCGCATGCTCACCCTGATGATGATGGGCTTGAAGGGGAGGTCGATGGAGCTCGGGTGGCGATTTCGTCCATGGCCGTGGCGGCGGTGGTCGGGGAAAATGGCCAAATTCGCCACACGGGGCCTCCCAGCTTGCACGCGTCGACGAGGAGAACGAGGAGAAGATGGCGGTGACGGGAGTATCCACGGCGAGGCTCGGGACTGCCTCAGTCGCCGGCGAGGATGAACGACCGGGCGAGCTAGGGTTTCGGAATTGGGGAGAAATGGGCAGAGAGAGGGGAAATGGAGGTTTCCTTCACCTTTTATAGGAGCTACGGGGTGCGCTGGTCATAAACGGCGGCGGCGACCGCGGGACGTGGCGTCGGCGTCGCGGTGGCGAGCTCCTGTGCGTCCAGGACGAAGACGAAGACGACGACGTCTCCTTCGTCTTTATCCCCGCGAATCGTTACGTGGGCGTCTGTTGGGCTGAAATGCTGGGTTGCTGGGCTGGCTCGTGGGCCGCCGTGCTGGGCTGCGGTGGTGGGCTGTGGCGTCCAGGTGAGCCAGGTATGGTTTTTCTCTCCTTTCCTTTTTCTTTTATTTTCTATTTAAATTTCTTGTTTTGAATTCTGTTTTGAATTCAGATTTAGATTATTTTCAATCTTGCAGGTATTGCTCATTTAATTCATACAAGGATTAGTCCAGGGTACTGCAAAGTCTTGAGTGGTGTATTTGCAAATTTGATTTGATATTATATCATTGGTTTTATTATTGTTATTATTGTGATTTGAATTCAAATACCCATATGGACATGAATTTAAATATTATCTTCGAAAATACCCAAATTGTTTTCCAAATGGTAGTTTTCTTACTTACTGATATATAGAGTTGTATTTGGTATTACTTTGCAATAAACAAGCTCAAAGTAATATTTAATCATGGACTTCTAATAAGAAGTGATTTAATGGCATGAATTCATGTGCTAAAATATCTCTAAGGACTTGATCACAATTTTGATTATTTGGTTACTTGCATATGATTTTATGTGAACACTCATTTATTAAGACCTTGTAAAGTTTATCTTAATCCTATTCCAATTTTAATACTAGTATTATATTTTAATAACACCTTGATATACATAGAGTAGGTACTACTCTCATCATGGTTTGGTCTTGGTTATAATGATAAATGGTTAATCACCACCATGGTTTAATTATAGGGTTTAGCACGAGGTTATTCTTATGTTCCATAATTGGAGCATAAGATACCCCTAGTGAACAATTATAGGGCTCAATTCTATTCACCTATTGGCACTTGATTTGAATCTCACATATGGCCTAGGTTTATATTATGATCACCATAGTGATGCCTAAACTAGGGTTATGATATAATTCTGGGTTGTAGAATTGAGATAACACCATAGTGTATTGGCTAGGGTTTAATCTCCCCTAACCATGATATTATGATTACTTGCTTCATATCTTATGTGCTTCTCTAATCTCTAAGGATTTGAGAATTGGTTTTATCTTCTAATTATTATCCTCAATTAATCATTAAAGTAACTATATTGGTTATAGTTCTTTTTATAGTTAACTTTGGTCATATGGATGTATGGTCTCTCACCCTATAAAGTATAGAGTTTTACTCTAAGGTTTTCTTATGTTTCTTAGGTGAAGAATAGGTGGAATGTGATTGTGGTAGGATTCTACTTATGATCACCATGTGATTCACAAGTTAAGGTTGGGACATAAGCCTATGGTTTCTTACTAGTTACCCCCCTATGATTTCATGTGGTGAATCTTATCTACTTATCCTATTAGGGTTTAACTTATCCTCACATACTTCAAAAGCATGATCATGGATTAGGCATGATCAACTTGTTCTTAACATCTCTACCTCAAGTTCTTAGGGTTTATGATCATCACTCAATTTATAATGACCAAGGTTTGGCTTCCTAAGTTATCTCTCATTAAATGGGTTCTCACTTCCATGATCAAGCATGGTCTTGATCAATCAAGGTATAGCACATCTAATTTACCTTCTTGTATGGGACTACTATGGTTACCTTGTTAATTCATATCCCAAGAGAATGCCTGAGATATTCTGCTAGGGTTCTATTCAAACAATGATGATATGGTCATCTGGTATATGAATAGTTCTCTCCCTCACATTCAAGTGTTGCCTCAACTACTTGAGTGTAACACCATAGCTTGGGCTCTCTTATAAAGGAATGGTTATTCTAAGGTTTATGGTGTACTCACAATATCTCAATAGGTATTAAGTCTAAAACTCCACTTGACTATCTTGATTGAGTTAATCTCCTCCTTACTTTATCATTTCATGGATATGGTATTATTCCATGTGATATTAGGTTATCTCACCACTCCAAGGGAAATGGTTTTCAACCTAATACTTTAGTTCAAAAGTTGTTCTTTATTCTTAAATAGGTAAAGCTTGAATTGATATGAATGGTCTCTCTCATTTGGGGATGACTTGAATATTATCCCAAGGTTATGGTCTTAGGATGATGTTTTGATTACATGGATGTATAACTAAGATTTATCTTAAGCTTTGTCATTGCTTCTCTAATAATTAATATAGAACTCTCACCTCTCTAGGTTTGATGTATAATAATTTGGAATGTAGAAGAATATATACTTCTTGAGGGAATCTCCTTGTTATGTTTCCAAGATTAAAGTAGAATGGATATCATAGGGTTTATGAGCATGGATTAGTTTAAGACATGGAGAAGATAAGTGAAGAATAGTTTCTCCAATTATTATTACTTGATTTCCAATTAAATGGATGTTCATATGTTATGGCAAGGAACATCATGTTGTGATCTTTAATAAGATCAAGTAGTTGATCCTTGATTAATAAGTTCCTGTGTTGATTTTATTTTCATTTGATCTAACCCCTTAGATCAAATCACCTCTACCCAAAACAAGGTTTTATCAAAGTCACATTGAGGTTTATAGCGCTTGACTTGATGAGCTACTTCAATTCCACCAAGATCAAGTGAAACTTCTGTGACTGTTTTACTTTAAAGCGCGAAAATTCCCCGGATTTTCTATGCATGAATGCAATGCACACATCTGTTTCCTCTATATTTGTAACCCCAATACCTGGGATATTACATTACACGAACCAAATCCACTACACCAAGTCCGATCATCACGAGAAAAGATGTAGCTTCAAAGGCGAACACTCAAAGTGTTCATCATATCATTCATATGACTCATGCTCTACCTTTCGTATCCCGTGTTCCGAGACCATGTCTGTACATGCTAGGCTCGTCAAGGCAACCTTAGTATCCGCGTGTGCAAATCTGGCTTGCACCCGTTGTATGCACATGTAGAGTCTATCACACCCGATCATCACGAGATGCTTCAAACGACAAGTCTTAGCAACGGTGCATACTAAGGATGAACACTTTATTATCTTGATATTTAGTGAGAGGGATCATCTTATAATGCTACCGTCGCGATCTAAGCAAGATAAGATGCATAAAGGATTAACATCACATGCAATTCATAATATGTGATATGATATGGCCTTTCTTCTTGTGCTTTTGATCTCCATCTCCAAAGCACATGATCATGATCTCCATCATCACCAGCATTGCACCAAGGTCCATGGCGCCGCTTCATGGGTGTCCATCACTTATAGCTACTATGACAACTACTTGAAATAAAGCTATTACATGATGAATAGACACGCAGGTCTTTAACAAAAATTAAAGACAACCATTAGGCTCCTGCCGGTTGCCATAATACAACAATGAACATCTCATACATCAAATATAATCATCATCACATCATGGCCATATCACATCACCAAACCCTGCAAAAACAAGTTAGACGCCTCTAATTTGGTTTGCATATTTTACGTGGTTTAGGGTTTTCGAGTAAGATCCAATCTACCTACGAACATGAACCACAACGGTGATACTAGTGTTGACAATAGAAAGTGCAAATTGGAATCTTCACTATGGTGGGAGAGACAGACACCCGCAAAGCCACTTATGCAATACAAGTTGCATGTCAAGCGTGGAGCAAGTCTCATGAGACGCGGTCATGTAAAGTTAGCCCGGCCGCTTCATCCCACCATCCCGCAAGATGCAAAGTACACAAACTAAAGCAACAAAAGCATCAACGCCCACAAAACCATTGTGTTCTACTCGTGCAACCATCTATGCATAGACATGGCTCTGATACCATGATGGGGTTCGTAGCATAGAAAACAAATTTTCCTACCGCAAAGACGAATAAATCCAAGATCTAATCTATGGAACACCCAAGATCTAATCTACAAGATCGAAGCAACGAGATTGATATGAGACTAACCCTCGAAGATTTCCAAAGCCTACGAGATCAGATCTCGTTGTTGATGTAGACGATCATCCCCAGTGCTGCAATCCGGCAGCACTTCCGTACTCGGCCGCGCGTACGGTGTCGATGAAGCCCTTCCTCTCCCCGTTCCAGCGGGCAGCGGAGGTGTGGTAGATCTCCACGGAATCCCAGCAGCACGACGGCGTGGTGGTGGTGGTGGAGAAGAATTGCTGCAGGGCTTCGCTAAGCCTGCGCAGCATATGGAGGAAGAAGAGAGGGCGGCCAGGGTTCTTGGATGGGTGCCTTGGCCACCCACCCCTCCTCTTTATATAGGTGGGGGTCGGCCTAGGGTTTCCCCTAGGGCCCACCTACCCCCTTTGGCCGGCCACATGGGGAGGGAAAACTCCTCCCCCAAGTATTCCCCTTATCTCCTAATTTAAACCATTTATTTTAGGAGATAGATCTTATCTCTAGATTTAAACCATTTAAACTAGAGATAGATCTTATCTCTAAGGCCTAGGCCCACATGTCATGGTGGGTAGGACCCACTATGCCATGTGGCGCCTATGTGGCCTCTCCCGGGGTGGGCCCACTGGTGGCCCTCTAGAACCTTCTAGAAGCTCCGGTCAAAACACCGGACTTTTTCCCGAACCCCGGAAATTGACTTCCCATATATGAATCTTATTCTCCGGACCATTCCGGACCTCCTCGTGATGTCCCGGATCCCATCCGAGACTCCGAACAAAACTTCGGACTCCAACTCATATTCCGAATCTACTTATGCGACATCGAACCTTAAGCGCGTCACCCTACGGTTCGCGAACTATGCAGACATGGTCGAGACTCCTCTCCGAGCAATAACCAATAGCGGGATCCTGGAGATCCATAATGGCTCCCACATATTCAACGATGACTTAGTGATTGATTGAACCATTTACATACGATGCCAATTCCCTTTGTCTCGCGATATTTTACTTGTCCGAGGTTTGATCATCGGTATCTCCATACCTTGTTCAACCTCGTACGAAGTACTCTTTACTCGTATGGTATGTGATCTCTTATGAACTATTCATATGCTTGCAAGCTAATCAGATGACATTCCACCGAGAGGGCCCGAGTATATCTATCCGTCATCAGGATGGACAAATCCCACCGTTGATCCATATGCCTCAACTCACACTTTCCAAATACTTAATCCCACCTTTATTGTCACCCATTTACGCAATGACGTTTGATGTAATCAAAGTACCCTTTCAGTGTAAGTGATTTACATGATCTCATGGTCGAAGGATTAAGACAACTATGTATTGAAAGCTTATAGCAAATGAACTTAATGACTTGATCTTATGCTACGCTCATTTGGGTGTGTGTCCATTATATCATTCAACTAATGACATAACCTTGTTATTAATAACATCCAATGTTCATGATCACGAAACCATGATCATCTATTAATCAACAAGCTAGTTATACAAGAGGCTTACTAGGGACTCCTTGTTGTTTACATAACACACATGTATCAATGTTTCAGTTAATACAATTATAGCATGGTATATAAACATTTATCATAAACACAAAGATATTATAATAACCACTTTATTATTGCCTCTTGGGCATATCTCCAACACTTTATGCTTGTCTTGAAGTACTATTCATGAAAAGTCTTTGCTTTATGATTCACTTGTTTACTCATGTCATTACCATTGTTTTGATCGCTGCATTCATTACATATATTTACAAATAGTATGATCAAGTTTATGATGGCATGTCACAGAAATTATCTTTGTTATCGCTTTACCCGCTCGCGAGAGCACTAAGTTGGGGATGCTGATACGCTCCAACGATCGATAATTTCTTATGTTCCATGCTACTTTATTGATGATACCACATGTTTTATGCACATTATATGTCGATTTACGCATTTTCCTGGAACTAACCTATTAACAAGATGTCGAAGAGCCGTTGCTGTTTTTGTTTTTGGTTTCGTAAATCCTAGTAACGAAATATTCTCGAATTGGACGAAATCAATGCCCGGGTCCTATTTTTGCACGAAGCCCGTAAGACCGGGGAGTCGGGGGCCACGAGGTGGCCGATGACGCGGCGCGCCTGCCCTGGCCGCGCGGCCCTGCCACCTGGGCCCTCGTGCCGCCTCTGACCTGCCCTTCCGCCTACAAATAGCCTCCGCGCGAAACCCCAGTACCGAGAGCCACGATACGGAAAACCTTCCAGAGACGCCGCCGCCGCGAATCCCATCTCGGGATTCAAGAGCCTCCGGCACCGCCGGAGAGGGGATTCATCTCCCGGAGGACTCTACACCGCCATGGTCGCTCCGGAGTGATGAGTGAGTAGTTCACCCCCGGACTATGGGTCCATAGCAGTAGCTAGATGGTCGTCTTCTCCTAATTGTGCTTCATTGTTGGATCTTGTGAGCTGCCTAACATGATCAAGATCATCTATCTGTAATACTATATGTTGTGTTTGTCGGGATCCGATGGATAGAGAATACTATGTTATGGTGATTATCAATCTATTGTTTATGTGTTGTTTATGATCTTGCATGCTCTCCGTTATTAGTAGAGGCTCCAAGTTTTTGCTCTTAACTCCAAGAGGGAGTATTTATGCTCGATAGTGGGTTCATGCCTTCATTGACACCTGGGACAGTGACAGAAAGTTCTAAGGTTGTGATGTGCTGTTGCCACTAGGGATAAAACATTGATTCTATGTCTAAGGATGTAGTTGTCGATTACATTACGCACCATACTTAATGCAATTGTCTGTTGCTTTGCAACTTGAATGGGGTTCGGATGATAACCTGAAGGTGGACTTTTTAGGCATAGATGCAGTTGGATGGCGGTCTATGTACTTTGTCGTAATGCCCAATTAAATCTCACTATATTTATCATATCATGTACATGCATTGTTATGCCCTTCTCTATTTGTCAATTGCCCGACTGTAATTTGTTCACCCAACATGCTTTTATCTTATGGGAGAGACACTCTAGTGAACTGTGGACCCCGGTCCTATTCTTTACATCGCATACAATCTAATGCAATACTTGTTTTTGTTTTCTTGCAAACAATCATCTTCCACACAATACGGTTAATCCTTTGTTACAGCAAGCCGGTGAGATTGACAACCTCACTGTTTTGTTGGGGCAAAGTACTTTGGTTTTGTTGTGCAGGTTCCACGTTGGCGCCGGAATCTCGTTGTTGCGCCGCATCACATTTCGCCACCATCAACCTTCAACGTGCTTCTTGGCTCCTACTGGTTCGATTAAACCTTGGTTTCTTTCTGAGGGAAAACTTGCCACTGTGCGCATCATACCTTCCTCTTGGGGTTCCCAACAGACGTGTACATCTACGCGCATCAAGTACCTGTACACGTTGAGGAAAGCACGGCCCGATCTGGCCGTGAAAATTCAGCAAACATTGGAGACCGAGGCACGGCCACAAAAGAAAGTGTGGCGACGCCCAGACAAAAGCCGATGTAGAGGCATCGGCTGATACAAACATGGTGTTCATCCTTCCGTCAGAGTTTTGTGCTCCAAGAGACGAGGAAGTGTCAGGCACAGTTTGATTTGCCCGCGCCGCTCATCTTTGAGAAGCCACAAGAGAAGAGCTACAGGCATCTGAAAGCCCTATACCTGAAAGGTTATATCAATGGGCAACCTATCAGCAAGATGCTGGTTGACACGGGAGCAGCCGTCAACATAATGCCGTACTCCATGTTACGACGTTTGGGACGTTCCAATGAAGATCTGATCAAACCAACGTCACGATAAGCGATTTCAATGGCCAGGCGTTAGAAGCCAAGGGTGTTCTGAACGTGGACTTAACTGTCGGCCGAAAGACCATCCCTACGTCCTTCTTCATCGTCGACAGCAAGAGCACTTACGCTGTCCTGCTAGGAAGGGATTGGATCCACGCTAACTGTTGCATTCCATCCACAATGCATCAGTGCATCATACAATGGGATGGAGATGAAGTGGAGGTTGTTCATGCAGACGATTCGGTCGAAATCTCTTTGGCCGCCATGAACATCTAGGAAGCAAACGACCAAGAGCCGCTCTCTGGAATCAATCTGGACGGCTGTGAGCGCATTGAAGCTTCTAAAAACGGGATGAGGCTGGTCTTATCCACCGGCCTGACAGAGTAACAAGTTCCGAGTCTATGGACATACGTGGCAAGGCCGATCCCTCGATCGGCCCCAAAAAAAAAAAGCAAGGATCTCACCTCAAGCATGTCACGTAGCCATAGCGGAGAACCAAAAAGTTGTGAACCCTAAGTAAACATTGCAATGAAAAGGAGGCCGATCCTAGCAATCGGCCAAAATTAGCCTCAACATGCCTTCTGCTGTGTTCAGCATTGATTTAGCAGCAATGGGAAGTGGGGAAGGGGTTTACAGCATCTGATGGACAGGAAGAGTAGAGACTTTTACTTAGCGATACAACTGCAAGGGAGGCCGATTCCAGCAATCGGCCAAAATACATTCTCATCACATTTGCTAGTCGATGTGCTATTTAGCATGGTGGGTGATGTGAAAGGCTTATAGTTGGCTGAAAAGCCGATATCTTCAATCACTTGAAGGATTCGGCTCGGGGGGCATACACACGGAGAAGATACAAGGCCACGAAGTATGTACCCAGGAGGAGCCGATTCATGAAATCGATCGGCTAATAAAAAATCGAAAATAGAAAAAATTTTAAGCACAACCGATGCTCGGACATCGACTCTAGAATTGCAGAGCTTCAACTGCCATTTTGATGAGCCAACTGCACCCTTGACCTGAAGGCATGACTGGCCGGAGCTTCAATTGCAGCATCATTGGAACGTAGGGACTTGGTTCATCACCTGCTGTGGAGGGGCCGGCTCGATATTCAGGGTTGAACGACAGCAAGCCTGAGAGATCACAGCCCTGACAAACAACAAGGGCAGCATAAGCATGCAGATCAGAGGAGGGGTGAGCACAACAAAGGGAGCATACCTCTCCTAGGACCATGGGAACAGCCGATGACGATGCGATCGGCTGTGGCGTTTCTGCCTGGGGTTTGGCCAAAGTGGCGATTTGGTCGATGTCACCAATAGAGGTTGTTACGTTCAGCGCTGTTAAGGGCATCAGAACTTTATCCGTTCTCACTGGAAGTTTCGTAAGTCCACGAAAAAGATGGTGAGCCGATCTGGGCAGCAAAGCACAAGAATTGAGCTAGGAGGAGTTGGCATTTGAAGTTTCTTGGTTTAAGGGAGGGGTTTGCTGTTCCTTCTGAACCCTCATGGTACAACGACTCTGTGTGCGTGCTCATACCAACTGGGAGGAAGCAGGGACGGATCATGATGGGAATATAACTGCCGAGTGCGGTCGTCCTCGGCAAAGCTGTCTGAACCTGAAGGGGACCGGATTTTTAAAATTTTTAGACTCCTGATAAGGAAAGAGGAGAGGGTCATCCAGGCCCTAGTAAAATTTTCTGGGCCGCTCGGATGCTTCCTTGGAGTTCAGTTTGATGCCTGGAAGACTATACAAGGCCTTGCCCTAGTGATTTGGAGCGGTTAAGAATCACCTTCAGACCAGAGACCGTGACATTGGCGCTGGACGATTTCGCCATTGGGCTCGCTGCGGAGATTTTGCGTGTCTAAGATCTAGGGATCGCGCAGCTGCGAGTTGGTCGATTGAAACTGACGCGTTGCCATCGGCTCATTGAGCATTGATCAAGTTGACAATCGGCAAAATTAAAGGGAGTTCTTCATTAATCATATGATTTCTTACAAAGAGAAGCCGATTACTCGACAAAGGGGAACAGATTGCTACTGCCAATCCTATGCTAGTAGTCCCTATTCTAAGGGCTGTTGCCGCCGCCGCTAGGAAAGCTGCCGTCATTGCTGCGTCGATGAGTTCCTCGTCGATGCTACTGTAACCTTCGCAGGAGTTCCTTCCTCTTCATCATCGTCTTCATCCGACCAAGCCCAGCCGCGGATGCGCTTGGCGGCGGTTCGTGGAGGAGACATCGTCCTCTTTTTCCTCCTTCATGTCGGAGGAGATATCTTCGTCTTCATCATCCGATTCTTCTTCTTTGGTGGAGGAGGTGAATTTACCCTGGAAGGAGAGGTCATCGTCGCTCTCCACCTCCCATTCTCCGTCAATCAGAAAACGGAGGTCGTCCTCCCGTCGCCGAGGCATGTTGCCATCCGACTGATAAGGTCCTCGGGTCGGCCATCTCGGCACGAAATCGAAGTCCCACTCCTGCTCATCCCAATGCTCGGAGCGCGCCATTGTACGCTTCCATCTGGTTGTGCTCTGGAATCGGCTCGATCGAGGAAGAGGATTGAGAGAAACGGAAGAGGAGGAGGAGGAAGAAGTGGCCATAGGAAGAGGGTTTTTTGGACTGATGGTTGGTACAGAGCAGGATGGAGAAGCGAACTGCAAGAGGTGGCTAAATAAAAGGGGATATAGCGAAGATTTAATGCTCAAGCAGTTTTCGAGGATGTGGTGCCACAACTGTCAAATCGTGCAGAAGTTGAGAAGGCAAGGCGTCATGATGAAGAATACTGCGACGGTTCCGCTCTGACATGACCCTTCGAAGAAAAACAGGTGGTTTTGAAATTATCATTACCAAAACCAGGGGGCATGTTATCACCAGATTTTGGCCAAATCAGAGATGGGCCGTACGTGAAGATGGGCTTGAAGGATATACACGTGGAGCGTCTTTGAAGCGGCCTTGCGCGAAGAGTTTGGGCTAGCTTGCCCGTGTATCTGTAAATATAGTAGATCGCATCTTAGTTTAAAAGATAGAGTTTAACCCGTGCACGGTTAGGTGCACACCCGAATTAGAAAGTCCCTTGGACTATAAATATGTATCTAGGGTTATCGGAAAAGGAGGACAATCACGTTCACAACAAACACAAATCAGGCGCATCGCCACCCCTTCTTTCGAGGGTTTCTTGGTAAGCATCATGCTGCCTAGATCGCATCTTGCGATCTAGGCAAGACGCGTTTTCGTTACCTTGTGTTGCTCGTGGCGTTGTTGATGGCGAGTAACACTATTTATCATAGATGTCTGGGTCGGCATGGATGCTTTTCTTATACATGCTTGCTTAGCTATGCCGCCCATCGCTGCCCTTACACCTACCTAGGTGTAAGGGCAGCACACGCTTGTTCGTTGTTTAGTAGATCCAATCTAGTTGCTCCTTGATTCTTCAAGGATTGGTTTATTATCTGTATGGTTAGGCCTTGCAAACGGGTTGAACGATCCGGTAGCGCGTAAGGTATGGTTTGTTAATCCTAAGAGGGATGTTCCGGGAATTGACTTAGTGTTGGTTTTTAGGCCTCTTCTAGGGTTAGTTTTCCATTCTTTCGTGTCTGTTAGGCTCAACTACGCGCAGGATGTTCCGATCATGCGGTGAAAACCCTAAACTGTCGTAGATTGGTATAGCTTTATATTGATCAAGGGAGCCCCATGTCATCGTTCCGACGTAAGCCATGGGCGATCGCTCTTGAGCCGATCCACAGGCAACCCGAGAGCCGATAGGGCTCGTATTTAATGTTTACGTGTCCCATGCAGAAACTAATCGAAGCAATCCAACACCTTCCGACCAGGTATAGGTCGTGGCACGCCCTGCAACCGCTAGGACGTGCCGAACATTTGGGACGACGTCGAGGGACCAGGGCCCCCTGCAGTCTTGGAAGCCTCCCGGCTCTTCGTGTTGCTTAACCACTGCTCGCCGGTGGGTTTTGGCAGGCAACAAATTCTTGTAGTGGTCAAGCTTATTCTCGTAGAAAAGCTATGCTAATTGACTCATGTTTAGATAAGTAGCAACCTATGCCATCGGTTTCTTCATATTCTCCGAACTTGGAAGGGGCTCACTATAAGACTATGTTTTTTAAGAAGGATGTGGACATAAGAAAAACAGATGGGATGTGCATAAATGCCATCGGTTTCTTCATATGCTAGAACTCGGAAGGGGCTCACTATAAGACTAGGTTTTTCAGAAGGATGTTGACAGAAGAAAAATAGACGGATGTGCGTAAACCTATAGATTATGGAGGTTTAGGTTTCGTTGATTCCATAACTAGAAACATTTGCCTATTGAGAAAATAGATATACAAGTTGGGGGTAGACAAGATCTTAGTTGTCAGATTCTAAAGAATAGGTTTTATTCTCACATGATGTTTTGTTAGGTGACTGCCCTTTGAAAACTATCTTCCGTTTGATCTTTTCTTGTTCTGAGCATCAAGAAAAAGTGGCACTGTTGTTTTTGGTTGGCATAATTAGGATATATCTTTTAATAGGCCTTTGATTTGGTCCTGGTGTGGTCCAGGAATGGCAGAGTTTGGGTGTGTTGCTTGCAAGTGTTAGCTTGACAAATACAAAGGGCGTTGTGAAGTGTCTCCTAGAGAGCAAAAAAAAGCGTATACTTCCAAATTTATATAGAGAGTTATTCTGAATACTGGCACCAGAGATTTCAGAATGATGGATATGTGGGAAAAAGCTATCCTCTAAAGCAAAAATATTTCTATGGATGTGCTTTAGAGGAAAATTTTACCTAACCTCCCAACTGGCTTTGAGAGGTTGGCCTAGGGGTGTGCCCCATGTGTGTGTGGTGTGGAACAAAAGAGGATGTTGGTCATATTATTTTTCTTTGTCCCAGTTTGTGTGGTGTGTAATTACGGAATATTTTGCCAGGAATTGCCTCCCTAGTTGTAGAGATAATTTATTGGAAATCTTCCTCAGTTGTGTTTTGGCCATTGTGGCTTACTAGGAATGAATGTATATTTCAGCATAAAGTGCCCTTCGCCCCTTTCAACCGATCTGCAGAGATTTCTCTTTGATGTTGTAGTGGAATCCGCTGGTCGAAGAGAAGAAACTTCCAAGAATTGATGACATAATCAGGAAGATGGACTCAGAGCTCAAGGAGTTGAACCTAGGAAGAAGAGACGAGGATAGTGGAGTAGATCAGGTTGCTGATTGTTAGGTCTGCTTCAATTGGTTATCAGTTTTTGCAGAGTATTGTTGTGTTGATTAGATATTGGAGTTGTGTTCTCGTGATACCATTCCTTGTTAAAAAACTATAATAGGGGTGTTGTGCGGTTTCTTTTATTTTCTTGTAAGATCTATATTAAGCTTTCAATATAAGCTCAGTCGGAGTGGTCTTTGTTCTCAAAATTTAATGGCATGCCAAAGGTGCACTTGATCCTAGACATAGATGTGGAAAGGAATCTGTGTTCTTAAACCAACTAAATGCACATATTTCATGTCTTCTTCTGCTAGAAGAAGAGATTAAATGGTACCAAATGTCCAAAGCCTCATTCATTTTTTGAGAATAACCAATGGCCGTCATAGAAAGAAACTTATTCACTCTCTTTAGCAAGATGAGGGCATGATCAAAGACCATGAGGAGTTAAAATCCTACTCCATTAGGGTTAATTATTTTTTTATCAACCGAGCCCTAGCTGCATCCATACCTTATTAGGCACATTACTAGGGAGTGTATGTAGGGAGTTTATGTGATGTTAATGTTTAGTCATGCATTGTGCTAACTATATGTTTAAGAGGTGATATAAGTAGTTAAGTTATATGAGAAGGGCTACAGATATCTTATGCTCGTCGTTCCTCAAGCCCGTTTAGGATCGTCTTGTGATCAACACAAACAATACAAAAAGAGATCAACTGTCTCTTTCGTGAGGATATCTAAACGAATTCATTCGCCCTCGTGGTTCTTGCACGGAATTTATATAGGAGTACGTAATACCCGACGCAGTCAACTGGTAATCGCTCTCATCACCTAATTAAACTGGCACAAGTTCTTAAGTTTATGATATCACGATGGGACGAGGAGGTCCTGGACTACTTGTCGCTGGAATTTTTCCATAAACGCTACCGGGACATACGTGTCTAGATATGCAGATCACCAACACGCAGTTGACAATGGAAGAGCAAATGTGTGAGCTTCAAGCAAAGCAGACTATCCACAGAGGCTTGATGAGCAAGCTCCCACCATTCTAGCTTTCTTCCTGTCTTTTAGTTCCCCCTGTGGATCGGTCAACATGGCGCTTAGTAGTGGCATCCTTGCCCTATCAATCAGTAAGTGTGTTATGACTTATGAACAGCTTGGAACCCCAAATCCTATCAGACAATTAACACCTGATTTTTTTTTTGGTGCAGTTGGAGTGCTCGTGACTGGTATTGTGACAGTGGTTGCCACAATTGCGATCTACCTATGCGCCAAGGTCGCCGTGCAAGTGTATTTGCGGCAGGACGGCAGCAAGGGCGCTGAACGGGATGCCTCGCCCTTCAATGGAGGAGCCGGCGGCAACACGGCGAGAGACGTGGACGAGGCCGACGTCGAGATGGGGACCATGAGCTTCTTCATCGAGGGCGTCCAGAACGAGCGGCCCGTGCGGTTCAGCTCGACCCAGCTGCGGGGCTTCACCCAGGGCTTCTCGCACAGGGTCGGCTCCGGCGGGTTCGGCGTGGTGTACAAGGGCAGGTTCCCCAACGGCGCGCCGGTGGCCGTGAAGGTGCTCAACAGCACGCTCGGGAGGCGCGCGGAGGAGCAGTTCATGGCGGAGGTGGGCACCATCGGGAGGACCTACCACATCAACCTCGTCCGCCTCTACGGCTTCTGCTTCGACGCGTCGATCAAGGCGCTGGTGTACGAGTACATGGAGAACGGCTCGCTGGACCGGCACCTCTTCGGGTCGACGCCGGAGACGGCCATCGGGTCCGGTAAGCTCCACGAGATCGCCGTCGGGACCGGCAAGGCGGTGCGGTACCTCCACGAGGAGTGCCAGCACCGGATCATCCACTACGACATCAAGCCGGAGAACGTGCTCCTCGGCGCCGGCATGGCGCCCAAGGTATCCGACTTCGGGCTGGCCAAGCTGTGCGACAGGGAGGACACCCACCTGACGATCACGGGCGCGCGGGGCACGCCTGGGTACGCGGCGCCGGAGCTGTGGATGCCGCTGCCGGTGACGCACAAGTGCGACGTGTACAGCTACGGGATGCTGCTGTTCGAGATGCTGGGCAGGCGGCGGAACCTGGAGCTGGGGCTGCACGGCCGCGAGAGCCAGGAGTGGTACCCGAGGTGGGTGTGGCACCGGTTCGAGGCCGGCGACATGGACGCCGTGCTGGCGCGCGCGATGGCGGCGGGGGACGTGGACGACATGGAGAAGGCCGCGAGGATGTGCAAGGTGGCGCTGTGGTGCGTGCAGTACCGGCCGGAGGACAGGCCGTCCATGGGCAACGTCGTTCGGATGCTGGAGGGGGAGGAAGAGATCGCCACGCCGGGTAACCCGTTCGCCCACATGGCGGCCTACAGCGCCGGCGCAATGCTGTCCGATGACACAACAACGGAATCGAACGCTTCTTCAGGTTTTATCGGCAAGGTACCTGGATTACGTTGATGCGAATTGCTCCTTTTTTGGCTTTCTGCCTCGCTGGTAATGTGTGGATTGCTAATTTTCGTGCATGCATGCCCGTGAGAGCTAGACAAAGATACTGCTTCGATTCCGCCCGATAACAATGTCTCCGTGCTAGAAAAAAGAATCGGGATTACCATAATATACCATCTACATGTGGCATCCAGCTTCTTGCATATTTTACTGATCAATTCATTCAGGTCTGTACTAGCTCAGCGCATTAGGACAAAGCCAGCAATCAAATTAGACTAGCCTCCACCGATTCTCTACCTGGCAACGTGCTCAGCATTTTTTCCCTCCATCGATATCCAGTCCCGCCGGACATGCGGCTGCCAAGCAGCGGCGGCTGGAAGATGGCCGTGAACGGCATTGGCGTTCGAAGCCGAAGACGGACCAATGGAGGGACGCCATCAAGGCCCGTCGGGCTCAACTAACCAAATTTTAAAAGGGATAATTCTTGACATGATTTTATTTTAAATTTAAACTAAAATCACACAAGAACTATAAAACAGAGAGAGTAACTTTTAGCAAACAAAAAAGTAATACGCAGTATAAGTGCAGTCTTACGCAGTGACACATCCCTAGCGACATGATTTATCTCGATATCTCATATGTGAACTTTGTCTAGAAAATCTTTAATTAGGAACAGATTTAGACGTATGGTCCTGAGGAATGCAAAAAAGTAAAAGTAAAACAACGTGATTAAATCACAACTTCTCCGCCGCCAAAAACCATGACCGCCTCGAAACTCTCCTCGTAGCCGATAGCGCATCCACTAAAACGAATTTTTGGAACCTACATACTGCGAAACCGGATTAAACTTAGTCCGGCAGTAAGTTACGTAGTTATCCCGACTCTAAGTTACATTACTGTGCGGGTGAATTTCCTTCATACTATTCATCTGAAACTTGTTATTTTCCGTATTGCCCGTATTTTTGAATTTGAGTATGAAAAATAGCACGCACATACATATGTACGTTCTCTACATGCAAAACATTTTGTTCGGAATTTTTGACACGCTAGAAATACAAATTTTATACCGCTATGGTAACTTGGGTAGCCTAGAACATAGATGCCACTGCCTATTTTCGCGCCTCCACTCGAAGTAGAGAGGACAAGTGTAGCATGCGCACGTCCATGGCAAGGCGCACAAAAAAGTATCACATTGACGAAGGGCCAAAAGCTCGCTGAGTGGATTGAAGAGACGCCAACAAGTCTAAGTACACAATATAGTTTGTAGACCCAAGAATTAAGGGGGCTAGGAATTGAGGTTCTGGGCATAAAGATTAGATGGTTAGAGCATCTCCAGTCGCGTCCCCCAAACCGTCCCCCAAACCGTGCCGGATCGAGTGTTTGGGGGACGTGTTTTGCTCGTGCCGCGTTTGGGGACGTCGCTCCCCAGCCGCGTCCCCCAAACGCCGCCCCCAATCCTCGTCGTCCTCCACCCCGTCCTCTTCCTCGTCGTCCTCCTCCTCAACCCCGTCGTCCTCCTCAGCACTGGCGCCGTCGTATTCGAGCGGACCCTGCGGCCGGTGAAAGGGTCGCCGTCCCACCGTCCCGCGCTGCTCGTACGGGGAGTAGAGGTTGTTGTTGAAGCCGTGCGGCAGCGCATCCTGGTAGTGCGGCGACAAGTTAGGCGTCACGCACCCGGAGTGGCGGAGGGGCCGTCGTTGTAGAAGGCGGTGCGACGGAGAGATCACTCCCGGAACGTACACCGGCGGGACGTACTCCATGGGCTCGCGTTGGTGGCGGCGATACACCCGGCCATTACGTGCTGGTGCTGGCGCGCCGCCCGAGCCTTCTTCTCCAGCTCCGCCGCCCTCCGTCCTTTCCGCTCCGCCGTCGATAGCTTCCGGCGCAGCAATCTTGCTGCCATTGATCGTCGGTCCATCCTTCAGGCTTCTTCTTCGCAGCCGGCGCTTCCGCGGGCGAACAGCGCTTTCCCCTTTCGTCCCATTGCCCGGCGGCTTCTTGGACGCTTTCGCCATCTTTTTGGGGGATGTTGGCGGCGCCATGTGGAGAGGGTAGCGGCGGGTGGACGGCGGGAGGAGAAAGAAATCGGCGGGATAGGAGAAATGAATCGGCGGCGGGATATGTTTTGGGAGGCCTGAAATGCGCGGCGGGATAGGCGCGATTTGGCGGGAGAGGCGGGATTTGGCGAGAGTGTGAGAAAAATTTTCCCTATGCCCCTGACGGGTCGGGCCCGCGTCGGTTCGCCTCGCTTTTCGTTGTGTCCGGCGTGCCCGGAGCGTCCCCTGTGGGACGGACGGGCGCCGGACACCGTATCGGGGCGCGCCGGACAAAAATGGGCTTTGGGGGACGCGGCTGGAACATATTTTTTGTCCGGCGCGCCCCAAATCCCTTTGGAGGACGCGACTGGAGATGCTCTTATTAAGCAAATAATTTTTTAAACTACTCAAAAAGAAAAGGGTATGGTAGGAGCTATTACATAACAAATAACCCAGGACTAAACTTCCATCACAAGTGACAGCAAAGTCTACTAATTCATAATTTTGAAAGGGTCTTATGATAGCGAAGGATGTACTTTTTGAGCTGAGATCCTTCATGCCTTATTTGGCACTAGAGTTTTAGTGGGAATTGGTGGGGATAATCCTCAAAAAAATTTAAAACCCCACTTATTGTAAATGCATGTTTGGAGCTAGAGTATGAGCGAGTTTCATCTCCGTTTATCCCTACTTTTTTCCAAATTTTAATGTATTTCTTTCAATTCTCAATACTCTACCCCTACTTAGTGAATTGGGGATGATGTTTTTTGGGGAATGGGTGACGACGGTTTCATCCAATATTTTAGAGTATTAGAGCATCTCCAGTCGCGTCAAAGCGTCCCCCAAAGCGATTTGGGGCGCGCCGGACAAAAAAAAGCGTTCCAAAGCCCATTTTTGTCCGGCGCCCCGATACGTCCGGCGCCCGACCGTCCCGTCCCAGGGGACGCACCGGGACGCCGGACACAACGAAAGCGAGGCCAACCGACGCGGTCCGGCACGGAAGGCTAAAACCCCGTCGCCTACCTTTGGTCAAGCGACGTTAATGGCGTCCCTGTTTTCCCAGGCGACGCAGGACGCGTCTCGTCGTGCATGGCCGCGTGGCCGTCCGCGCCGGAGTTATTGCGTGCAACCACCCGCTGCCGCCGCTGTTTTAAGACGCCCTCCAGTTATCGCCGCTCATCATAATCCTTCTCGTCGCCGCCGCCGCCCCTTCCCAGATCCTCTCCTCGCCGCTCAAAAAATGTCGAGCTCGTCCTCCCGCAAGATCGCCGCGGCGAAGGCTTCGGACGCGGCAGCCTCACCGTGGAGGCGTGGGCGCTGTACCACGCCCGGTATCCAGTCCCGCCGGACATGCGGCTGCCAAGCAGCGGCGGCTGGAAGATGGCCGTGAACGGCATTGGCGTTCCGCCGCCGCCGAAGCCGAAGACGGACCAATGGAGGGACGCCATCAAGGCCCGTCGGGCTCAACTGAACACTGGAACCATCTGTCTGATCACGAATAACTTCTTAATTAGGCTGCGAGATGAACTCTCTCGCCTTAGGTAAGCATGCATCAATCTTAATGTTGTCAACTTTTGGGTTCTTCACTTTTTCTAGCTTCTTAATCTGCCTGTTCATGCAGCTGGGATCATCGTGGGCGGCATCGTCGTGCTCATGGCCTTCAAGCACATCACCAGATGCGTCGAGGTGAAGCGAGAGTGGCACGCGGAGCGCGCGAGGCTGCAGGCTATGCAGACGCAGCCCGCAGCAGGTCACCGGATGGCGACGCACAACGTCGAGCTGGAGTCGGTGAATCGGTTCCTGGACGGCATCCTGCGCGAGAAGCCCGCACGGTTCACGCCGGAAAACCTGCGCGAGTTCACGGGGGGATACGCGGAGCGGGTAGGCTCCGGCGGCTTCGGCGTGGTGTACCGCGGCAGGTTTCCAAACGGCGTGCTCGTGGCCGTGAAGGTGCTCAACGGCACGCTCGACCGGCGAGCCGAGGAGCAGTTCATGGCGGAGGTCGGCACCGCGGGGCGCACGTACCACATCAACCTCGTCCGCCTCTACGGCTTCTGCTTCGACGCCACCACCAAGGCGCTCGTCTACGAGTACCTCGAGAACGGCTCCCTCGACCGCGTTCTCTTCAACGCCGCCGCCGGTGGCGCCCACGTGCTCGCGTTTGACACGCTGCACGGCATCGTCGTCGGCACGGCGAAGGGGATCCGGTACCTGCACGAGGAGTGCCAGCACCGGATCATCCACTACGACATCAAGCCGGGCAACGTGCTGCTCGCGGCGGACTACTCCCCAAAGGTAGCCGACTTCGGGCTCGCCAGGCTCTGCAACCGCGACAACAGTCACCTGACCATGACTGGCGCGCGGGGCACGCCCGGGTACGCTACAATGATTTTTGTGTGTATGCTATAGATAAATTACTCCAATATTACGTACATATGTGTTCTTAGATGAGTTAAGCACAAATGCTAGATTGAATGATTTTTTCTTGCAGAATGCGACACCATTTTTTACATTTTGCTACGAGTAAATGGGGATTTGATACATTCCGAACTTCTTTTTTCCTACATGGGTATGCATGAATTTTTGCAAAAGTTTTTTCTTTTTGCTACACATTGCAAGTTTTTACGGATTAGAAAAATGTTGCAGAACAATATCATATTTTTAAAATGCTACATACATAGAAAAAAAATGCTATGTTCGGTTGGTATCGTGTTGGATCTAATGGAATAGAAAAATTCGCGGAACCGCACCGTCGCCAAGCGTCCAAAGTCTTAAGTCGCGAATATTCACGCGAGCGCACGCGCTATTTACGTCTGCTTCATGTACTTCTATTACTATATAGAATACAACAAAAAACCCCCCTTATAAGTTGCTCTCCATCCTCTTAGCTTAGCAAGGTGGGACTAAACATTGGAGTACCCTTCTATGTTGGTCCCGTGTAGCCGTTTGGGCCTTTACAGATTCTGCTTTGGGCTTGTTTTCTCTACAATGTCAGTGGCCCACCCTGCGAAAGTGTGTGAGTGTGACACAACCAATGCAAAAGTGCAAGCAGAACCAAGTCTTCTGTGATACGGACTATTTAATTCAGTCAACTACACCTACATTGTAATAGTATTACTTTTATTCAACATGTGGCTCGTGAAACGACGGAAATGCATCTGTGCATGTGAAATGGGGCCAAATCAAAATCACAACCGTTGCATGTTAAATGGACGGTCATCAGTGGGGTCCCCATATGTACCCACTCATATGAGAAGATTCCCTTCTCTAAATGCACTACTAATTGAAAAACGAGCACAACTTTCACATAACAAATGCAAACTCGTTTTTAATTGCATATTTGACTTCCTGACGACGAACTCTTCGAAATGAATCTAATATTTAATATTTAAAAATATATTTCGTGAACTGGATCTATAGAGTCCTCTATTATTTACGCACGTAGTACATATGACAGGTTCATGTAGTCCTGCGAAATGACGTGCTGAATTTATAAAGTCCTTGTTAATTATTTGGATGGTACATGCAGTACTGCCAAGAGTACTATTGATTTACACATATGACAGCTGTAGATTCTCTTTTTGTGTGGGGTCATGCTGAACCGAATCTCGAGAAACATGAGTAATAGCAACGGTTGTGATATCAACTTCGCCCCATTTCGCTTGCACAATCTGCGGGTCGGTGAAACGATGCATGTATGCTCCTAATCTCTACGCAAATAAGTGTCGCATATTTGTCTGATTTGTGTATATAAAACGTTTCTAAACACGGTCGATGAATAACTGGATCAGTTATGTAAAAGCTGTCACTTTCCATTTGCAGCCCTAATTGTTTTCCTTGTTTGTTTCATCGTTCATTCTACATATACTGTTTACGGTGACGAAATACGCAGGCAGCGTGGAGTCGAGACCGGACATGACGTACTCCGTGTTGTACGCCAAAAGATGATTGCTGACCTGGCTTGTTTTCTTTGTGGCTCCTCGTAATCAAGTAATCAAGTATTGTCAGCTCGGCAGGAGCTCGGTACGTAGTACTTGAGCGTGATGGTCTCCGTATGTGGACACCACCAGCCCGACAGCGATCAGCCCGGCCGGCGCTGCACCCCATGCCGGACAGCTCCATGCTTCGGACGTCGCCGCTCAGCTTGTACTTGCTCACGATCATGGAGACCGGAGACGGCACCGGGTAGAACAGGCTGCAGTTGACGGTGAGGATGCCGACGGCCTCGGCCGCGTGCGATGCCGGTCTTGGCATGCGAGCAGGTCGTCGTCGATGGCCAAGAAGATGTTGATATTTTTTTATCGAACGGTTAGATGTTGATATTTGAAACTCAAAATGTGTCCAGTAAACAAGGTGGTTGATTGCCAACCGCTACTTCCTTGAGAAGCACGCCTAGCTCGTCTACGACTCGAAAACTATAACCGGTATTGTCACCCTAGTCGGTGCTTTCGTTGATGCGCCGGGCTCATCTTCTTGTCTGTCATCCTACCACGCCGACATCCATTATGGCTCATGTTACTCAAACTAGTTCTTCCTTGAGACAACATACAGCTCGTGTACGGCTATACACCTCTCTAACCATATAAGCTCATTTCGTTGATGAAGTAGGCTAATCTGCATGCCCGTTATACCTACCGTAGATACGTCAACTCCGACATGTGTTACTCTAAGTTGCTTTCTTGTGACGCACGACTGATCTCTGACTCCCATTAACATAACCCCTGCTATGTTTATTTTGGCTAAGTTTAACTAAAATTTGAATCTAGCTAGTTTTACATAGTAGGAACTCTTGAGATTCGAATGGACTATATGATGATTACAGTCGTGTTCCGAGCCGTTGCTTCCTTCAGACGCATGGCACATCTCTAGATCATGTTATATAATTCCGCTGACCTTTTGGGCTCATCTTTGTGTCTATCGTCAGTATTAAATTGACGTCCACTCCAACCCTTAACTGATACTTCATTGAGACAACGTACGACTCATCTATGACTCGCTAAAATAACCTCTACTTTCATTTAATGGTGGGCTTCTCTCCATGTCCGTCATCACTACCGCGCCGACCGCGATGACGTCCACTATGATTCGCTTTACCCTAACCGATGCTTCCTCGAGAAGCAAGGCACGTCTAAAAATCGCTAAAACTAACCTCTACATTCAATTAAGTGGTGCACTATGTCTCACGCTATCCTAACCGTTGTTTCCTTGAGAAGCGCGGCTCGTCTGCGACTCGTTAAAACTAACCTATACTTTTACTTTTATTTAAGTAGTGAGTTGATCGCACCTCCCTCTTCTACAGTACCCAGTAGGCGATTTGTGAGCGACTAGGGCGTACCACCTCACTGGCGCGGAATCGGTGGGTTCCTTGTCCTCCGCCGGCCGCTCCAGCGCCAGGAGGACGGGGAAGCCCTGGTTCGTGTCGTGTACATAGTGAAGGTAGGCTCTTGGTGTCCAGCCGATGGCGTCGGGGTGGAGGCGGCGCAGCTGGAGTGGTTTTGCAGGTGGTGGTCCTTCCCCTCGATGGCGGCGTTCCCTGGAGCTCCTTGTACCCAAGGTCTTTCAGCCTGCTTCATTCAAAGCCATGCGTCTGGCTCCACCTGGTACCTTGTCAACGAAGAACAAGAAATTATGGTCAGCTCCTCTATAGGACATTTCTCAAGAATAAATAAATAAATTTTAATATTTTTGAAGGTACAAACAGATGGTTCTAATGTGTGGCATCGACTCCACACTTGCTCCTAACAGCGAAAGTGTAATACTACTTGGCAAATGAATAAACTAAGGAAAAAATTTGCTACGGGACACCTTTTTCCCGGTCTTTGCCAAAACACACATCTTTGCCTAGTACCATTATAATTTCACAGTACCTTTGCCAAAACACACCATGTGACCCAAAACGGAAAGTTTAATTTTTTTTCTGCTAATGATAACCATCCACACCCGGTTCAGATTGGTTCTTTTGGTAGTTAAACCTTTGGCCCAGCCATCTTTAGGATAACCATCCACAACCATAAGACGTGAGCTAGCCATACAGGCTCAATTAGGATCAATATACATACAGGCGTGATTGGGAAACAATTTGGGCAGAAATATACCCTTCACGCACCCAGGCTGTGTCGCCGTCCATGGCCGTCAGCATATTGTTGCGCGAGGGTGCCGGCGAGTGCGCGCGGCCGAGGGTGTCGGCAATGGCAGCTGCCCCGGATCCCTCCTAGGCGGCGAGGCACCTTGCGTCTCTTCGGGCCGGTCGCCAGTGGTGCAGACGTGAGGTGCGGACGATGCAGGTATAGATGTGTCCCCGGGGACGATGCAGGTAAGCGTGCTTGCTGGCGGTGCGGATCAGAACGACAACGGCCGGCAAGATGGAGAACCGCGGATCCTAAATCTCGCTAGGGCTCGTCGCTGATAGATGCATGGCTTCCTCCTCTTCGTCCCTACACGTATGGAATAAAACCAAAGTGTGGTTGGTTTTCTTTTGTCGAACTCGATGAGAAGCAAAACCGGTTTGATTCTCAATAATCTAGTAATGTCGCAATAAAAAATAAATATTTCCATTTAGGTCACGTGGTTTGTTTTGGCAAACGTATCCAAAATTATAATAGTAATAAGCAAAGACATATTTTAGTGGTGTGTTTTAGCAAAAACCGAGAAATAACGGTGTCTAGTAACAAATTTCCGATAAACTAAGCTCAACTGGGATCAAGTGATCATCAATGGAACTATCCCACTTAAACCTACAGAATATCAACGTATGGTTTCCTTGCGAAGAAGAAACGAACTACTGTTCAAGCACCAATGGATATACGATATGCATTTGATATCGTTCTTGAGTCGTATCTTATGATTTTAACATGTCAAACCATACTCATCACTGGACTACTGAACGTCATCCTCCATGCATTCAGTAATAATAAAAGATTTAGCATATGGTCAAACAACTCAGTTCGATACCTGAATAGTCCATTCGAGTTGCTATAAATTGTCATTTAGATACTCAAAAGAACCAAAAAAAAAAAGATTGTAAGCATCGGGCGGCCCTGCATGAGAAAATACAATCAGCATTAAAAACAGAAACGGGGACAAGAGAGTAGAGCATCTCTTCTTATCAGATTTTGTTGGCGCAAGCTCTGCACCTGACTTGGTCGCCCACGTCGCCACAGTTTTGTTAGCGCAAGCTCTTCTGCAACTGCACGACCGCTCACACCTTTCACTGCCACCAGGGTGTGCACGATGTAAATGTAAATAACTATTGAAGTAGATCAATATGATGCTAAGCACCCAAGGTGTATTGCTCAAACTCTCTTCATGCATGGAATCAGAGGCTCACCATTCGTGAGCCCCTCTTCGTTCTTCCGCTGCACACTCCGGTGAGCGTGATAGCGACTCCTCCGCCAGGATTCGATTGTCAGCGACCTCGTCGGCAACTTCGATCAAGCCGGCGCTTCCGCCTCGAGCATTGCTCCTGGCACCAGCGCCATCCCTCCGGCTGCCACTTCTGCACCTTGTGCAGACGCTCACGTGCCCGGGCTGTCAGCCGCGTCTCCCGCCACGACCGCTACGGCTCTCTTCATCCCCCTTATGCCGGTCTTTCCGTTTGTCACTGCTCCCGCTGCGCCTGCGACGTCCCCGCTCGGCGCTGTCTGCAGCAACCAGCACCTGCCGGTCGTCCTCAACCTCCAGCCGTCGAACTACTACACCTGGCGCACACTGTTCGAGCTCGCCTTCACCAAGTTCGGCGTCATGGAGCACATGCTCGGCCTCCCGCATCCCATGCATGGATGCGCAATAGGTGCAGAATGACGCCTTCATCACGTCGTGGATGTACAACCATGTCTTGCCGAAGATCATCTCCCACGTGCACGAGCGCCACTCTATTGCTGCCGGTGTCCGGCGTGTCGTCGAGTCTCTCTTCCTCGACAATGCCGAGACTCAGGCCGTGTTCCTTGGAACGGCGTTCCGCAGCCTGGAGCAAGGCGACACGTCCATGATGCGCTACTTCGCTCGTGACAAGGGGTATGAATTAAAACAATAAAAGACAAGTAAAGAACTGAATTGTCATCTCCCAGCAATTACGAAATTGATCAAACGATCACATAATTGATGATGCTATCTGCAGTTTCTAATAAACAATAAAACTGAAGTGAAGGACTAGGACAAATTGACACGCGCACATACAGCTGATCGATGTACGTTTGTAGCTAGCTGGTCTCGGTGTGCTTGTTTTTAATTTGGAAATGAGAGAAGAGCTGTATTGTTGCCTGCGCAGTAAGATAACTAGCTCAAAAGCGAACCAACGAAGGGAGCAAGTCTATCTACTCTATCTGTAAAAATAAAAGATCAAAACGTAAGGAGGTTTGGTTTGGTGCATCTGATACGCACAATTGTATGGATCTCCTACCAACGAGCGAGCGACTTGGCTTGCTTGGACTGATCGAGGCGGCACTCCTGATCTAATTTTCGTGCATGCATGCCCGTGAGAGCTAGACAAAGATACTGCTTCGATTCCGCCCGATAACAATGTCTCCGTGCTAGAAAAAAGAATCGGGATTACCATAATATACCATGTACATGTGGCATCCAGCTTCTTGCATATTTTACTGATCAATTCATTCAGGTCAGTACTAGCTCAGCGTATTAGGACAAAGCCAGCAATCAAATTAGACTAGCCTCCACCGATTCTCTACCTGGCAACGTGCTCAGCATTTTTTCCCTCCATCGATCAGCAAAACTTGGCCAAGTAACGATATAGGTATCTCAACTACGAAACAAGCTAGCTATACTGTTTCTTCTTCCTACTTGTTTGCATGATCAACAAAAAAAAAAAAACTGAACCTGTAGTAGTTGAGCTACATAATCAGTCAAATTTAATTAGCAAGGCCATTCAAAAGTTTGGCATGAACTTGCCTTTTTATTGGACATCCAAACCTGCACAAAAAACAAATGCTAGTACAATTTAGACAATAGTTTTGCACAGAGCACAACCGATCAGACACCAAACAACATGATGAGAACTTCCAAAACACGAAACAACATGATGAGAACTTCCAAAACAAGAAACAACATGATGAGAACTTCCAAAACACCAAACAGCAACCATCTTGAGGACTTCCGCGACTTCAAACAGCACCAAACAACAAACGAACATGATATGCTGATGCACAGCAGCGCAGAAGTTTCTGCAATCCCATCCCTTCCCAGGACAGCTATTACATACAACACGTGAATGCTCGTGTTACGGGACTTCTTTTGGATCTGAAATCTTGGGAGGGTCAATGCACTATGACCATATGCATCGCAGACCAAGGCATCAACATGAGGGTGTCTCCCTTTGTTCCTTCCAAGTGATGGACGTGTCACAAGGGGTAGATTCCTGTTGTTAGCATCCAGCAAGAACAAAGAATGATGGGGTCAGCTTTGAAGCAGATTTTGTAAGGACAAAGAATGATGGTGGTCAGCTTTGAAGCGGATAAATAAATTCTGAGCAGATTTATTTAGTAAGATACGACATCAACATGTAAATTCATGACACAAATAATCCAATGCCAAATAATATCCCAGCCTACCTAGCTACCAAGATTGATATATAGCAACTTATATATTGTTGAAACTTGAAAGGGAAAAAAGCATCAAGTGCTTCAACTAGATGCGACATATATACAGACTAGCATTCTTAACTCGACATCAAACAGCGATATATGAGTACATAGAAAATAAATCCGAAGCAAAATGACATTCTTACCTTTTCTAAATTAATTAGCAAGCATCTTCGAAAATTCACCATGACCTTGCTGTTTTTTGGACATTCAAACCTGCACAGCAAACAAGAACAGTCCAATCAAAACAAGTGCATACAGAACAACCCGGTGTGACCTACAAAAATGCAAATCAGCTCAGCCACAAGTCTAATCTACGAGAAAACTAACAAACAATCAGCATCAAGGCAAAGGTGACGCACACCAGCCCGGAAATGACAAAAGATAGTTGCTTGCATATGTATGACCACGATGCCTAGTATGCGTACATAGAGATTTCCTGTACTCGTTGATTGTCCGGTCCCTCTTAGGTCTTCCAGGTTCCTTCCTCCAAGTGATGATGCATTAGGCTACTGCTGGAAGCTACTATAGCTTCTTCCAGCTGCCATATAGTCCTCCTTGTAATAATCCTGTAACAGCAAGAAACGAGACATCATGGTGTCAACTCTAGAGAAGCTTTGTTTATTGCCAGCAACTAGTTGCACAGTGGCATGGAGCTCCTGGACATGTAAATGTAATCATCACAAGATTATTAACAGCAATAAAGATTCTTCAACTTCTAACCAGACAGTCCAAAGTATCTTAATTTCAAAACCAGATTTGTTGGATAGTTATTACAATCTTGCAAGTATTAACAATAGCTATAAACATGCCAGATTTATTTCACACTATGGGAAAATCGATTCAAACTTGTTGGACAGCACAATAACACAAGCCTGAAGCTGAACCTTCACAACACGACAGCACACACAACTGCCTAGCTAGCAGCTGCAATTTTTATTCTGAACTTGAATGTAAAAAATCAAAACCACATTTTGGAGCAGCCGGACACACAACACTTGGACCTCAACCTGAAGCAATGCCACGACAAATCGCAAGATATGTTCAGGCATGCCCAGACACAAACCTGAAACTAGCTAGCTACCTGAAACTGTCGATCCGCTACACGAATGAACGAAAGCTACCTGAAACTTCCAGAACACTAGGGGCAAAGTCTGCATGCCCAGCTACTTGGATCTTTCTTGACCCTGTACGTACAGTTGCAGCTGTATAATGATTTCACTTGCTCTAGTCCTCCCCGTACTGCTGATCAAAGCAGCATGTGGCCAGGAAGCGAACAATTGCAACTAGTGTGACCATGTACAAGCTCCACTAGTACTATGGCCAGTATTGTGCAATCAAAATAATCACAAAATTTCTCATCAAACTTCCAATGCTTTGGTATTCAGTGGATGATTGCAGCAAACAATCATCACATCAGAACCAGATGAAGCTCATATTTCACAATCACGAAAGTAATCACAGCTGGGCTATGTCACATGGCAGAAGAGGGGTAAAAACACGACCTTTCCACTGTTGGGCGAGCTCTTCCTGGTCGGGCATGTCCAGGTCGTCGTCCCCTTGCGCGTCGGCGTTCACGCACAGCTGCAGCTCCGGAGGATGGTGTCCTTGCACGTGCAGGGCGACCACATAAGTGCAGGAGCCGATGGAGGCCAACCTCAATCTCCTTCTCCGCTTTCTGCAGCAAACAAACATCACATCAGAACAAGGTGAATCTCATATTTTCACAATCACGAAAGTAATCGCAGGTAGAATATAGCACATGGCAGAACAGGGGGAAAAACACGACCTTGCCATTGTTGGGCTTGCTCCTCCTGGTCGGGCATGTTCAGGTCGCCGTCCCCTTGCGCGTCGGCGTCCACGCACAGCTGCAGCTCCGGACGACGGCCTGTCCTCGCGCGTGCAGGGCGACCACGTACGGTCAGGAGACGATGAAGGCCGGCCTCGATCTCCTTCTCCGCTTTCTGCACGGGGTCGAGGTGCTTGAGCAAGATGGAATTAAGGCCTGTAGGCGGGTAGGAGGTTAGATCGGAATCTTACAGTGGCGGGCGCCGTCGAGGAGATCCAGCGCCGGGTTCATCATCTGCCGTTGCGTGTGCTGCTTGAGCGCCATGGTCGAGCACGGCTTCTGCAGCTCCAGCCAATCTGACGGCGGCTTATCCTTGATCCGGGCGTCGTCGGCGGCGAGGGCCAGCACACTCACTTCTAGGGGTTCGCGGCGGCGCGTGGAATCACAAGGGGTTGTGCGAGGAGGAGCCGGTGGTGTGGTAGAGGAGAAGGGGCGGCGAGGCTGGGGCGGCGCAGCCGGCGAGGAGGAGGCGGCCGGCCGGTGGCGGAGAGAAAGGGGGACGCGGACCGGAGAAAGGGGATCTAAAACGGGAGGAGGGTGTCGGTCGTTTCAAAATATTTCGGATTCCAGCTGAATATTCGTTTGGCGCTCCCATTTTTCGGGATTCTAAGGCGGGAACGCGTCAAATTTTCGGTATTCAGCGCGGGTTTACGATTCATGGCAGGACATCGAAAATTGTGTCGATTGAGGTGATCCATATGGTGTAGAGAGATCATTTTGTTGCCTTTATAGTGAGCTCTAGCTCTTTGAAAATGGAGTTTGTTAGCATAAGAGAAGAGAGATTTTCGAAGTGTTAGTGATACAGGTGCAACTCATGTCTACTTGGCTAATTTTGGGGCCGGTCTACGTGGGTGCTACTATAAATGATGTGTGATACTTTATTTTTTACGATATGAAACAATGGGAAAGATGATATTATCTATTATTTTATGTTACTATCGATTAATAAGATTTATTCTCAAAGTGATAAACACGTGGTGTACTAGCTAATGACAATGTCTAATATTTTCATGTGCATCGACCATCGTAACAATATTTTCATGCCATGTACTCCCTCCCACTCAACAACGATGTGGGCTGCTCTCCTGCCTCTCTCTCTTGTTCCGTAATATTTACCACTCCGACAACCTATCTCTTACTGAACCTTCCACCCCTCTCTCCTACCCCTTTTGAAGTCTTCAATTGTCGATGTGTTCTCCCATTATCTCACACAATCTTCCTCCCACTGATCATCGATTCACCATTGACCTCCAAACATAGCCTCTATCGGCGAGTCGTGCCTCCACGACACCAAAAATCTATGAATAACCATTATTTTTGTTTTGCACATGAAAATAAAATAGGCACTAACCATCTCATCACGTGAAATAATGATCCCGAATCCGTGCTCTAGCGTGAGGAAACAACATATGCACAGTCGTTGTCTCCACCATTATATGCATGGCCATGCATATGATTTTCCACGCCGGAGTGCTCTTGTTGGCCTGAGCTAGAGACAAAAATCATCCATTGGATTTAGGCATGAACAAGAGATGATAGGAGGACAATATGAGCTATTGGATGTGAGTAGAGTGGAGGGATGAGATGTCGATCCGTGGGGCATGGCACGGATTGATGAGCTAGCATGCCACTGAGATATTGCGCTCCTTTCCAGAAACCAGCGAAATAATTCCCATTGGCGCCTAAGGAATTTGATTTAGGTCCAACCTAGTCCAATAGGCGCGAGATGTAAGAAAGTTTGGCGCAGCCCAAAAAGACAACGACCAGTTGCTCGATTCCGCACCTTCGCTTTTGCACCATCATCGTGGATCTTCAGCATCCCGGAGGATGGCGGAGACCATCTCATTATCGCATGTGAGCGAGCACTTGGAACCCCTCCTCCCCGTTCCGGTGTCTTGACGGTTGTAGTGTCAATCAAGTATCTCCCAATAAAGTTGTGGGTCGAAAGCGACGACTGAAACTCCCCATCGTGTATGAAATTTCCTCCTTGCCTACTATATTGCCCAGAGAGTTACCAAAACCACGTTGAAGGCATCAAGTGTAAGGGTATTGCTCAAAGAAAAGAGTCGTATATATGGATTACTTGTCTCGTCACCATAGAGAGGCAACAAATCCAATATCTCCCTGCTTCATATATAGCCCAAACAGCTGTTGCCATGTTGCAATCCAGCAAGTAGTGCTTCAAGGTATATGTAGCGCTGCATTACACACCTGGCATATTGCTGATGTTGGCACGCAGCGTCAGGCGCAAGATTTTGACGATGGATATTCCAAGAATAAAAACAATCCAATGTTTTAGCACAACACTAAAATTAGCATGCACTTTTACCATGGTTTATGACACATGCTGACACGTCGGCACATCGCTAACCCCAGTTCTCCGTAGAAAAGAAAATTTTCACCAATGCCTAAGCTACCATGTCTGCCGAATTCTAAACATAAAGGTTTGCAAGCTATTATTTCACACAAAACTGAATGGATCATTGTCAATCATTGTGGCCTCGATCGTCTCAACTAATTAGATAAACTTATTCACCAATCAGTCAACAACCAATCTAAATTGGTAGTGAGGTTTTTTATGACTGAAAAAACTAGGCGAAGAGATCGACAAATTTCAGAAACACCGTATCCAGGACGCCGGATCGCCTGCTATTTGCTGCGTTCGCCGAGCTCAGAGACGTATAGGGGGAGGCACGGAATCATGGTGTGTGGTTGGCTTTGCACGGCTGCTTTGTTCACTCGATCGCTGGAGAGACATATATGAAGGGCGCTAGTTCCACATTCCAATGCTAGTTAGATGGTGCCATATGCAGCCAATCTCAGGCATGGGCCGGTAGATCGGAGGCGGGAAGTTGGGTTAATTTGATTTCGATACGAGGCTTGCGCAATGACGTGGGTAGCAGATTCTTTTTGTAGATGCGTTCAATACTTACTAGTAGGTATATATGTCTAATTTGTAGTCGACCATCCGAGCAACAAGCGTGGAAGCAAGGGAGAGGAAAAGGAAAAGAAAGAATCCCACCCAGGCCAGTAAATAGATGCATGAGGTTTGTTTAAATCTAGAAGTATGTAGACACTACACTACACATAGTGTCTAGATACATCAGAGATTTAGAAAAATCTGGCTGCCTTGGATTCCTTGTCACGTGTAATATAAATATGTTAACAGTTATAAGTGATCAGACGGAGTGAAATAAAACTTGTCACAATATGGTACTACTAGGTAGTAAAGAGTGCTGCCGCCTCCACTTTAGAGCATCTCCAGCCGCGTCCCCCAAAACGTCCCCCAAAGGGATTTGGGGCGCGCCGGACAAAAAATGCGTTCCAGCCGCTTCCCCCAAAGCCCATTTTTGTCCGGCGCCCGATGTCCGGCACCCCGAGCCCGTCCCCGTCTCACGGACGCTCTCGGGACGCGGACACAACAAGCGAGGCGAACCGACGCGGGCCCGACTAGTCGGCTCGTGAAAAATCGTCTCCCATTCCCGCCAAATCCCGCCCTCCCGCCATATCGCGCCTATCCCGCCGCGCATTTTTGGCCTCCCAACACATATCCCGTCGCCGATTCATTTCTCCTATCCCGCCGATTTGTTTCTCCTCCCGCCGTCCACGCCGCTACCCTCCCGCCGTCCACCCGCCGCCGCTACCCTCTCCCCATTCCATGGCGCCGCCGATAGCCCCAAAAAGATGGCCAAGAAAGCGCCAAGAAGCCAGGACAATGCGACGAAAGGCGAAGCGGTCGCGAAGCAAAAGCGCCGGAAGATGAAGCTGGAAGGATGGACCCGATCAATGGCAAGACTGTCTGCGGAAGCTATCGACGGCGGAGCGGAAAGGACGAAGGGCGGCGAGCAGGAGAAGAAGGCTGCGCCAGACCAGCACATAATGGCCGGGTGTATCGCCACCAACGCGAGCCCATGGAGTACGTCCTTGCCGGGTACGTTCCGGGAGTGATCTCTCCGTCGTCTTCCGCTTCTACAACGACGGCCCCTCCGCACCCCGGGTGCGTGACGCCAACTTGTCGCCCACTACCGGGATGCTGCCGCATGGCGCTTCAACCCCAACAACCTCTACTCCCCACGTACGAGCAGCACGAGCCGGACTCGGTGCGGACGGGGACCCGGGGCCGCAGGCCGCTCGGCCCGAGGGCGCGGGCGGGGGTGCGAGGAAGAGGGCGGGAGTGAGGACGAGGAGGACGATGAAGAGGAGGACGTGGACGACGAGGAGGACGACGAAGAGGAGGACGTGGACGACGAGGAGGACGACGAAGAGGAGGACGTGGACGACGAGGAGGGTGCCGGCGACGATGATCTCCCAAATGGTACGACTCTTTCTTCCATTCTCAGTAGCGCCTACATTGTGTTCGATGAAATGATTCCGCTTCCTTTGGCTAGTTTGATAGGGCCATGGAGGTTTACGCTAGGAACTCGGAAGGTCACAAGTCGTTCGGGCTGATGCATTGCTATACCAAGCTCAAAGGGAACGAGAAATGACGGTTGACGCGCCAGACGCTGTCCAAGGGGAAGGACGCCATTGATCTGGACGCGCCGCTGGCAAGTAGGGCGTCCTACGGCAACAAGGCTGCCAAGGCCGCCTTGGCCGACGCTGCGTCGTCGAGAAGACCGGCGTCGATCACGAAATGCCTCGCGGACGTCTCCTCGACCTTTCTCTCCCGCGACAAAAAGACCGACGAAAGGTGAGCGGAGCTGCTCAAGAGGCAAGAGGAGAAGTTGGAGCGAAGAAACGCAGGACGACATGTCCTCGAGAGCGTCGACGGAGAGAATGTCTCGGACGCGGCGCACAACTTCTTCAAAGCGATCCTCGACGACATCGAAGCCAAAATGGCGGCGACGCGCGCTGACGCGCGGCCAGAAGCAAGCGGCAAAGAACCGCGGAGCAAGAGCCGGCGACGCGTCTTCGATACACCATCGTCGGCCTATGCGACGCGGAGCGACGAGCATGCACACACTAGGCGATCGCGACGAGGGTCGTGATCGACGGCTCGTCGACTCAGATACGTCGCCGACGACCAACCCCTTCTTCTAATTTAGCATGCACTATGGTCTGTAATATGATCGCGCGCCTAGTACTCTGATCGCGACGATTCGGCGGGAACGATCTCTTTTGAATGCAACAATTTGAATAAATGTTTGGGGGTCGCGTTTGGGGGACGCGGCTGGGGAGCGGACGTCCCCCAAAGGCGGCACGAACAAAACACGTCCCCCAACGCTCAATCCAACGGTTTGGGGGACGCTTTGGGTACGCGCTGGAGATGCTCTTAGCCTCCTCCATAGATTGGTTCCCTCCTCCGGGTCACGGCGTCGGGAGGAACCCGATCTATGCATGGAGTTTCTAATAAAAGTAGTTTTTTCAGTTGATTATGTTAGGATTTTGGTAGTCGTCTTCTTGTTGATTTCCCCTCAATGGAGATGGCATCGTCTGCAATAAGTGATCTTCGGGCTTTCGTTTGACGACGAGATCTCCTTTCCGACGTCAATGGTGGTGTTGAAAGATTACAATCTTCTAGGTATGGGTCTTCAGATTTTGCTTCGTCAAATCAATTTTGGATCTTCTGTCATTGTCCCGGCTGCTACGTCCTCGACAATGGTGATTCGTATTCTCGGCTCTCCATCGACATCGACAAGGCTAGTCGGTTGATATTTTAGACTTTATTATGTAATCGTTGGAGTGAGCTCGTGTATCTCTACCATTTACTATTTGTTACTATGTGGTATTGATTGTAAAAAAAAAAGTAGTAAAGAGTTCGTGCATATTTATAGTTGAAAAAAAAATGCACGTGGGAGGGTGGATGGATCCAAGTTGTAATCGCTTGTTTTTTTTCTTTTCCCGGCCGGACACGAAACCTGCAGCTCCTTAAATCGCGCGCGGCTGATTTCAGCTCTTTAAATTTTGAGATGCGCGAAATAAACGGCCGGAGCGTACGTTACACGGCCGGCCGCGAGATGGAGAGAGTTTGAATCATGCATGCGCGCGTGATATTCGTGGTTGCTTGCGTACGTGACGTACTGCTACATACACGCCAAAAAGCAAACAGGAAATGAGGGCGTCGGACCAAAGTCCAAAGGAGCCGGCAGCCGGAGGCACTTGAACCCCGACCCAAACACCCGATCATCCACACGCGCACGCGGCACCAGGTGCGCCAGGTCGTACCAGACCGGTGCAGCGCCTTGCGCGACGGCTCCACCAGCTCAGCTCGTCCGACAGCCCGACGCACCTTTTGGCGTCAAGTGGCCTTGGGCCCACAGTTTGGTTGCTGCGCGCGCGGTACGGTGGGATACGAACTCCAGTGCAGCGCGCGACCCATCCATTCCTTAATTACCCCCGTATCGATTCAGCTCTGCGCCTACTTAATTAATTACGCGTTAGCTCTTGGGTGTCCGACTTCGGGCTCGCCAAGCTGTGCGACAGGGAGGAGGACACCCACCTGACGATCACGGGCGCGCGGGGCACGCCCGGGTACGCGGCGCCGGAGCTGTGGATGCCGCTGCCGGTCACGCACAAGTGCGACGTGTACAGCTACGGGATGCTGCTGTTCGAGATGCTGGGGAGGCGGCGGAACCTGGAGCTGGGGCTGCACGGCCGCGAGAGCCAGGAGTGGTACCCGAGGTGGGTGTGGCACCGGTTCGAGGCCGGCGACATGGACGCCGTGCTGGCGCGCGCCATGGCGGCGGGGGACGTGGACGACATGGAGAAGGCCGCGAGGATGTGCAAGGTGGCGCTGTGGTGCGTGCAGTACCGGCCGGAGGACAGGCCGTCCATGGGCAACGTCGTGCGGATGCTGGAGGGGGAGGAAGAGATCGCCACTCCCGGTAACCCGTTCGCCCACATGGCGGCCTACAGCGCCGGCGCAATGCTGTCCGATGACACAACAACGGAATCGAACGGTTCTTCAGGGTTTATCGGCAAGGTAGCAGGATTACGCTGATGAGAATTGCTTTGTTTCTGGCTTTCTGCCTCGCTGGTAATGTGTGGATTGCAAATGTATTCCGTGTGGAAAAAAACTCGGTCGGTGACACACTGACACTCCCCCTTCTTTTTTCTCTTTGAGATTTTGTGACTGTTTATCTTGGTGACACTTACACAACAAAAGTTCAAAAGGAATAATTCTTGACATGATTTTATTTTAAATTTAAACTAAAATAACACAAGAACTATAAAACAGAGAGAGTAACTTTTATCAAACAAAAAAGTAATACGCAGTATATGTGCAGTCTTGACGCGGTGACACATCCCTAGCGACACGATTTATCTCGATATCTCATATGTGAACTTTGTCTAGAAAATCTTTAGTTAGGAACAGATTTAGACGTATGGTCCTGAGGAATGCAAAAAAGAAAACTGACAGAAAAGTAAAACAACGTGATTAAATCACAACTTCTCCGCCGCCGAAACCATGACCTCCTTGAAACTCTCCTCGTAGCCGATAGCGCATCCACTAAAACGAATTTTTGGAACCTAGATACTACGAAACCGGATTAAACTTAGTCCGGCAGTAAGTTACGTAGTTATCCCGACTCTAAGTTACATTACTGTGCGGGTGAATTTCCTTCATACTATTCGTCTGAAACTTGTTATTTTCCTCTATGCTACATATTTTTGAATTTGAGTATGAAAAATGGCACGCACATACATATGTACGTTCTCTACCTGCAAAACATTTTGTTCGGAACTTTTGACACGCTAGAAATACAAATTTTATACCGCTATGTTAACTTGGGTAGCCTAGAACATAGATGCCACTGCCTATTTTCGCGCCTCCACTCGAAGTAGAGAGGATAAGTGTAGCATGCGCACGTCCATGGCAAGGTGCACACGAAGGGCCAAAAGCTCGCTGAGTGGATTGAAGAGACGCCAACAAGTCTAAGTACACAATATAGTTTGTAGACCCAAGAATTAAGGGGGCTAGGAATTGAGGTTCTGGGCATAAAGATTAGATGGTTATTAAGCAAATAATTTTTTAAACTACTCAAAAAGAAAAAGGGTATGGTAGGAGCTATTACATTTTACATAACAAATACCCCAGGACTAAACTTCCATCACAAGTGACAGCAAAGTCTACTAATTCATAATTTTGAAAGGGTCTTATGATAGTGAAGGATGTACTTTTTGAGCTGAGATCCTTCATGCCTTATTTGGCACTAGAGTTTTAGTGGGAATTGGTGGGGATAATCCTCAATAAAATTCAAAACCCCACTTGTTGTAAATGCATGTTTGGAGCTAGAGTATGAGCGAGTTTAATCTCCGTTTATCCCTACTTTTTTCCAAATTTTAATGTATTTTTTTCAATTCCCAATACTCTACCCCTACCTAGTGAATTGGGGATGATGTTTTTTGGGGAATGGGTGATGACGGTTTCATCCAATATTTTAGAGTATTATCTCCACTAATCTCACAACACTCTAAGGCCAAACAAATCCTGATTGTAGGTAATGGACAATAAATATGTTTTGGGAAAAATATTTGGTTGGGAGAAACCCCGCACACTGATCAATACCTGGGCTATACTCTGTTGTGCGCCGAAAAGGTCTTGGTTGCTGATGTGTTAGCTCACTATCCTCTAATTTAAATATAAAATTCAGAAGGATTCTTTCTGAAGCTTAGTTACATGAAGTACAACGACTTAATTATGCTATTAAACATGAACAACGAGGAGGATAAATTAACTTCTCTGGAAGCTTACAATGTTAGGGATTTTCTTTGTCAAATCCATGTGTATTGATTTCATGAGTGGATATACGGTCTATTTTAAAAACAAATATGGGAAGCTGAAGGTGGCACTGAAGATTAAAATTTTCATATGGTTCCTCTGAAAAAAAGTTCTTCATACAAAAGATAATTTATCACGGCGTATTTGCAATGGTTTTAACAAATGCACGTTTTGTGATTCTCAGGATTCTACCAATCAATTTTTTTAGCGTCCCATTGCTCGTCTTGTTAGGAGAGTAGTTATTTTTTACTTTTCATATTTCCCCCCTCCCCCCCCCCACAAATAGTACGGATATGTTCGGAAATCGGTTGAAATGGACAGACAAAGAACCCAAAGCACGGATTCGAGTTGGAATTTGTGTTTTAGTGTGGCCTCTATGGAATTATAGAAATTATATTATTTCAAAAAACATGGCTACTCATTTTCTACAGGTTATTTGTATGGTTACTCATTGAATCCATGAGTGATCTTTCCGGCTGCCAGAAGCGCAACGAGTGCATATGGATTCCGGGTGCACTCATCAGGAGATGGTTGCACGTGCTATCTATAATTAATCAGGGTGGCTGGCGGCTTTCTAGACATATGCAAGACGCTATATTTTATTCCGATGGTTAATATTTATGCATACCTTGTGTTCGTGAGATATAAACCTTGAACTTTAAGACTATGCAATAAAACATCGATTGATGCAAAGGCTGGGGCTAAACTCCATATTTTGAAGAAAAAAAACCACAACTCTGAGACATAGAAGCTTTACAGAAGGTGGAGAAAATGAAGAATACTTTTATATACAACCGGCTATCGTTCAGCCGGTGCGTGTGTTGCTCCTAGCCTGCACATTTGGTCTCCCCATGCCACCCCATCCTATCCCAACCCCACCTAGGAACCACCCCCCACCTCCACGATGCCTTGCCCCGTCGGACCAAGCCCCCACCACCTCACCACCTCACTACATTTTTGGGACGAATATACTACATAAGTTATTACAAAATGAAATACTACATGTGTGAACCATTTTATTTGTTGTTTCAATATTATACCCTATATAAAAGCTAACAAGATTTGTGCGCTCTAAACGTTCTAGCTACTGTAGATATGCTATTTATCCGTTCTTCCGTCGGGTCATTGGCTGACACGTACAGTTTTCCTTTTTAACTTCCATGGTCCTCTGGTTAGTTGTTTTCCATTAAAAATTTTTTTGACCGACCAGGTAACCGGCTACCGGCTGTTGGCCTCTCTCCTTCCTATTTTTGTGGATCGTCTTCCCGTGGTATCCATTACCTTCTGGTTGATTCGGTCAGGCGGGGGCTGGTCAAAGCAGTGCCCCCATCTCTCTTCCTCCCTATTGCCGCCTCCCACAAAATTCCCTAGGCCCGGCCTCCTCTTTCCTCTCTCTTGCTGCCGTGCCATCTACCGGCGCGGCTGACGGCGTGGAGGATGGCTGACGGCGTGGAGGAGGAGTTCAGGTCAGTCCACTCCTTTCCGACGCAGATGGCGGCGTGTGGGCGCCAGTGGGGATCTTGAACTGCAGGATTCGAGGCTAGATAGAGGCCATGCCGACCCATTGAGAGACGTCATGTCTAGCAGGATGTTGGCGTGCGGGTCTTCTCCCCTGCCTCATGCGGATCTTCTCCCCCTTCCCTCTTACTAATTCCTCTTTTTTTGATCTGTTCATGAGCTTAGGTTATTCTTTTCCCTTCATATTTTTGATTCCTTTTTTGTTTGTATCTTTTCTGTTTCCCCAGGTTGTTGTTTCGAGGCTACACAGGGGCGCTACCGAGCAGTCCGTTTCTCTCTTACTAATTCTCTTTTTTTCGATCTGTTCATCAGCCTAGGTTATTCTTTCCCCTCCATCTTTTTTATTCTTTCCCTGTTTGTATCTTTTTGCTCGCCCATGTGCTTGCGTAGGTTGTTGTGTTCTCAGTGTCCAGTCTAAGGGATCAATTCATATTTGATTTCCACATTCTTGGAACTATGATTTCTACCACTGTACATATCAACCAATACTGAAAATAATATTTTGCAGGGAAACCAACAGGTTAGATATGCAACCATACTTGGTTAAAGAGATTTGCCGCCTAGAGGGTTTGAACGGAAAAGCATAATGTGTGTCCCCCGGATCTAGGAGTACATGCCTATGGGGATCAATCTACCTGGCAAAAAGTGTTAGCGTTGGACTTCATTATTATTACCGAGAGGTACCTTCTAAATATTCAGACACTTCACTTAGCTATTATCAGTTTATCACTCATAAAAACGGCACATACAATTAGCTAGGCCGCTAGGGGAATTCAATCTTATCATCCGTGAATGCCCATTCCGTTATCAAAGAGCAATAAGTGAGCACTTATGTTATTTTGCCGACAAACACGCCTGCATATTGGCTTGCTGCACTTATATTTCAACTGGCTGATTTTCTGCAATATAACCAACAAATGCTAGATTCCAATCTGTTGTACAGATACTTGCTAACAACGTTTTTTATATATACACTTAACTGATGTTTCAGGGCAACACAATGGAAGGCTGTGTACCACCCAATCGAATATACAAATTCAGAGAACAACTAAGGGAAGGTTCTATCTACAGGTTTGAGTCTTTTATTGTTGCTGCAGCATGGAACAAATACAAGACAGCCAATCATCCCTACAGGATCAAGATTACTCAACGCACAAAGGTCATCGAAGCAATTCCGGATTCTGAAATTTTTCCTTTGTTCCCGTATAATGCGAATCATTTGATGTTCTGTAGTCACGCGAATCGTTTGCTATTCTGTAGTCATGCGCAGGGGACAACACCTTTCTATCAGGTTTCCACTGGATGCAGCCTGTACATTTCATATTAAATTGTCTGCTTTTTATGTGCACTTAATTCTCCTTTTTCCTATCAATTTCAGATGTTGCTGTACTGGTGACCATTGTTAATGAATATCACTCGGTCGAATACGAATCAAGAGCCAAGGAGGACCTTTCTATCAGGTTTCCACTGGATGCAGCCTGTACATTTCATATAAAAAAATTGTCTGCTTTTTATGTGCACTTAATTCTCCTTTTTCCTACCAATTTCAGATGTTGATGTACTGGTGACCATTGTTAATGAATATAACTCGGTCGAATACAAATCAAGAGCCAAGGTGGCATATTCTCTTAAAAGATGCTAGGTATGGCTTTTGGTACAGGTAGCAGTACTTCAGCGGGCCGTTATGAAACTACATGCGTACCTTTGTTAGGCGGTAAACGCAACCATGTTCTCTCTAGATATTGAAAGGTGTTAGTGATGTTCTACATCGAGGGCTACAGAGTATGGTTTGGATGGTTGCTACAAATCACTATCTCAATTGCAATTTTGCATCTACTAGAGTGATATGTTCTCCACATATCAGGACCTTAGAAGCAAGAAAAAAGATCATGTTATGTCGGCTTATAATTCTCACTTCAGTTTCTCAATTTATGGATTCCTGTAATTTTGATAATTCTTTGTTACCCAACTTTTAAAGGGCATAACTATTGCAACTATTTTCATACTAGGTGGTGGAAATGTGTCGTTGATGTTTTAAGTCCATTGTTGCCCAGTGCACAGCATGCCTCCAGTGATCTTGCATTGTAATAATTTATAGAACAAGGTGTCACAAAGGTATTGGTGATGTTCTACGCCCATTGCTGCACAGCCACAGAGCATGTCTTGGCTGATTTTTCATGATAACTTAATAGCGCAAATCAAGGATAAATGTTTTGTTGCACGATGCTTTATATATATATATATATATATATATATATAGGAGCACCAGTTAGTTTACCTATATATATATATATATATATAGGATAAATAATGACACACCTGTTTATTGTACATACTGCACCGCTGTTCTTTTTAACTTAAATTGTGGCAGTACCATATTCGCTGAAAGAACTATATTTTCCATTTACCTTCCCAAAATTATTTTTCTTCTATTATACTGCAAAACCTGCTACTAATCTTGCTTCAATATCAGTGTTCCCTATGCAATGAATGAGATCAATACGGGAAAATTAGATGATATTATTAATGTGATACTACATTACCGCTTCTTGGATATTAAATTTACAAGTTTCTAAATTTTGTTTTTTGTTTGGAAGGAAGTGGACACTCAGTGGGTTCGATCGAAGAGAAGTTTGTGCTGGGTTTCCTGAGCTGATTGGGATGCGTCTCCTTCGGTCGGTAAAAAGAGTAATTTAAAAGTTTAAACTAAAAAGGTGAATGCATCTTTGACCTATAAATATTTGGCTCCTGCTTCTCACTACTAAACAGAAGATGTTGACATATCCAGTCTTTTTTGTGCGTTAGCAGTAGTAAGAGCAGGTGTGTAGTGGCGCTTGATACATATTATAGTCCTAATAACAAAATTGGTTATTGTACATATTGCACTGCTATTCGTTTTAACTTAAAATGTGGCTCGAACCATATTCACTAAAAGAACTGCATGAATGCACTTTTCCATTTACCATTCTCAAAATGCTTTTGTTTGGTTATATTTTAAGGAAACTCGCTATTGGGCTTCCTTCAATATCAGTGTTCCGGACTAGATCAAATATGAGATGAATCAGATCGATCGGGGAAAATATTGGATGATCTTAGTCTTAACATGATACTTTTCTACCACTTCTTGGGTACTATATTTATAAGCTTCTAATTATTGTTCCATTGGTTGGAAGGAAGTGGCCGTGGTGAAGTCCAATGGAGGGGCAGTTCATGCCGGGTTTCGTGTTGTTGGTTGTTCTCCTTTTGCTGATCTTTTTTCCTTAGTTGATTGGTATGCAACCTACCGATTTTGCCTCATTCTAAGAACTCTGCTATATGTAGATCATTCGACCGCAGAAACAGTAGGCTTCGGTTAGATGAAGGACCTATGTAGTCAGTACTTTTTTTCTTTGTACAGTCAGTGTGCTAAAAACTGCCACTGCATAGTGTTCTACTGTATATATGTGTTGTTGTATATAATCGCAGTCAATGTATAAGAGACTGTCGCTTTTGTTTCATCTTCTTCGTATTACTTTTTATCCCCTGAGAAGGTCCCTTTCATAGTCGATACAGTATTAGAAACTATAGTTCATAGTACACATGTGTTCTCTCATAGGTCAAGCTGCGAGACACCAGTCATAAGGACCATGTGTATTTAATTTTCCCTGCATTCCCTAAAAATAGTAAAGACAACTTCGCTGGCGTGTTCTTCTGGGCAACAAGGTTAATTCACAGGGTTCAACAAGCATTGTTTATTTCCTACGAAATATTCTATTGCTTTATTTTGGGGGAATTGAAATTTACTATTCGCACCCGACATAGTAATTGCACTTATGTTTCTTAAGAAGAGTCTGCCGATGATAGTAGAGCAAAGAAGAATGCACAACATGCCCGCAATCATGAAATTAAGGTGTATATGTACATCAAATGGGAATCTCATCTATTTTTGCTAAAGCATCCTTACTACATGAATCACAATGTTAAAATTCAAGGTACGCATGACCATTTTTGGTAATCCAACACTATCATAATAAAATTTAGGCATAGTAGAAACATTAGTACCTAGCTCACATATGCATAGCATTCAAATTTACGGATAGTATGAGGGATAGTGGTCTCAACATGGCTGAACTCCAATTGCCAGAGTTATCAAATTGAAACTGAGTTTCAGTTTCCTTAATGCAATGGTGCCAATTTAATCTGCGCATTACGCTTAACATGGACAAAACACTTCCAGTATTATGTAGGCATAAGTAAGCAGAATAACATACCAGTTGGCAGTTATTGTGAATCCGATCCGCACTTGCTCCAGTATCGCAGCCGGATCGTGCCATCCCACATTCGCGTGCAGCTTCCAGGCGCCGTGGTGACCACCTCAGCCAGGGCATCCTGCTCCATCCCGACCCGACCTGGCTCCCCCTCGATTCCCGCTGCCCCCGTGAACCACCACGAGCGGCCACCGTGCATCACCCTCCTCATCTCCATGCAATGGAAAAGCTCGATCCGTAGGATGGCCAATGCAGGCCGCCTCGCCGCCCCGTCTGTGCACCAGCTACGCCTAAGCAGGAGAGGATTGCGATGGCGAGGTCTCCGTTGTTGACAACGATGACCAGCTGCAGCGCGACGTAGCCGACCTCAATGCAGGTGTCGGCGCCGGCCGGGAGCTGCAGGCTGGTCAACTCCTCCTGCGCAAAGGGGGCCCCCGATCTCCTCGGTACGGTGGAGCGCGTGGCTGGTCCTCCTCGACACGTAGATGCAACTTCTGCTCGCCGACCTGGGCATCCACCGACTGATCCGTCGCGAAGGGGACAGCAGGAACAAGCCGGTGGTGCTTCTGCAGCTGGTGACCGACGAGCTAGGTGCCACCTAGGGAGATGGAAGGAAGGGAGGAGACTTTGGCGAGCTTCATGAGGTGGGGCAGCGCCGGTGTGGGGAGGCAGGGCGGTGCCGGTGTGGGGAGGATGGGGCAAATTGTCCGATTTGGGGATGGAGGAGAGGAAGGAGACTGTACACATGTCAGCGGTAGACTTCTTCAGTGGGGAAGTGCCTCCGATACTGTCAACTTAAATCACTTCTTAGCAAACACTCAGGCCAATTCAAGGAGAGGATTAAAACAAAGCCAATCAATTCGCTGCACGTCAGTCCGAAGAAGTTCCCGCAAGCCATAATACGGTCTGTAACTCCAGGATTGATTATCAAGCAACATGCTGTGTCAGTTTGGGACGGAATTCACAAAATAATGAGTATGTAGATGGATAATTATGCATAGTGAATTGAGCAAACTAACCATTTAACTCGGAGCAGCGGGGCGCTGGCCAACAATGTATGTCCAACAGAGCTACGGTTTAACTACAGAGTACAGACCTAGGTATCACAATACATATTCTCATTATCAGACAAACAAGGAGTGTAGTCTCAAACCACTCCGCATGTTTTGCAAGAAGCCTGCAGCCTCTGACCACAGCCTGGACATGGTTCAGAGCATGTAGTGACACCAATCATTAACAGCTAACAAGGCAACTACAAATAGCAACCTGTAAAGCGGAAGGAAGTGGTGTATCTCGGCAGGTGGCCTTTTGGCTCATAGGAGCAAATGCTTCCATTATACAAAATATTTAAAAATTAATTTTACAAATGTCAAAAAATTAGACATAAAATTTTTGGTGTACATCGTGACATTCTATGTTCGTACACAAGTTTTCGTGGAAAAACAACATTTTGTGTGGTGTGTACAAAAAAGACAAAAAAAATGTGTTGTACGTAGTCGTGTTACAGCATCAAAATTTGTCTTTTTTTACAGGAGCCACATAAATTTTTTTCTTTTTTTGAAAGTTTGTGTACCAACATAAAATATCTAGATGTACGTGTAAAAGTTTAGTTTAGAATTTTTTAACACTTCGAAATGTGGATTCACATAATGAGAGCAAATGCTCCTATGAGCCAAAGTGCATTTCCCTGTATCTCGAGCTTTCAAACTGATTTACATACAACATCCTGATCACAACAATTAGATTACACATCCTTGAAAAAGAGAGTTTTGTTTCTTAACAGCTGATACAATTTTCCAAACACGAACAACTTACACCGTTATTCTTCATCCAAAAAACACACATCGGCATTTTAAGAAATCTAACGACTTAGCACCGAGAGGTAGATAGGGCCAGCCATATATGCCAACGGATCACGAGCACGGGCGCGGCGTGCCGCCGCGCCATTGCTTCCTAGTATTATATATACATAGTGCTACAATGATTTTTGTGTGTATGCTATAGATAAATTGCTCCAATATTACATATGTGTTCTTAGATGAGTTAAGCACAAATGCTAGATTGAATGATTTTTTCTTGCAGAATGCGACACCATTTTTTACATTTTGCTACGAATAAATGGGGATTTGATACATTCCGTACTTCTTTTTTCCTACATGGGCATGCATGATTTTTTGCAAAAGTTTTTTCTTTTGCTACACATTGCAAGTTTTTACGGATTATAAAAATGTTGCAGAACAATATCATATTTTTTAAATGCTACATACATAGAAAAAAATGCTATGTTCGGTTGCAGCAATGGCATGGGAACCACCGATGCATGTGAAAGTCTAACAGGTGTAGCTACAGTCGGCTGATTCCTAGCACTTTACAAAAAAAAATAAGATGATTTGCATCATGTTTTGATCCCACGGAGAAAATGATATTATGTACGAAATAATAATTCATGCACTGGAAGGCAGGAAAATGAGCATGACATGGACATATTGTATAACCCTAAATTCTAGGTTAAACTCCTAAAATATCTAAGAATGGCTTAATGCAGACCATGTCCCTCGGTCACTCGAGGCTCGTCCTCGTCGATGGCATGGACGACTACTCATTGTCCTCCTCAAATTCATCCACTAGTGGATCCTCCTCCTCGATGTCATCAACAAGGCTCTTGATTGTGAGGGCTTCCATTTTTCCCCCTCCTCGTCCGAGCAGAATCCATGTAGTTTTTGGCTATGCACCTTTCATAGTCCACCCATATGTCATATTTTTTGCAGTCACCGGTTTATGGATGAGTACTATTGGCATTCTCTATGGCTACCTTGTTACGACTTCACCCAGTAAAAGACCCCACCGTGGTATGCGCCAATAAGACCACCAAAGGACTTTGTGGCACTTGTGGGTGATCATTGGTCTGATGCTTCGGGAGAAACCAATTCCCAGGGTGTGTGTGGGGGGGGGGGGGGGATGTGAATCTGACGGTCCTTGCCTCTTAGGTTCCACCTAGCTCCAACTTTCATTTTGCTCGTCACCTAGCTCTAACTTAATTATCTTTCAACATACAACAACTAGCAAAACCATTAAAATAGCAACGCCGAAAAAATAAGTTACCTGGCATCTTTTTTCGATAAGGGGCGCTTTATTACTTAAGAGATTTAAGTTATTATACCCGGCCTCTGCATAGCTAAGATGCACACAGCCGTAGTTCAGTCAAGCCGAAAGGAAAAGCAAAAAAAAAAAAAAAACGAGATTACATATCACATTGAGAAATTGCAAAAACGCATAAGTTGGAGTAGCTCCGATGCGCAAGTTATGCTGCCACCTATGTTGGGAAAAAGTATTCCTCGCTGTAGCTTCCAACCGTGAACAAACCTCCGTAAATAGGTCTCGATGCTCCACCCGCTGAAGCGATGACCATAAACGGAGAGTATTGGTACACCGGTAAATAACCTGCAAGAGAGAAGAGTTAATATCATTAAACAATTTATCATTTCTACATAGCCATAGCGACCAAATAATGGCAATTGTTCCCCCCTAATATGCTTTTTGAACCTAGGATCAACACCATTAAGTCAATTTCCAAAGATATCGGTCACACTACATGGCGGATACAAGGTCAAAGCTAATTGGATGACTGACCATATAGACTTGGCAAAACGGCAACGGAAAAACAAGTGCTTTATAGTCTCATCTTGATTAAAGAAAGCACAAAGTTTACTTGCTTGCCAATTCCGCTTTGCTAGGTTATCTTTGGTGAGAAATACTCCCCTTCGGAGGTACGATCCAAATACCTTGATCCTTAACGGGATTTTCAACTTCCAAAATTTATTATTGCTAGGCTTATCAATTGGAATATCAGATGAATTGATGCATTATACATGGATCGTACCGAAAACTTGCCATCTTCGTGTAGATTCCAACTAAATTTATCAGGACCGGCTTGTAGTTGGACACTAGTAAGTTTGCACGTGCACGCACGTTAACTAATACAAATTAATAAAATCATAAAAAATATAAACTAAAATATAAAACACTCTATCAAATTTATATTAATTTGTAAATTATTTTAATGATGAAATCTTGCTTGAGGAAAGGATGCAACTAAGGTATGGTCATGGTGGCGAGGCTTGATTCATGAGCAGAGATCATGCATATCTCGGAGATTTGTCAGCTCACTCAGTTTGACTGAAAAGCATTTCTAAGAATGTTAAACAATGGCAATTTCATAAAGTGTAGCCGTGTTAAAAAAATTCTGAGAAGGGAAATGCAAAGCATTAAAGACAGGAGGAGATATTTCATATCCATCTGACCATCTAACCACAATGTTAGAAGGTAGAACCATAGAGCAGCAGGGCAAACAAGTTAATGTTTTACTAAAGACAAAAGTTTATACCAACAATTTCAATGTAAAATAGCAATATCTTAATATGTAAAATTTATGCTAGAACTGTTGCATAAGCAGTTTGTATTGAGAAGAAAACTATAATGCTCAAACTGCACAGAGGATTTGGAATTTAATCCGTTATGATGCACTACTGGAGGGTGTGACTGTAATTGGAAGAGGAAAATGCAAGACCTAGCATAGCAACATTCTTCATATGCTTATATATCTTCTGTGAAATATGAATAGCTCGTGTTCGGATGCTAGAAGGAACTATCAAGCATAATGTTGCCAAAATCCCGTTAATAAGTGGTGCTAAGAAAACCATTCGGCAACTTTTACCACTGAATTAAAATGATTTAAATTAAGTACAGTGCCACATCTACTTCTGGATCTGGCAATAAGGAAAAAAGACTCATTTAATACTCACGCATGTATGGAGAACTTAATAAGTTAACATTTTGTAGCACAAGAAGATGTAAGGAAAAAACTATAGTGAGGCAATACTATACCTCCAGCATTAGCAGAAACAAAGATGGAGAAAAAAATGTGCACTTTTATCTCAACTGAGACAGCTCCGCTAGAGCAAGAGTGTATCTAGGAGGGTTTCAACTAAAATTCACATGCGAAGTAAATCAAATTTGTACTATAATTTAAGGAAAACCAAGCCGGTGACAGTGAAAGTTTTTTTTTCATAGTTTCTAGATATACTTAAAGACAAGCGTGCATACACAATCTACAGAACTGCACAAGAAGTGTTTGAGCTGTCGCCCAAAAGCGTATATTAACTCTTCTAGAGCAGTATACCAATGAGGCATGCTATATCTATCTAACACATACGCACATTTATGGAGTTTCAGCATCACCTCGTGTAAAACCTAAGCTATGCTTAGGATATTCAGAAAAAAGTAACAGTGCCATCTTGTTCTTAGAGAACCTAAAAGAGATATATTTTTCAAAGCAATCTACATTAGCACAAATATGAAAATAGAAAAGACATGGGTATTAGCAAATTCTAGGTACAACAGAATCCAATGCCTAGTTGTAGCATATTATGAAAGAACTATATCTCATTAGTCGAAATCACAGGTAAACTCTGGTATTTCCAGGGATATTAAAATGTACACAACATCATCAAGTATATTTTTAAATTAATCGCACTGACATAATTTCTTGAACCTAGTTTGCAGAAATATTTTGACTGTTGGTACGGCCCGCAAAAGTGATTTGCGAAGATGTGCGGCACACGGTAGTAGTTTAGGAAGATATCTTAGGAGAAACATATGTTTGTCAAATGATAAAACTCACATATCAATGCCTGAGATAATAGGCTTTTTTTTTGCTAGTTATGATCTTCTCAATCACGGTCTAGCTATATGAGTATGTATAAGGCACCAAGGTTGCCATGTGTTACCCCTCATTGCTATTATAAAGATCTCACCTTACCAGGATATATCAATCAAACGGAACCCCATTGATTTTCTGTTGTTGTGATTTTAGTTGTAAGCCATATTGTTGGTCCTTGAGTTCTTTCCTTGCACTGACTAAGATGCCTAGAATGTAGTCACAGAGGAGCAGGACAGGCCCATCGGGATGTCATGGACACGAAATCCTTCACCATGAAGTCAGCTCATGGAACCCTCTTGATGTGGCCGCCCGCATATAGCAGCACCAAATGCTTCTTCACCATTAAGTGTACCACCAAACCGAGTAGGACGCCATCTGCAGAACTGCAAAAGAAACGTATGAGTCAGGGAGGAATCCAACAATCTCTTCCTTGTGAGCAGGCAATTTGTTTGAAAGCAAAAGGAGAGCAGAAATCTAGTTCCCTAGCACAGTTCTATCTGTAATAAGTTAAACGATTGGAGAAGGGCTTCATCTGGGATATGAAGTGTCGGCAGATAGAGGCGAAGATATGTAGTGCGGCGGCGCCATAGCCGACGCGGGCCGGAAAAGCCAGGCGGCGGTACAGGCCAGGAAACAGCCGAGGAGTCATGTGCGAGCGAGCTAGCGGTCATAGAACGCGACCTGCTCAGGACTGGCGTGACTACGACGACTCCCCACGGCAGCAACCTCATCGTGGCACGCTCCAACAGCTGCAGCGGACACCCCTCCTTCCGCAGCATCCCTGCCTTCTTGACCGCCCTATACTGTCTCCTCCGACGTCGGCAAGCCATCGTCTTATGGAGGATCGGAAGAGGAGCACCACACCAAGGTGTGATTTGATTCAGCGGAATTTGATCCTGGAAAGGAAGATAAATCTGGAAAAGAGAGGATTTATCGGCATTAACCTTCACTTAAATGATTCGGTGGGATTTGATCCGCGGAATCAGGCCATGCAGGCAGGGATTCGGAGCTTCGGAGGCGGCGTCAGCGTGATTTGAGGAGGGGATGGGGAGAACAAATGATTTTCGTTCGTTAGATAAAAGACTATGTACGGTTCAGATTTAGTTTTCCTACGGCACTTCGTGCCTTTATAAGTAGTAGAGATAGAGATAGAGATAGAGATTAACCAAACGTTGTAGTAAGGCATTCCAGTACATACGCTTGACCATAACTTTAGTTTTTCTGTGGTCAAAGATGGTGTCATCTGTATGACATATGTACTTGTTGTGATTGGACAGTATGCGCTTACTTGTGTGATGCGATAAGGCTGTCACGATATATATACTTAGATTAAACCGCGTGGAAATTCGTTGTTGATGATCCGAGGTGTGGTACTCCTACGTGTCTTCAGAGACAGCATATTCAATTAGGAAGCATGGATCAAGCTGCTTCCTTTTCAACCATGCCACGAAAAGTCTTCCGAAATGAAGGTGCATGACTACTACAACGAACTGTAGAGTAAACGTCGAACGCGGGAACCATCTGTCTGATCACGAATAACTTCTTAATTAGGTCGCGAGATGAACTCCCTCGCCTTAGGTAAGCATGCATCAATCTTATGTTGTCAACTTTTGGGTTCTTCACTTTTTCTAGCTTCTTAATCTGCCCGTTCAAGCAGCTGGGATCATCGTGGGCGGCATCGTCGTGCTCATGGCCTTCAAGCACATCACCAGATGCGTCGAGGTGAAGCGAGAGTGGCACGCGGAGCGCGCGAGGCTGCAGGCTATGCAGACGCAGCCCGCAGCAGGTCACCAGATGGCAACGCACAACGTCGAGCTGGAGTCGGTGAATCGATTCCTGGACGGCATCCTGCGCGAGAAGCCCGCACGGTTCACGCCGGAGAACCTGCGCGAGTTCACGGGGGGCTACGCAGAGCGGGTCGGTTCCGGCGGCTTCGGCGTGGTGTACCGCGGCAGGTTCCCGAACGGCGTGCTCGTGGCCGTGAAGGTGCTCAACGGCACGCTCGACCGGCGCGCCGAGGAGCAGTTCATGGCGGAGGTCGGCACGGCGGGCCGCACGTACCACATCAACCTCGTCCGCCTCTACGGCTTCTGCTTCGATGCCACCACCAAGGCGCTCGTCTACGAGTACCTCGAGAACGGCTCCCTCGACCGCGTTCTCTTCAACGCCGCCGCCGGTGGCGCCCACGTGCTCGCGTTCGACACGCTGCACGGCATCGTCATCGGCACGGCGAAGGGGATCCGGTACCTGCACGAGGAGTGCCAGCACCGGATCATCCACTACGACATCAAGCCGGGCAACGTGCTGCTCGCGGCGGACTACTCCCCGAAGGTGGCCGACTTCGGGCTCGCCAGGCTCTGCAACCGCGACAATAGTCACCTGACCATGACTGGCGCGCGGGGCACGCCCGGGTACGCGGCGCCGGAGCTGTGGCTGCCGCTCCCTGTGACGCACAAGTGCGATGTGTACAGCTTCGGCATGCTCGTGTTCGAGATACTCGGGAGACGGCGCAACTACCTCGAGGCCGCCCAGTCCCAGCACGCGGCGGCGGCGGCGCCGGACACGATGATCAGCCAGGAGTGGTACCCGAAGTGGGTGTGGCAGAAGTTCGACCAGGGGCGATTCGACGACGTCATGGCGGCATCCGGGATACGGGCCGATGACAGGGAGAAGGCCGAGAGGATGTGCAAGGTGGCGCTGTGGTGCGTGCAGTACCAGCCGGAGCTGAGGCCGGCGATGAGCAGCGTGGTGAGGATGCTCGAGGGCGAGGAGGAGATCGCGCGGCCTGTGAACCCGTTCACGTACATGGCCAGCCTCCAGATGACTTCTGGATCGAGCAGCGGCGGCAGCACTACTGCCACTACGTCCGGCGATTCCGCCAACAGATCCTCGGCATGATCAACGGAGTGGCTGATTGAACGCTTTTTCGGGGGTTGGATTAGCATGTTGAATAGTGCGCATGGTTGTAACTTGTTGGAATTTCCTTCCTTTGGTTTGCTTGAAAAGTTGCAGTTCAGAGACAGGTCTTTTGTTTTGTGGATCACTAGGTGGTACCATTCAGCTGTATTCTGAATTTTAGACATTTTGTTTTCACATAAGCCAAGAGGAAAAGAGAAAAGCAAGATTACATGTTATTCTGAATTTTGGAGTAACACGATTTGTTTTCTGTTTTGCTCTATGGATAACTATGGTATCCTTAGGTCAAAAAAGAAAAAAAATCATGTCAATATCTTCCTTTAGCTTCCAGTTCTGATTCTAAATGTTTGCATTTTTTTAAAATAGAGGTAAAAGATTTGCCTCATCCATTAATTAAGAAGAGAGTGTCTAGTTTTTAAGAGAAAAATCGGACGAAACCTACACCAACAAGGCCAAACCTACACAAACAACACACCCACAACCAAGCACAATAAAGATACGAACAACATGACCGCAACAACTCTAGCCAACAAAAAGCGACACAAAACGAACACTCCAAACATGACAGTCCAATACCGCGTCGACAAAGACATGCCAAGACATGGGGGCACTGATCAATCAACCGCGGATCCTAGGTAGGCAGCAACCAAGGTGGTGAGAAAAACTCAAACTTCTCTCGCGACGATAGATCCAGGTACTGTTGCCAACAATCCTGACTTAGCAACCGATCGCCAAAAGGACGACATGCATGTTAGACCCAGGTGAGGGAGAGAGTGCAACGTCAGCAATGCCACTCTTCTGAAAGCTAAGTGGTTGACTCGATAGAGAAGCCACAACCGACACCAGAGCCAAGATCCCATCTGTGCCCTCTCGCTCTCAAAGGCAGCCGACACAGTAGATTGCGGCGACTGTCTGCCACAAGGAGAGAAACAAATGTAGAGTTGTTCTTCCTCCACCACCGTCCAGGCAGAGACGAAGCCTGCACGGTGGCGAGCTCCTGCCCGCCAGAAGAGCATTCCTCTGTGGGCTCCAAACAAGTACCAACACGTTCAACACCAACTTGAGACTTGCCACCTCATCACGAAGGACGCGAGACGCCTCCTCGGCACGCTTAGCAACCAACCGACCGACCTCCATGCACAACAATGCAAACTGACACTGAAGGTGAGAGTCCAAATTGGAGCTGAACTTCTCGCAACACCATGGAGAGGGCCTCGTCGGTGAAGTTGCAGGCTACATGGAGCGGCACACGATCTCAACCCAACTCTGGGACGCCGAGTGGCGGTGAGGCTGAGCAGACGGAGAGTGGCTCCGCTGGCAAGGAGCTCGTGCGTCCGGAGAACGAGCACGAGTGTCCAAAGAGCGAGAACAAGCGGCGGGAAAGCGCGCATGACATAATTTTTCCCGATGATCAGGGCGACGACATCGGATGCATCTGAAGGGTTCACATCAAGTGCTGACCTGATTGTCACACTCGAGGCACCGAAAACATCCCCCACGCCAACGCTTGAAGGCGATACGACGCTGATGCCTTCCTTCCGAAGCAAATATGATGGCTCGCGGCTGGGGCGGCCTTCCCGATCCACTTGTACCTAGTATTCGTTGTTTCCAAGAGCGTCAACATCAGCAACAGTAGAGAGGCTAATGCAGGGCTCCTTTGGCGCCTCCTTATCAGGCCCATTTTCTCATTCACCAAGTTCCAGCACCCTAAAGTAAGAATTTCCATCGAAAATATATTTGTGCAGACCCTGTTTAATGAGGGTAGCCTCATCCCAAAAGAAATTTCTTTTTCCCCTTTTCTGACATGATTAAATTCCAGCATTCCTGAGTAAAGTTGAATGAGTGCATTTTTATATCTACATAACCTCTGTAGCTGGAAAGGTGAAAGCTTTTCCACTGTAGCATGCCTCTCGTGTTAACTTTGTCATGTAATAATTGTCAAAGGAATGTTTTGCTTCTAGTTGTCATGTACTCTCCCAGATGAGTTTGAAAAATCATGTACTTGCAGGTTGCGAGTAACCAGCTTGTGCATCTTCATATATGAGTCACTTGAGCCTATGGATCATACCACTTATAGGAGTATTGTGTAAATGTATATCCTCCAATTTTTTGAATATTCATTCAACCTTCAGTTTGAACTAGGAAGTTTGCCGCGGCGGCACACCACACTTTTTGCTGCTAAATTGTTTGTTATAGTATTTTATAAGTACTACAATATATGGGTTATCTAAAGTATTGCAGAAGTGTTGGTGTAGAAGTATTGATCAATGAACGTGAAAGTAATACTGTAGCACTATGGTTATTTTTTTTCGTGCCCACGGGTATCGGTGGAAAAAATAAAGCGATTTTATCGCAAAGAAAGCAAGAAAATATATTCTTCATTAATGTGGATCTCGCTAGAGTGAATGTGAAACAGTAGTGGCAGGGTCAAAGAAAAAGACAGGACGGATAAAATTGCAAAATCACTTGTTTAAAATATCTTAAGAATAACGTTTGCTATTAGAAGTTGTATTTTTGGTGGTCAAGCGCTAATCTTGAGATGATGAAAAAATTGGGTAGAATGAAAAAGTGGCATATGGGAAAGTACTTTTATTTCCGGTGTTGCTAGAGAAGGAAACGACGGTATTTTCTTCGGCTGAAATAGGTAGTGGGTGATGGAGTAAGTATATCTTCCTGAAGGTAACATAGAAGAAGGTAACAGTATTTTCCCATGTGAAAGATGCGACGAATGGCGGAGTAAGCATATCTTTCTAAAAATAGCATAGAAGAATGTGGTATTTTCCCAGGCGAAAGAGGCGACAAATGACGGAGTAAGTATATTTTGGTGGTATCGTAGAATAACACAACATCATTTCCAGCTGAAAGAGGCAGCAGGTGATGGTGTAAATATATCCTTTTAAAGGTAACATAGACAAAGGTAATATTATTCTTCTTAAGTGAAAGAGGCGACAAATGGCGAAGTAATGAAATGGAGATCTTTCGACGCCATGGAATCTTTAGGCCGAGGTACGAGGTCTAGGTTGGAAAGACTAGCCATGGAGTACTAGTCTAAGTTAGTCCCAACTATATCCAGTCTAAGAGCACGGAGCCAGGCGGGGCCAGGCGAGCGCGGAGATAGGCGGGCGAGCGGCGGCGCGGGTCGAGGCGGGGCGGAGCTAGGCGGGCGAGCGGCGGCGCGGGGCAGCGCAGGGCAGGGCGACGGGGGCCGGCCAGCTCAGGAGGAGCACGGGGAAGAAGAAGAAAAAATAGGGAAAAAAATAGCTGATGGGTGGGCCTTAATAGCATATTTGGGGAATATTCTATTTTATAGTTTTTTTTACGGGATCTGTTTTGCGCCAGCGATTTTTCAACCCGTAAACACGAGTTCGTTGTCCGTTCGCGTTTTTACGGGCTCTAGTGGAGATGCTCTAAAAAGTAAAAACTCACAAGTGACATTCCCAAAGAAGAAAACATTGGTCCACAAAAATTCCACCGCGCAGAACCGCAAGCCAATGCGCGCGCAGCCCCCAAAGCCTATCCAATCGGACCACTTCTCTCAAAACCTATGCACACATCGTAATCTGGAACCCGTTTCCACAATTCCTACGTACACGCCTCGCAGCGTCCCCTGACTAACAAGTGGGGCTAAAGAATCCGACTGCACGGTAGGTCCCACTCCTTCATGTCACATGTACAGCTAAAACCTGCAGTGCACAACTATTAAATAGCCATTAGTTAGCAGTTAATGACAACTTGACAGGCACAGCCGATAAAGTTTGTCCCATTTACTTCCACCGTCAAAAAGCCCTAGCGACAAGCGACAACGAGTCGCTCTCCCAGTCGCAGTCGCTGCACGGTGGGCCAGGGCAGCGCAAAGCGCAGGAGGTGGGCCCGCGTGTCATCCGGCGGCGCTCCGGCAAGCCAGTGGCCGTAGCAGTTTCCGCCCATCGCGTCCAGAAATCGCATCCTCACGTTTCCGGTACGGCACACGACCCGCTCCCCCCACCCAATCCATGGCGTCCATCTTCGGAGCCCGCCGGCGGCGATCGCCGGAGGACGACGGCGAGGACAGCGACGGATCCGGATCCGGGCCCGGCCGGGCCAAGCGCCGCCGCCTCGAGCCGGAGGGGGCCAGCCCCGGCGGCTGGCTCTCCACCTTCGTGTCCGGGGCCAAGAGGGTCATATCCACCGTCCTCTTCTCCTCCTCCTCCGAGGAGCAGCTCTCGGAAGAGGAGGAGGAGGAGGAGGAGGAGGACAGCTCCGAGCCGAGCCAAGGTCAGTTACCTCACCCCTTCCCCGTCTCGATTTGCTCTCTCACCACGACCTAGGGTTTCGATTTCGCTCTCTCAAATTCCTGTTGCTAACCTCTGGAACTGGTCGCAAAGCGTTCGCAAAATAGTGAATGCCGAGGTTTCCACCGTGTCTAAGTAACGATTTTGTCTCGCTAAGTGGAATTGTGGGGATAAACAGGCACGAATTCGAAAATTTGAGTTGCCCGACTCTTGGTCGTGGGTCAACATGGGATTTGGTTTTCAGGTTCGAACCTACTCAACCACTTTCTGTAAACGGGTTAGGTTACTAGGGTTTAAATGGTCAGCCGTTGGTTTATTTAGGGCCAAACCATCTTTTTAATAACATTAATGTAATGGTATGCAAAATGTTAATGAAAGTGTGCTAGGCTGTTAGCTACAGAGGGAATAAAAACCAAGCGAAATTCACCTTTTTTTTCTACAAGCAATGGCAGAATGTGCACGCAAGCAATGGCAGAAGTCAAGTGTTTTCGCAAATTCAGTCAGCTGCAGTACATGTCCTCTCGAGTTCAGACTTTGTGTGTGTGCGAGCGAACAAACTAATTAGGATTTAGGACACAAATGGATACGTCCAGATTATCTCCCAGTTGTATATCGCAAAACACAACCAAAGGTTACAGGGCAAAGTACATGGGGATGTAGGCATCTATGCATGAAATTGGCATGGCCACATACACACCAGTTCTTATCAGTGAGGTGTAGGGTAGAGAACTGAATAATGCCCATGCCGTATTTATTTCAATCTTCAGAACAGAACATCATGCTGTCCAAAAGGAATTGTAGCTGAGGTGGCCCCGCATGGATCGATTGCCACCTCAGGTGAAAGAGAGGAAGAAAAAGTGGCCATTTACCTGAGCTGGTTGTTGGCGTCGGGAAGGACGGCCGGAGAAGCGCCCGTAGTTTCACCGGAGAAGGCTGCAGCCGCCGTTGTAGTCCATTGTTGCGGTGAAGCAGGCTGTAGAGATGAAGGAGGCTGGCACCGTCGCGACGCCGCCTGCCGGTGATGTTGCTGTTGTGGAAGCCGCCGGCGGAGGGGAGGGGCGAGCAGGTGGCTTGTCGGAGGTGCGGGTGGTCGGTGGGGAATCGGGAGCGTTGTGCCTGGTGCCCTGGTGCGGGTTAACCCTTGGAACAGACGAATCAAATTCTTTGGACCTAAATGAATTTTGGGTTAACCAATATGCCCATCGGGCTCTTTTTTAGGTTTAACCAATGGGAAAAGGGGAACCGAGTCCCATTTTTAGTCGTGGGATATAAATACTTGAGTTGACTTGTGGTATTCAACAATTGACGCTGAACATTTTCACTACCTGGAGCCTCAGTTCCATGATTTGGCTTTCTAAACGTAGCTCATTTTTGAGCTCCAATTAGACCTGAATGGTGTTTGAGTGGGATATACAACTTTTGATCTATTTGGATGAATATGCGAGTTCAAGTAGGTAGTTCTCTTGTGGTTAGAAAAATACTCAAACACACCAGGGTTCAAGGGATTTTTGGGTTCGGAGGTGCGGGCGGTCGGTGGGGAATCGGGAGCGTTGTGCCTGGTGCCCTGGTGCGGGTTAACCCTTGGAACAGATGAATCAAATTCTTTGGACCTAAATGAATTTTGGGTTAACCAATATGCCCATTGGGCTCTTTTTTAGGTTTAATCAATGGGAAAAGGGGAACCGAGTCCCAGTTTTAGTCGTGGGATATAAATACTTGAGTTGACTTGTGGTATTCAACAATTGACGCTGAACATTATCACTACCTGGAGCCTCAGTTCCATGATTTGGCTTTCTGAACGTAGCTCATTGGTGAGTTCCAATTAGACCTGAATGGTGTTTGAGTGGGATATACAACTTTGGATCTATTTGGATGAATATGCGAGTTCAAGTAGGTAGTTCTGTTGTGGTTAGAAAAATGCTCAATCTTGTGTTCAGATATGGTGCGCAATTTGTTCAATTGTTTAACAGTCAATGTTGAGGAAAATTATTAACCGGTAACTGCTCGGTTGGCTGGCGAGTATAGAATTAATAGGTTAAATCGGCCAGTTAATTGACTAATGGGTGAACCTCTTAGCAGGGATTAATGGGCCGATTAACTGGTCAGTTGGACAACCTTTTGAACTAGGTAAACAGTAGCGGTGGGGGCGTTAATATATGTTGCTTCCCTGTAAGCTTGATCCGTTATCGAATACTAAGAATGCTGTCCTACTTCATATAATTTCGTTTTACTTGTAAAACTTTGTCCTCAATTGCTTCTGATCATCTCTTCTCTTGTTGATTGTTTGATGTCTCCTCACAATTGCTATCATTATCAGCTTTGCACCAGTTGAGTTATGCTTAGATATGTTATAAATGTGTTAATGTGAAGCACCTGTGCAGATGGAAATGAAGATATCCATAATAGTAATGGAGCAGCAGCTCGTTACAGTGAGTCAAAGCTCGCCATTGAGCAAATGGTTATGAAGGAATCATTTTCAAGGTAATGGATTATATTGTTCTGTTGTACACGTTCTGACATGTATAGTCCATTATTTTCTGGACAGCCACTATGAATTAGAATTGGTGGTAAAAGAATCTAGTCTAATTTATGTTTTGTTGATCAAAACTGACGTTGATCTTGTAATGTTCAATAATGAACTGTAGCGACATATACTTCTTAATTTGAATCAAAGGAAGGACCAAGGTCTTCTAATGTTACTACCGGATATGATAGGCTCTCTTAGAAGTGCAAGTCTAAGAAAATGATCTAGTCCGAAGCACAATGCTGACTTAGTTAACTGTTATGCATATTATTTGTAAATGAGATATTTCGGTTGTTTATATGCGGTAGACACAGAAAGTTTGCAACTTGATTTCTAGATTAATCTTCGTTGGACGTGCTACTTTCCCTCTTAATTATCACTATTCATTGTTTCAGGGACGAATGTGATAAGATGGTAAAGCTGTTACAATCGCGAGTTACAGATTCAACATTTCCTGAAACCTATGAGAATGGAACGCCAAATGAAATTCCAAGAAGAAAATCAGGTGCTGGCCATGATTTTACAGGAGCTTGGCGTTCCTTGAATCACAATAGAGATTTCCCTGAATCAGGCCCGTTTTCTAGTATTGGACCTGGGTACTTTTCTCCTCGCTCTCCTTTGCAAGCATCACCTGAGCTATGCAATGCAGCAGTTATGGAAGCAAAGAAATGGTTGGAAGAGAAAAGGCAGGGATTAGGCACAATGGCTGAGAATCACGGACCTTGCACATTGAACACTGAAATGTTCAAGTCTGTGAGTCCCAATGTAATTTTCCTTTCCTACTGTTATAGCCTTTAAGGTGTAGGTGATTGGCATGGTTGAATGTTTATCTTGGTTGCTTCTATTGTTGCTTACCATAATGGTTTGGCATCTCATGCAGCCCATCGAAGATGACAAGGGTTCTCCTGTTGATGTTGCAAAGTCATACATGCAGTCATTGCCCCCATGGCAGTCCCCTTTATTAGGCAGTCGGAAGTTTAAAACACCACCCTCTGGTGGAGTACATATTAATGTTTATGAAAGGAAGTCTAAGCTGTCCTCGCCTGCAAAGGTAATTTAACATATTAGATAAATGGTAATACCAGGTCACCAGCCTAGTAATTTTGATCATTTGTTGAGTGATTCTTAATTTCGAATAACGTCATTCCCTTGATCTTGATGGATTTTTGAAGTTTTTTCTATACGAGTATGAACTCTGTAATTGCTGCTATACTGTTTGTGCTGATTGATATTCTATAGTCTTAACTGCTCTAGATCGTATTTCACTAAATAGCTGCCAATCTCTGTAAACAAGTTGCTCCGTATGCTATGTACTGTAGCCTGTAGGTATCAATAGTAACTGGATTTGATAAAAGATTAATTTTGAAATAGAACAAAGTGACTGTATTTGATAAAATAATTGATGTTAGCATGGAATTTTGTCAGTTGCACATTGATGTGTTTTTTTCCTATTATTGAATTATTTTGCCTGTGCTTGTATAGTCTCAGCTATACTTGTGTTTTCACTTATAAGTATTTTATTCTGTGAAGTTCAACACCGAGGAAGACTTCTTTTCCAGCGCCAACTTCAGAGAAAACTTGGAAGAATTGCGAAGAGATCGCATGAAGTCTTCTGAAACTATTTTAGAATCTTCTAAATCCAGGCTCCATGGTTCTACTTCCAGTTTGTTTGACAATGATTTGTCTTTGTTCTCGCCGGGTACTCGTGAGGAAATTAGACCTGTACAGAGTTGTAAAGGTGAACACTTCTTTACATCCATGAGCTTTTTATGGCACCAAATCACTCAGGTTGCATACTTCGATATTCAGGAGTTTGCACCTGTTGGCTGCAAACGACTAATTTATGACATGTAATCAGGTTCTGATAAAGCTGCTGCAGCAGAACCAGCCACTGAGTGCTCTTTACCTGTTGCACCAACTAAAGATGGGAACAATGTGAGTTATGATTCTGCCTGTATGATAGTGTTTCAGTTTTTGTACATCTGGGATCAGTTTAACATGTGTCGATCTCGCTGTATTTTCTTGTCAGTTGTCACATAGCAATTGGAATTTCATACTAAAATTGGAAAAGTTATAACAATTTTCATCACAGTTATTTAGAGACACCGGTAAAGCGTAGATGTTTAGTTGTTATAAACATAATCTGGCAAATCATTGTTCTACAGTACCTTTCGCAAAGTATAAATAATAAATTATGTTTATGAGATACTTGTTTTAATCTTAAGGGTACTGTTGACTCTGTGGACCCTGCGCGGAAGGACAGTAATCTTGTCCAAGAAAGCCACCCTGCATCCAAAGTTCATCCTGGTAGATTATTTTCTCTTTGCTATTTTTTTTCTTCATTTGTGACTTTCTGTTCAGTTTGCTAACCATGTTTGAAGTGTCACAATTCCCCAATTTTGTGAATACCGTGGCCTAATGTCTTCTTTGAATGGCATGCTTGGTGTAGATGACGTACCACAGGGGAACCATATGCCTCTCGCAAGGTCAGCTAGACGCACTTATTAACACAGATTTGTGGTATTCAAGAAATGCTGCTCTATGTTTTAACCCTGTTGAATTGTCACAGTGCTGCGAAAGACGTTGCTGAACGCAGTGGAGATGTTAATTCTGTCCCTGCAGAACCAGAAATTCGCGAAGAATCGCTTATGAACTCAACCTCAGGTTTGTAGAGATATCCCTTGCTGACATAAATCTTGCAAGCTGTGTGCAAATGCATTTTTTTTCCATTGTTCAATCAATCAGATTGATTTTGTTTGGGTGTGAACTTGCCTTAGAGCGAGAGCATCGTCTAGCTGATGACAGCTTTTAGTCATCATGTAGGCAAGCATGTGACTCTTGGTATTCTAAACACTGGTGAATAATCCTGATACTAGTTTTATTGTCAGTATATTGCTGGAGTTGTCTTTTAGTCATCTATGGTCAAATTACTTTCAGTATCATGATACGGAGTACTAGATTACTAATTTTGCACTGCCGCTTTTAGCCATCATGTAGGCAAACATGTGACTGCTGGTATGCCAAATATTGGTCAACAATCATGATACTTGTTTTATTGTCAGTATCAAATTACTTCCAGTATCATGATACCAATTTTTTGAGTGCTTCTTTTTGTGCCTCCACCCAATTTAACTGTGCAGCCATATACTATGTCTAGTACAAGAGCTGCTGCGTCACTTAATTTTGGCCGGAGGGAGTAGAATGCATGTTGAATTGTCTTGTCCAAAATGGCTGGACGTGTAGAGCTAGAGCAGAATATACCATATAGTTTTGATCGTGTTTTCGCGATTATTGTCTGAAATAGCTACTATGCATGCTTCTGATGGCTTACTGATTGTGGAATTATTCTAGAATCAAGACCGAAAGATGCTGCCCCCCAGACCGAGATTAGTTTACGTGCCCTAAAGAAAAAAGTGCAGACCAGTTTAAGTGGGTCAACCAATAGAACTTCTGCTAATGGGTAATGTGATATGTACTAATCTTTTTATATTCTGTCACTATTTGTTGTAGTTTCTATTTTGACGTGCACCATTAACTGGCTCTTTGTGTGCAGTATTCTGGATCGGTCAGATGGTAACTCAGGGGTAGAATCCTCGCGCAATGATAATCCTGGCTGCACCAACTCGAGCACTGCGGTGCTTCCTGATATTAACGAGCTTATCAACTCCACAACTGATGCTGCTGCAGATGGTAATTGTGTTGATAAAAACGGCACAATAAAGGATTCAGAGAAACCTGTGGATGGTAATTCGGTTGAAAACGGCGCTGAAAACCATTCGGAGGAGCCAGTGAAGGTTGCCCCAAAACCTCTTCGGAGAGGACGGAAAAGGGCTGCTCGGAGGAACTAGTGTAAGATGAGAGCAGAAGCACCTGGTGTGTGCCATATTGCCCAGTACTAATATTAGTGGCCCGAAGGGCGGTATGATACCTAGGTTAACTAGAGCTAGTGCCCCATTGATGTATCTCAGATAACGTGCACCCACGCTTGTATCGATGTTGTATTGTATTATTTTAGGCTTCACACTGGCTGACCACTTATCACGATCTAGTTGTTGTGATTACTAGGATCAGTAGCTGATTTTCCTTTTCGTTTCATCCAAGTGTGATTTGTATTATGGGTAGTTTGTGAGGACGGAAGAACAAGTGTTTGATTATTACTTGATTGTATTATGCTTGCATTTATCACACAAGCATTGCTACCAACTGTTATGTATGTGTTCTTGCTCGTGTCTTGTAAAACATTCTATATTGGTCTTTCGTCAGTTCATTTCTATCTGATGACGCATGCCATGTTCATACGGGGATGGCTCTCGTGTCGCTGCTTTGGTCTGTGGCGGTCGACTCGTATGGGTCAAACTCTTCTGCTGATGTTGCTTATCCATGGAGTGACTGATACATCCCTACTGTCTTTTCGTTGGTGACGTACTGCGATGTAGTATTATGAGAGCTACTGAATCTATATATCTGCATCTCAAGAACGATTCAGTGGATTCGAACATGAGGATGCATAGTAGCCATGCGTCACATCAATCTATAGCTAGCACACTGCTCGTACCTGAATATCTTGTACAGTTTATATAGTTTGCAGAGCAAAGATATTTCTCATGAAAGAAAAAGATAGTATGGCCAGACGCCAAGCAAGCACGCTGCTACGCGACAGAGCGCGGCAGAGTTCTCACATCATGACCCAAATCGAGACCCCTTATCCTGAAAGATCCCCGGTCCCCTTCCCCGTTGTGAGCACACAGCGCGATCCCAGGAGAAGGGGTCCCCGGCTGGGCCGGTCGGTGCAACAATGCCACTGCCGACGGCTGATAGTCCATGGAGGATACTATAACGGAACGAGACGCCTAGCCTAACAATAACAAAACAACTCGAGAGACAATGGATGACGACGACGACGACGATGAAGACAAGCTAAATGGTTGGCTACTGGCTAGCTACCTAGAGCATGGAGCTGGAGCAGGAGCAGGCGGAGGAGGGGACGATCTCCACGGAGCCGTAGTGGGTCATCTCCCTGATCATCTCCTCGATGTAGTCCTCGTCCTCGTCGGCGGCGAAGCTGTTGGCGCCGCGGACGTCCTCGTTGTTACGTCGGCCCACTCCGTATCCGCTCCTTGCCGCCTCGGCCTCGTCCTGCACCGCCGGCGGCGGCGACGTCGACATGAAGCATTTCTCCAGCTTGGCGCGCAGGCTCGGGGAGATGCTGCCGCCGCCGGTGCCGTTGTTGGGGAAGTTGGTGCGCGCCCCCGGCCCGCTTATGAGCCGCGCCGCCTCGTCGTAGGCTCGCGCCGCGTCCTCCGCCGTCTGGAACGTGCCCAGCCAGACCCTCGCCTTCCTGCTACACAGCAATAGAAACATAATAACACCAGTATACACATGCATCAGAACATTGGTCATCTCTGTGTACGACAGATAACTGCACAGACAGAGACACAAGTACAGAAACTATATATATGTCACCGAGAGAGTAAGAGTGGCGTTGAGGACATACATGAGCGGGTGGCGGATCTCGGAGACCCAGGCACCCCAGTGCCTCTGCCTCACGCCTCTGTACCTCTGAAGCTTCGGCATGTTCGTCTCTCCTCCTGGTAGCTACCCTACCCCTCACTCTCAAGTCTCACCTGATGGATGGTCTGCCCAGGTGCCGCACCTGCACGTACGCTTTATATATCGCTGCTCCGGCCAGGGGCCAGGGGGAAGGCACAGCCTGCAAGAGATGGATTCTAGCCAGTACGGACGGCTGGATAGATCATAGATAGATAGAGGCGATCCTTCCCGAGATACACCATATCAGCATGTGAGATTGTCGCCATTGATCAGGTGCTTATTAGAGAGGCCAAATCAATGTACACCATGATTAATTTGATTAGCTAGCACATACAGGGTGACCAGACGACCACAGATATATATGGCATGCATGCATCCACCACATCTGGCCTCTGTATGGATGGATGGATATCAGATAGATATAGCCATATTTTCCGCGAATAAATAAGATATAGCCATATTAGTTAGGGCGGAGAAGGTCGATATGCGGCGCGGTAGGTGGCGATACGCGATCTTTATTTCATATCTTTCGGTTGCCGGTTGCATTGGCACGTGGCGATCCTAGCGTGCACCCTCGATAGGCTTGCTTCGTCCATTGATTTCCTGCTTTACGATTCGTACGGCGTTGTTTCATCATGTTTCGCCACATTGCGGATTGTCACGGAGAAAAATGGGTCGCATGGCTGCAGTGTCAAACATAATATGATTCATACGGTGTTATTTCATGTTCTCCGTCTTAACCTAAAACCAACTATACATATGTTTTGGATATCACTACCAATCTTAATAAGTTTTTCATCCATTGTTTTCCTGATTTATGATTCATACGTTGTTGTTTCACCATGTTTTGTCACATTACGGGTTGACACCGAGAAAAATGCATCGGTCGCATGGTAGAACATGATAAGATTCATACAGTGTTATTTCATCTGCTCCGTCTTAACCTAAAACCGACTGTATATATGGTAGATATCACTACCGGTGTTAATATGTTATGTGGGTTTGGAGCATCTAGATGGCTGGTCAAGTGGTCAAGCTATATATGTTATGTTTGACAATGCCAGTCGAGCAGTGTCATGGAGCACACGTATCAAAGAGAGGAAGTGGACACGTCGTACGTACATCAAGTATTTAGGGAATGGAAACTGAGTAGTCACTGGCTTACATAGCCGATAGAATGACCGTTCTATTTCACTGTGGCAGGAGCCAGAGGGTAATCTGGAATAGAAAGAGAGATTAGATAGGTCATGCCCCCTGCTTGATTGGTCGCCACCTGCATTGCAGACAAAAGTATGCTGAAAGTCCTCCCTGTTCAGCCAAATGAGGATTTGGAGCTTGGATATGTCCTCTCATGAAAAGGATTATAGAGTAAATGTCCAAAACAGGTGGCCATGCTTCACGACAGAACGTCAAAATTGACAAAAAAAGAAGTGATCTTTTCCGAGAAGTTCAGCTAAAAACAACCCACCTCCAAAGTTTAAGTAAATCAAATATTTTGGGCCAATGCCGTCTTATGTCGTGTTGACAAAAATGGCCTTTCAAAAAAAAAAAAAGTTCAGCTAACAATAAACCACCTCCAAAATTTTATCTAAATCAAACATATTTGTCCAACACCGTCCTCTTCAGTGTTGAACTTTTTTTTTTAGATAAAAGGCACGCAAGTGCCCAACTTTGAATTAACAAAACCACCAACGGTGAAAACGATACAAAGTGCTGAACCAGCTTACAGATCGAAATCACACACTCACACGAACTACCAAAGAAGTTACAACCGGAAGCGCGACCAACAGGCTCAACCAAAACGCCTACGAGGACTCGGAGCAGAGCTGGAAGCTACAGTGTCGGGCCGGAGCTCACTCGAGAGCGAGCCATTTTTCACGCATGCCGAGGACAAAACCCCTCCGTCGCAGAAACGCCACCGGAAGCCGGCCACCACCGGGGACCAACCCGCGTTGCTCAGAGACTGAAAAGCAGCACCAAGGAAGCTCGACAAGGGAAGGGTACGAAGCAAGCCTTGCCGAAGATCGCCAAACGAAGTCACCTTCACCACACAACCTTCGGAGAGCTGCTTGTTGTGGGCTCCAAGACGATGTCTTCAAGAAGATCGCGACACCGGAGTGCCGCCACCGCCCGATCCGGGGATCTTGGGTTTTCACCCGGAGATAGTAGAAAGACGGAGAGAAGCCCCATGGCGCCTTCAAGAAGGAGACGGCGTCCACGGATGTTGCCATCATGGCCCAAACGGGCAAGGGTTTCCCCTCGGCATGGTCTCTCCTTCTTCTACAAAGGGTTAGGCCGTCAAACGACGACCGAACCGCCGCGACAACACACGGCTCACCGCGACCACGTCGCCCGCACGACCATGGCCACCGACCAGCACCAGAACCTCTGGCTCACCCGTCAACCAGCAAGGTTCACACCGACCAAGGCCGCCGCCTTGAAACCAAACTCCTCGCGCCGCCGGACCGCAACAGAGCACCGAGAACCGCCACCGACGCAGAGCACCCTCTCCCGAACAGGCGACGACCGACCTCACCGGCATCTGCCCCACGCAGACCACCAGATGAGTGAGCAACTCCAAAGATCTAGGCAGCCCACAGACACCACGACTCTCGCTAGCGCCAGATCTGCGCGATCCGCAACCAGCAACCACCCGGCGGCCGGCAGTGCGAGATCCGGCAGAGGAGACGTGAGGGTGGGGGTGGGGGGCTCGAAAACGGGGACGGGCCCCTGCCCGGCCGGCCAAAACCACCCAGCGCCCTCCCGAAAGCCGCCCAGGCAGAGCGGACGCCCGACGTGCCGCCGCCTACTACTCCTATCGCCACTCGTCGCCGCCTGCTGCTCATGTCGCCGCTCGCACCGCCCGCAGACGCTGGCCAGACGGCGCCTCCCGCAGCCGTCAACTGGATGCCGCTGCCAAGACCGTGAGGGGAGCTTGCTCGTGCGGGGCGCTGATGACCCACAAGTATAGGGGATCGCAACAGTCTTCGAGGGAAGTAAAACCCAATTTATTGATTCGACACAAGGGGAGCCAAAGAATAGTTGTAAGCCTTAACAACGGAGTTGTCAATTCACACCTGGAAACAAACTTGCTCGCAGTAGTTTATCGTAGCAACAGTTTTATGGCGTAGCAGTGAAATATAAGCGTAGTGTAATAAAGACAGCAATAGTGATTTTAGTAAACAGCAGGATTAAAATACCGTAGGCGTAGGGATGGAACGGCGCTGCATGGATAAGATAACTCATGTAATAATCAAGACTAGGCATTTGCAGATAATAATAAAGCAATATCCAAGTACTAAACAACCATAGGCATGTGTTCCGTATATAGTCATACGTGCTCGCAATGAAAAACTTGCACAACATCTTTTGTCCTACCAGCCGGTGGCAGCCTCTAGGGAAACTACCGGTAATTAAGGTACTCCTTTTAATAGAGTACCGGAGCAAAGCATTAACACTCCGTGAACACATGTGATCCTCATATCACAGCCTTCCCCCCCTCCGGTTGTCCCAATTTCTGTCACTTTGGGGCCTCGGGGGACAGCAATATGTGTATACAACTTGCGTAAGATCATAAAACAATGAATATCATCATGAATCAATAACATGTTCAGATCTGAAATCATGGCACTCGGGCCCTAGTGACAAGCATTAAGCATAACAAGTTGCAACAATATCATAAAAGTACCAACAACGGATACTAGGCACTATGCCCTAACATCTTATGGCTATTACATGAACAATCTCATCCAATCCCTACCATCCCCTTCAGCCTACAACGGGGGAATTACTCACACATGGATGGGGGAATCATGGATGGTCGATGGAGAGGCGTTGGTGGTGATGATGGCGATGATCTCCTCCAATTCCCCGTCCCCAGGTGCCGGAACGGAGTTTCGATCCCGAGATTGAGTTTCGCGATGGCGGCGGAGTTCGGATGTCTTCTGGAAAAGTGGTCAAACCCCTCGCGTTTTAGGTCGAGGCCTTAAGTAGTCCGAGGAGAGCGTCGGGGCGGCCGAGGCGCTCACCATAAGGCGCGCCCCCTCCTTGGCCGCGCCGGCCTATGGTGTGGGCCGTGGGCCTCCCCTGGCCTGCCCCTTCCGGCTCCGTATGTCTTCTATAAAAATAGGCCCTTTGCAATTATTTCCGGGATTTTCCTGAAAGTTGATTTTCTGCACAAAAATAAGGCACCAGGGCAATTCTGCTGAAAACGTTAGTCCGTGTTAGTTGTATCCAAAATACACAAATTAGAGGCAAAACAATAGCAAAAGTGTTCGGGAAAGTAGATACATTTTGGACGTATCAACACCCCCAAGCTTAGCTTATTGCTTGTCCTCAAGCAATTCAGTTAACAACTGAGTGCGATAAAAGAAATTTCATGAATACATTTGCTCATATGATGTAAATATTCTCATTATATGGACTAGTACTTAGGCAATTCATAATAAGATAAATGCAAATAAAGTCATCTAATAGCTGCATCAATCATGAAAGAGATACCAACAAACTAATAACAAGCATCATGAAACACTTCTATAAGTAGGATTGCAATGTTCATAGAAAGATATGATAAAGTGGTATCTCGCTTGCCCGTATTTGTACAGCAAAACATAAATGCCCAGCACCTCTGAAGTTCACGGGAAGACTAGAAGTAAAAACTATCAAAGATAAAAGCATCAAAGTTATACCACAGTTAACTATATTCTGGGACAAGCATATTACACTAAGAATGACAATTATGCTCTCAAGAAGGTGCTGAAAGAAAGTATGGTGACTCAACATAAAAGTAAAAGATTGACCCTTCGCAGAGGGAAGCAGGGATTAACATGTGCTAGAGCTTTTCATTTTGAAACAGAAGTAAAATTATTTTGAGAGGTGTTTGTTGTTGTCAACGAATGATAGTGGGTACTCTAACTACCTTGTCAACCAGACTTTCAAGAGCGGCTCCCATGAAGGACGTTATCTCTACCAAGGTAGATCATCCCTCTTCTCTTTTGTTTACACATGTACTTTAGTTTTATTATGGATGACACTCCCCCAACCTTTGCTTACACAAGCTAACCGAATCCTCGGGTGCCTTCCAACATTCACATACCATGGAGGAGTGTCTATTTGCAAATTAAGTTGCTTACTGATAGATCAGGGCAAAACACGTGAAGAGAATTATTAATGAAAGTTGTAATTAATTGGGTGGGCACCCATTGCCCTTTTTGCAAAATTATTGGATAAGTGGATGTATATGCCACTAGTCCATTGGTGAAAGACAAGATTGAAAGGTAAAACACCACATACTTCCTCATGAGCTATAAAACATTGACACAAATTGAGAAATATTTTGAAGGGTTTAAAGGTAGCACATGAAAATTTACTTGGAATGGTTTGAAATGCCATGCATAGGTATTTATGGTGGACACTGGAATAACTTGGTTTTCAGGGATTTGGAAGTACGAGCAGCATTCCCGCAAGACAAGTGAAGGCTAGCAATAGACTGGGAAGCGACAATCAAGAGAGCAAAATCATAATCATGCTTGCGACAAAATAAAATTAACGGAGGCATAAAAGTGATACAAGAACTCTGAAGCAAAGTAAATCATCGAGGCTTAACTGACTTTTTGTTTTTCATATGCATGCGTGAGCATGTGCCAAGTCAATCCAAATGAATTATTCGAGGAGGATACCACAATGTCATACCTATCTATGAATAAAACAATGCAAGCAGATATTCATGACATGCTACTCATTATTAATAAATTGGAGCTAAACATGAGAGATCATGAACTACTAGACTTTCATTAAATGACATATACCTCACATGAACCAACTAAGTATGCTCACATGGATGAGTATATGTACAAAAATGAAAACAAATAGAGTTCATACCAGCTCTCACCACAGTCGAGTTGCCGTAGATCGTCATTATTGCCTTTCACTTGTGTGGCTTGAATAATATGGAATGAAAACCAAGCTCCAACCACCGGAGACCGCTGAACTCCCTAATAAACTTTACAAAACCAAAGAAGAACAACAAATATTTTTGGTGTTTTCGATATTAGAGTCACCGAATAAAAGTAAAATCTTTTTGGATTTTCTCATAGCAAACCAACGATAGTAAATAGAGCAAAATGAGAACAAGAAACCAAATAAACAAATGATAAAGAGAAACAACAGAAATATTTTTGGTCTTTTTGTGTTTTAGGAAAGGAACAAAGCAAGAGAACGAAAACTAAAAGAATCACAGAAAAGCAAACTGGCAGAAATCTGCCAAAACTTGACAGCAGTACAATAATAAAATTTTCGGAAAATCTTCTGCTGCTCAACTCGAAAAGTGCTCAACTAATGAAAGTTAGATAATAACATGGGGAACATGCACAAAAATTGGCAGCTCAAAATAACGTTCGGGCTACGCATAGAAATTTTTTCAGTATCAGCCCAGAATCTGTTTTTTAGACAGCACTTCCCCAAATATCATCTTCCTCATATTAGAGGCACCCATCGGCACACAAAAATAAAGAAGTAAAAGTAAAGATTACTACAGTAGTAAAAACCTTCAAAAACTAAAAATGAAATCTTAATAAAATAAAAATAACCGAAATAGAAACAACCAAAAGAAATGAAACAAGTATATACACATGACCGGCAATTGTAATATGCAATGAATGAGTGATGCCGGCATACCTCCCCCCAAGCTTAGGCTTTTGGCCTAAGTGGAGGTCAACAGCGAGGGTCAGGGTTCCACGCTGGTGGATCATACATGTCGTGGTCGTAATAAGATCCCTGTGCAGAAGAGAAGGATGAAGGTTCCACATGCCCAGAATACTGATGTGAAGAACTTGTTGTGTCGGATGGCAAGTCGAGGTGGTCCTCGGCCTCCTCCACGCCATCCCCTGCTTGATGGCTGCACCTCTCTATGTATGCATCAAGTTCATCTTCTGTGACCGACCAATTTTCCCTGGAATCAAGGTTAAACAAAGCAGGTGCAGGCAGTCCAACTAGTCTTTCAGTTTTAGTTACTCTCCACTTCTTCTTGAAAAAGGTTATCTCATAGGACAAGTTATTCGAGTTAGACCAATTAGAAACAAAGTCATGTTTTATCATGGAAACAATATCAAGTTTCTCTACAGAGAGCTGAATATCAAGAGGGTGAGGTTCTACACCATGCATAGCTAGCAAACGAGAGGCAATGAGACCCCCACAAATTCCTCCTTTATAACGGTTAGTAGCAAGCCTAAAAGCTATCAAAGCACCCAAATTATAAGTTCTATCACATTGCAATGCAGCAGCTAAGAAAACCAAATCATGGATGGATAACTTATTTGCATTCTTTCTAGCAAGGATGCACTTGGTGATGAAGTAAGAAAAATAGCGAATAGATGGGAGTTGAATACTACGAATTTTACCACTCTCATCCGAGAAGCTTCTCTCTTGACAGATCATCTCGTAAAGTTTCAAGAGTTGCGGTGGCTGCCCCCTAATCTTCTCACATGATCCCCACTGTGGCACTTTGATAGCTGCACAAAAATCATCAAGGGGCAAGTTGATAGTTTTATTGTAGATTTTATATTGAACCATGGGGTTAGGTTGGGACCAATGGTATTCAAAATCCTGCACCACTGACATGGTTATTGGTAAGGTTCACCAACAACAAAATCTTCTAACCCTGCATTAGAAATTAAATTTTGAACATCCTGAAAGATTCCTGCACTCTTCATGAAATCGGTGCATGGGTAGTAGGAGGGAAATACCCCCTCTTCACGGTGGACTCTCATAACTTCATGCACCTCCAATTCATGTTGATTGAGGTTATGTCTATTCCACTCCATTTTCTGTATTTTTTCAACAATCATTATAAAACTTGATTTCGAGACATATAAATGAGGGAAACTACTATAGGAGCTTGCTAGGGTACTAAACATGCATTAAAACTCATTTCTACAACTTGAATCAAGCATGCAAACTCACTTAACATGTCACCTACAGCAGCAAATTACACAAGATATACTCAACCATTCAAAATTATATTTGGATAATTGAAGGAGTCACATACCGGAGAACAAATGCTCCAAATTTCAGCAGCAAAGATGGGCTGAGCAAGGAGATCGAAAATTTCGAGCAAGAACAACAAGAAGCTCGGGTTTGAACAATGGTGTCGAGTTTTCCCGTGGAAGAGAGTGGAGTGGTACGTGGATGAGTGAGTGGGGGCCAGGTGGGGCCCTCACCACAGGGCGGCGCGCCCCTTGCTGGCCGCGCCAGCACATGGTGCCCTGGGGTGTCCCACTGGTCATCCCCAGGCACTCCCAGGTTGCATTTTGAAAAATAAGACTAGTGGTATAATTTTTTATAATTTTTTGAAAATTTCGAAAAATGCACATTTCTGGGTGTTAAAGTAATTGTTTCAGGGCAGAAAAAGAATTCCAAAATTTTAAACAACTAAAGCATCTCGCAAAACAAGTAGTACTACAACAAATAAAGCAAGTGGAGAAAGAAAGAAATGTTGTTCAGCTCTTCCATGCATTTAAAATATACTTGTTAACAAGGTTGATCAAGTCTTGCTACCAAATAAATTTTACATGACATAAGAAGAAATAAACCTCAAATCAATCATGTTACCTTATATTGAATTGATATGGATCCAATCACAATAGTTTGATATTCTTCTTTAGGCTCATATATAGGACAATCAATAACTCCCACTTTGATAGTTCTCAAATTAGAAATTGTATTAACTCCATATACTTTATCAATCCTCTTGGGAAAATAAACAGTATGTTCCTTGTCATCAACATTAAAAGTGACTTTTCCTTTATTGCAATCAATAACAGCCCCTGCAGTGTTAAGAAAAGGTGTCCCAAGAATAATAGACATATTATCATCTTCAGCATTTCCAACACAACAAAATCAGTTAATATTAAGCAATTTTGAGTAACTTGAAAGGAACATCTTCACATATACCAACGGGAACAGCAGTAGATTTATCAGCCATTTGCAAAGATATATCATTGGTATCAACTTATCTAAATCAAGTCTCTTGTAAAGGGAAAAAGGCATCACACTAACTCCTGCTCCCAAATCACATAGAGCAGTTCTAACTTAATTATTCTTGATGGAACAAGGGATAGTTGGTATACCTAGGTCTCCCAGCTTCTTTGGAACCTTGCTATTGAAAGAGTAATTAGCAAGCATAGTGGAAATCTCCTCATTAGGAATTTTCCTTTTGTTAGAGACAATATCTTTCATATATTTTGAATAAGGAGGCAATTTAATAGCATCGGTCAAAGGGATTTGCAAAAACAAAGGTTTCATCCAATCACAAAATTTATTATAGTGTTCCTCCTCCTTTGATTTTAGTTCCTTAACAGGAAATGGCATTTGCTTTTGAACCCAAGGTTCTCTTTCATTACCATGTTTCTTAGCAATAAAATCTTGTTTAGTGTACTTTTTATTTTTAGCATGCTTTTCAGGTTCATTTTCAATTTCTTCTTTATCAGAAACATCATTTTTATCATTATCTTTATCATGTTCATTACCACTTTCAGTTTCAGCATCAGAAATAGAAATACTATTAGGATCAATAACATGTTCAGAAGATTCTACAACAGTTTTATGTTTCTTTTTCTTTTTCTTAGAAGGAGCACTAGTTTCTTTAGTTCTTTGAGAATCTTGTTCAACTCTTTTGGGATGCCCCTCAGGATATAGAGGATCCTGAGTAGAAACACCACCTCTAGTTGTTACTTCATAAGCATGTTTTTCTTTATGAGTATTTTTTAACAAGTCATTTTGCACTTTAGTAAGTTGATCAATTTGAGTTTGAACCATATGAAAATGTTTAACAAGCATCTTAACATCATTGGAGGTTCTCTCCACAATATCATGCAATTTACTAATAGCTTGAGAGTTTTCCATTAGATGATTCTCTACTCTCATATTAAAGTTATCTTGTTTAACAACATAATTATCAAATTCATCTAAACATTGATCATGAGGTTTTGAGTAAGGAATGTCTCCTTTAAGCTTTGAAGAGAATGTACCTCAATCGTGGATGAAGGGGGAGTTATCTTACATAAATCTTCTATGAGAGGTAAATTCTTCACATCTTCAGATTTAATACCTTTCTCCATAAGAGATTTCTTGGCTTCCCTCATATCTTCATCATTTAATTCAATCATACCCCTCTTCTTCAATATTGGTGTTGGGGTTGGTTCAGGTGTAGTCCAATCATCATGATTTTGGCTTATTCTAGCCAATAATTCTTCAGCTTCGTCTGGAGTTCTTTTCCTGAAAACACAACCAACACAACTATCCAGGTATGCCCTAGACTCAATGGTTAGTCCACTATAAAATATATCAAGTAAGTCATGCTTTTCCAATTCATGTCCAGGCCGAGCTCTAATAGGAGAGCAAACCTTGCCCAAGCTTCAGGCAATTTCTCTCCATCTTCTTGGTCGAAACTATAAATTTTCTGCAGAGCAATATGTTGAGCACTAGCAGGGAAATATTTTCGAAAGAAAACATCAAGCAAACAACTTGGACTATCAATAGAATCAGGAGGCAAACTATTATACCAAATCTTAGCATCATCCTTTAATGAGAAAGGAAAATTTTTAGCAACAAAATAAGTACGCATCTTAATATCATCGAAAACAAGCTACTCAAAGTAGAAAGCTCATTCATGTGCTCTACAACACTTTCTTTTTCAGTACCACAGAAAGGTGTTTTCTCAACAATAGATATATGAGATAAATCAAGAGAAAAATCATAATCCTTATCCTTAATGTTTATAGGAGATGTGGCAAATTTAGGATCGGGAGACAGTTTATATCTAACAGCATGTTGTGCAAGAAGCTTTTAAGGTTACTTGTACCAGTAGTAGCATTACATTTATCAATAAAATCATCATCAAGTTCCACATAATCTTCATCAGGATCATCAGACTCAGGTGAATTAACATGTGTAACAGTACTTTCATTAGGAATTTTAGTATTTTCAATTTGTCTAGACCTAGCAATTGTAGCATCTAGAAAAGGACCTAATGAATCATTTTCATCAAGCACAGTAGAAGCATCATCAAAATTATCAGAGGAATTTTCAGATTCAGAAGTAGCAACACGTGAAGCTTGTGGTGGTGAAACAAGTTGACTTATCACAGACGGTGAATCAAGAGCAGAGGTACTCGAGTTGTACCTTTTCTTGTAGTGGATGGTAATATGGCGACTTTAGCATCGCGAGTTTTATCCATGATGGAGGATTTGCAGCGAACAATATCAATTCAGGTGAACTTGCAAATAAAGCTATGCTCCCCAACGGCGCCGGAAAATAGTCTTGATGACCCACAAGTATAGGGAATCACAACAGTCTTCGAGGGAAGTAAAACCCAATTTATTGATTCGACACAAGGGGAGCCAAATAATATTTGTAAGCCTTAACAGTGAGTTGTCAATTCAATTGCACTGGAAACAAACTTGCTCGTAGTAGTTTATCGTAGCTTTATGGAAGTAGTAAGTAGTGAAATATAAGCAGTGTAATAAAGACAGCGTAGTGATTTTAGTAAACAAACAGGATTAAAATATAGGCATAGGGATGGATGAACGGGCGCTGCATGGATAAGATAATTCATGTAATAATCAAGACTAGGCATTTGCAGATAATAATAAAATATCCAAGTACTAAACAACCATATGCATGTGTTCCGTATATAGTTGTACGTGCTCGCAATGAGAAACTTGCACAACATCTTTTGTCCTACCAGCCGGTGGCAGCCGGGCCTCTAGGGAAACTGGTAATTAAGGTACTCCTTTTAATAGAGTACCGGAGCAAAGCATTAACACTCGTAAACACATGTGATCCTCATATCACATCCTTCCTCCGGTTGTCCCAATTCTGTCACTTTGGGGCCTCGGGTTCCGGATAGCAATATGTGTATACAACTTGGGGTAAGATCATAAAACAATGAATATCATCATGAATCAATAACATGTTCAGATCTGAAATCATGGCACTCGGGCCCTAGTGACAAGCATTAAGCATAACAAGTTGCAACAATATCATAAAAGTACCAACAACGGATACTAGGCACTATGCCCTAACATCTTATGGCTATTACATGAACAATCTCATCCAATCCCTACCATCCCCTTCAGCCTACGGGGGAATTACTCACACATGGATGGGGGAATCATGAATGGTCGATGGAGAGGCGTCGGTGGTGATGATGGCGATGATCTCCTCCAATTCCCCGTCCGGCGGTGCCGAACGGAGTTTGATCCCGAGATTGAGTTTCGCGATGGCGGCGGAGTTCTGGATGTCTTCGGAAAGTGGTCGAACCCCCTCGCGTTTTTAGGTCGAGGCCTTAAGCAGTCGAGGAGAGCGCCGGGGCGGCCGAGGCGCTTCACCATAAGGCGGCGCCCCTCCTTGGCCGCGCCGGCCTATGGTGGGGGCGTGCCCTGGCCTGCCCTTCCGGCTCCGTATGTCTTCTATAAAAATAGGCCCTTTGCAATTATTTCCGGGATTTTCCTGAAAGTTGATTTTCTGCACAAAAATAAGACACCAAGGCAATTCTGCTGAAAACAGCGTTAGTTCGTATTAGTTGTATCCAAAATACACAAATTAGAGGCAAAACAATAGCAAAAGTGTTCGGGAAAGTAGATACGTTTTGGACGTATCAGGCGTTGAGCCTCCGCCAGCCGACCACAAGGAGGGGGCCTCGCCGTCGCCGTCAACCGCGCGGGCTAGGCCCGGCGGCGACCATAGGCGGCGGCAGGGCAAGGGTGGTGGTGGTGGGAGGGGTTAGGGTTAGGTGGGGAGCGGGGGCGAGGGGGGTGGGGAGAGGGGTTCTCCTTCAGTGTTGAACTTGGCTATGTCAATACCCACGTACTTAGATGTTGAAAAAACTTTGCATTTTACTAAGAAATATGATTTGTACCACAAAGCGATCGTTCGCAAGAACAATTGTCTAATAAGGGCAACAATTAATGTCCAACCTATATGATGTGATGATTTTATTGTGCAAGACGGGTCATGAGAGTAATTTGTGTTGGGGCTTAATTTTCTGACCGAAAACAGTAGCATGCAACCACATATTTTTCGAAAAAAGGGCTTTATTACTCAAAACAAAAGTTTTGACGTAATACACCCAACCTCTGCATAGCTAGGATGCACACAGCCGTTCGACAAGTTTACAACTTTAGTTCATAATAAAATATAACGAGAAACAGAAGTCTATCATGGACTAGGAGCATGCAACCACATATATTTACATTTATTTTTATTTTTACTACAAATGTACAAAAAATTAGGCCGCGCATCGGCTTAGGTGGAGTTTTCAAACCTTAATAAACAACCTTGCTTCCCTCAATTTGTTTTTCAAAAACCATGCATGGGATTCAAGAATTTGCACCATGCGCGAGTTCTTTGAGGTTTTGCAATTTTCTCACGCGACTTAGAAATAGCTATTTATAATTTAATTCTTAAAACCATATGACCCTAGCATTGAGATTCGTTTCAATATAAGACGAGAAGATCTTGATCTAGATGAATATGGACATGGCTTTTATTTCCGGAAAGGCGCTAATTCATTTGCTGGGGATTGAAAGTTGACACAGGATTACATGAGTGTTGTTCTAATCACATGAAATCCAAAGTCGGCGGAAATGAACAACATAATTTAATTGTAGGGCAGTAAAAAAATTGGGAATGAACACATCAGGGAAGTAAGTATCAGTCTGTTTTGGCATTTTGCTATCCCTGACAAGTCTAACCGGTAAGCCAGCCATCTTGTTGATCAGTGTTGAATTCAGGAACCTGAATGTGTGCACTTCTGATCCTATCTGCCATCATCCACGAACGACACCATTCATGGCACGCATGTGCTGCTCACAAACATCGTTGTCGATGTCGTGGAGACCCAGTTGATCGGATAGTCGCGATCGACGGGCCAGCACGTACGCTTGTGTCCAGGTGCAGTGTGGCGCTGGAGTCTCTGACACTTTTCATCGCAGCAGGAGGAACCCCCGCCGTCGGCGAGGACTTGTCGCGGTTCCGGCCGTGGGATGTTCGGAGGTTTGGGGGAAAGTAGGGTCGCCGTCGCGGCCAATCCCCAGGATATTTCGTGGGTTTTGGGTCCGGACTCCGGGCCAGGTGCGCTCCCCGGCAAGCCGGCCGGACAAAAGCTCGAGTCAGTATGGCGTCTCTCGCTGCTCGCGCAGATGCACTGCTCTAGCTCCGGCCTACTGATCCATGCTTGTTATGCTCTGCTTTCCATCAAATTGCACACGGAGAAGCGTGCCGCTCGAAAGAAAATGCAGGCTGCTCGCTGTCGGATCGAGGGTTGGAGAACAATAAGTTTTGGAGCTGAAACCAGATGTGGTTTCGCGTCGAGCTGCCGTCACCCGTCCGTCAGGACCGTGTCTTCAGTTTGGAGAAGCATGCCAGGTGCACGATGTACGTGTGGAGTAGAATCGTGCTAGATGGGGGATAAGGTGTGTACGAACGAGTGTCACGGGGAAGCTGGGCAGCATATGGGTTAGAGGCCATTCCCTGTTACAGTTTGAGACGTTAACGTCTGGGGCTGCAGCAACCGAGATCGCCAGGCGATTAGGGAACACGATCATATGGAGAAGGCCGGTCGGCGAACCCTCATTACATATGCCGCCCTCAGATCGATGCGACGCTCCCCTAGCCGAAGTTTGTCTGCACCATCTCATCACGTCCGGGAGTACTGATCTGACAGTGCTACTCCGCTCGCCTCATCTCGGGTCACCTCACTTGTCGTTGGAGATGTCAGGTTCAGGTGGCTCATTCACTTGACCCGATCTCCAACGGTAGGCGTCGATGCCCGCCAGCCATGTGAGGCTTCGCCGGCCGGCAGGTCAGTCGGGCCGTGCATTCATCGACATCTCTTATCCCTGAGCCAGGCGTCGATCCAGCCCAACCAATAACTGAGTGTGGTGGCGGGAAAATATCATATGATACCATTCATCAACATTTAAATTTACAAGTTCTTAAGAATTTAGAAAAAAAAAGTGTTTACAAGAGGCAAGTTCCCAATCCCTATAATTTTCCGATCCAAATTTGAAACACCATAGAAACAGACAGAAAAAAAGAGACAAATCCAACATAATTAGTGTCACGAAAAAATAAATCCATGAAAGTGGTGGCTTTGAAGGTGGCAACTGAATCTTAATAAGTTTGTTTGGGGTGATTTCCACTACTCACCTGCTGGGTCGTGTGCATGGAAAACAAAAACAAGTAAAATCGGCTCTACACAAACCATCCATGATCTATCTACGAAGATGCAAGAACAAGTTTGGATCTAGTTGAAACTGACCGTGCAAATTGCAGAAGAGCTCGATGAATATCCTGAATGCGGCGAACCCCACAGCTAGGCGTATCCCACCTAGTAGTGAGGATTATATCTCCTCCTTGTTGCAACGGTCGAAAGGTCAATCCCTCCGTCACTATCCATGCATACGGCGATTCAATCCGTCAACGTTCCGCCGTCCAGAGCGTCACACTAATGGTGAGTGGTGCAGCCTTATGACACATATGTGGAGAACTCACTGATGGCGAAGAGAGGGAGAGAGAAATAGCTATGTGGGAAATTGTTGCTATGAGAGGAGGGACGCTTATCTTTATATAGGGGGAGAGGGGAGGGGAAGCCTTGGGCGCCACCCCTCCCTCCTTTGGCCACCGCCCACAAAAGGGAAACTCTAGGCCAGCCTTCCAAAAACCCTATGGCATCCCCTTGGCCCCTTATTCTTTCGCTACTAAGGCAACCTAGTGGGCCTTTGGGGCCTCATGCACCAGCCTACATGGTATCGTAACCCAACACACCATTGCATGTTGTAATGCGTAAGTAGTTGGCATAACATTCACGGAACACCGTTCCACAAATATTAAACCCAACAAAGTGGTCAGAAACATCACATGTCCAAAGATGTCTGACTATAGTATGTCATACCAAAGATCCTTTATAGTAGATCTCTGTAACCTCCTTATCACGGTGAGTCTTGCCAAGTAATCTAATCAAACTAAGATCAATAAGAAGCAACTAGTCGACTACTCCACAACGGGATCTATCTCGATAACTGTTGGCTGGTGATTGCTGCTAGAACTATACTCTACGAATAGGGGTGGAAACGGATCGGATGCGGATCGGATAGTGCCCTTTCCATATCCATTTCCATATTTTCAAAATGAATACAGATGCAAATATGGACGTTACCGAATATGAATACATACCGACTGTTTTCTCAATTCGGAGCGGCTACGATATATAAGAAAATAATAGACTCATGTGTTATAATGAGCTAATTATATAATGGTAGATCGATAAATATACTGCTATTATCCATAGTATTTTCAATTTCAATCACGTAAAAGAATATTTGGTCTATTTGTTAGTTTCTCTAGGGTAGATAATTGGCATATTAGGGTCAAATTTCTAAATTTGGCTAATCTTATTTGGATACAGATATATCCATTTCCATATCCACATTTTCTTCAAAATTCAATAACATACTTGAATTTGTTTTTTAAAACGGATTCGAATATTTACCATATCCATTTCCACGGACGTCCGGATTCGGATGTTACCATTTCCATTTTGAATTTCTCGAATACGGATGTCGGATAATATGGACTATCCACTACCAGTTCCCAACCCTATCTACGAATAGGTTCTATGGTTTGGGGATTGATCCCCTCCTATGCTTCATAATTTAAATTTACAAGTTCTTAAGAGTTTAGAAAAAAATATGTTTACAAGATGCAAGTTCACAATCTAATCTGGGCATTACCCTTCAGGTACTCGACGTTGCCCTACCTCCTATGGCCCACCAAGGGGCCCATCTGAAGCACCGCAACCCAAGGAGGACCAAAATGTCGGTTGCGGGGAAGAAAGATGGAGGGTGACGATTTCTTGAAGGACAAGGCAAGGAGACATTCGAATAAGGAAAGGACAGATAGAATCTCTCTATATTGTAACTGACTCCGAGCAGGACTCTCGGGACCTGGCCTCCTATATACCAGGAGAGGGCCAGAAGCTCTCTCATAACATCACGCAACCCCTCACCCATACACAAACCCTAGAAACCTTGGCTCTCGGCGAGAACACCACCACGCAGTCCTTCGGCTGCCCCATTGTAACCAATTTTACTCGTAATCAAGATCAGATAGGCAGGACGTAAGGGTATTACCTCATCGAGGACCCTAAACCTGGGTAAATCTCGCTCTCTGTTTGTCTGGTATCCGATGTCACGTGCTAACCTGCATGATTCTACTAACCCTAAGCCCCTCATGATGGGCATTGCCGAAGGGCCACCTCGTCACAATCACTACAATTTTCAGATCCAAATTTAAAACACACCATAGAAACAAACAGAAAAAGGCAAATCCAACATAAGTAGTGTCACGAAAAAAATAAATCCATCAAGTGCTGGCTTTGAAGGTGGCAACTGAATCTTAATAAATTTGCTTGGGGTTATTTCCACTACTCACATGTTGGGCCGTGTGCATGGAAAACCAAAAAAAAACCGTCTCTACATGAACCACCCAAGATCTATCTACGAAGATGCAAGAACAAGTTTGGATATAGTACTTGAAACTGATCGGGAAAATTGCGCATGAGCTTGATGAATATCCTGAACGCGACGATCCCCACATCTAGGCGTATCCCTCCCAATAGTGAGGGTTATATCTCCTCCTTGTTGAAATGGTTGAAAGGTCAATCCCTCCATCACTATCTACGGTATTCAATCCGTCAATGTTTTTTTTTGAAACTAACTACTGCAGGGGAGCCCCCCACAACCTTTTATTACTTGAGAACCAAAAGTTATATACAAAGAGTATAAACAAAAAGAAAAGAAAAACAACCTACCACTAAAACACAGATTTACAACAAGTTGTCAAGCCATGATGACAAAATGGGCACATAACTTTCTTTTACCCTATGCTTAAGCAGGGTAACATCAGAAACAAATCCCTCCTTCCAATTCCTGAATGTTGGCCTTATATTCTTAAAGATCTTGTTATTCCTCTGCTTCCATATATTCCAGCACGCCAAAATAATAATCTCCACAAAACAGGGGCCCTTAAATCTTTTTTTGGTATTCTTTAGCATCTATCTCTGGTCCTGATCCCTGTGTCCAATTTATTTGTAAGTATACCCACACTCTGACACTAAAGGTACACTCAAAGAATAAGTGGGACCAATCTTCCAAAACATCAGTATGGCAAAGAACACAAGTATGGTCCGAGGTAACTTGCCAGTGCCTTCTCCTTAGCATATCCTTCGTGTTGATTCTATCATGCAAGATGAGCCATGCAAAAAAATTATGCTTGGAAGTACATTTACTTTTCCAGATCCACTGTGAGGGAAAATGAGAAGGAATATGCTGAAAGCTCATTCTATACACCTGACTGGGAATAAAAGCTTCAGCTTGATTACTTGTGATAAGCCACTGATCATTATTATTCAGTATTACAACTCCTGCTAACAGATCTTGGAGTGTTCTTAGTTCAGCAGCAGCTTCATTTGAAATAGGAAGATGAAAAGCTTGTGCTGGGTCAGTAATTTGTAAAGCCTCTTTGACTGAGATGAGTTTGTCCTTGGCAAACGAGAAGAGTCTTGGAAATCTTTCATGAATAACCCAATCATTCCAATTGTCTGACCAAAAGAGAATTGTTTCCCCATTTCCAAGTTTGCAATGTGCCACTTATCTGTATATATCAAACAATTTCATAATGTTTCTCCACCAAAAAGATCCACAAACAGTGACTGCATGTGGCACTTCTTTGTAATAATATGTATTCCTTATTAATTTGACCCAAGGGAGATCCACATTATTATAAAATTTATGTAACTGCTTCATCATAAGACACTTATTTTGGATCTTCTGATTTATGATACCCAATCCTCCTTTATTCTTTGGCTTACATATCATATCCCAAGAAGCTAAGGAGTGTACTTTCTCATCATCTTTCCTTTTCCTCCACAAACAATTCCTTCTAGCTTTATCAATTACATCAACCACTCCATCTGGTATGTCCAGTGTGCTAAGATAATGAATAGGCATTGATGACAGAACTGAATTAACCAAAATTAATCTGTCACCATAAGATAAGAAGGAAGCAGATGCAGTAAGCCTCCTTTCAATTCTATCAGTGAGTGGGGAAAGATCTCTTATTGTTGGCCTAGTTGTTCCCATGGGAATACCAAGATATGGGAATGGCATGGAGGCCAGGTTACATTGTATTTGTGTTGAAAGAAGTCTCAGCTTCCTCCTGAGAAATATTAATCGGTACAAGTGATGATTTGTGATAATTGACCTTGAGTCCAGTAAAAGCTGTGTATTCCTGAAGAACCTCTTTCAAAATTTGCAACTGATCTGCTTCAGCTGGTAACATGATAATAGTATCATCAGCATATTGCACAATAGGATAATCATTACTACCTCTATTTGGAATTGGTGCTTTCAATCTCCCTGCCCTATATGCATTATTGACATAACTTTGCAGTAAATCTCCACCTAGAACATATAGTAGTGGAGATAGTGGGTCCCCCTGTCTGACTCCTCTTCTACATAAAAATGTTTTGCCAGGAACTCCATTTAAAAGAATAGCAGAAGAACCAGAAGCAAGAATCTCTAATACCCAAAGAATGAAAGTTGGATCAAAACCTTTTAATTCCATAATCTTTATGATAGCTTTGTGCTCAATTGTATCAAAAGCCTTTTCAAAATCTAACTTTAGCACAATAATTTTCCTCTTGGATTTGTGACATTGATATAGGTATTCAAAAGTCCATGCCAAACAATCCTGAATAGTTCTGCCCTTTATAAAGCCATATTGGTTTTCATGTATACATCTTGTAATCTGTAATTGGAGTCTGTGATACGTCTCCAACGTATCGATAATTTCTTATGTTCCATGCTACTTTATTGATGATACCTACATGTTTTATGCACATTATATGTCATATTTATGCATTTTCTGGAACTAACCTATTAACAAGATGCCGAAGAGCCGTTGCTGTTTTCTGTTTTTGGTTTCGAAATCCTAGTAAAGAAATATTCTCGGAATTGGACGAAACTTTCGCCCTGGGTCCTATTTTTGCACGAAGCTTCCAAGACCGAAGAGATAACGAAGTGGGGCCACGAGGCAGGAGGTGGCCGGCGCGGCCCAAGCCCCGGCCGCGCCGACCTACCCCCCGGGCCCCTCGTGTGCCCCCGCGTTGACCCTCCGCCTACTTAAAGCCTCCGTCGCGAAACCCCCGCCGAGAGCCACGATACGGAAACCTTGCAGAGCCGCCGCGAATCCCATCTCGGGGATTCAGGAGATCGCCTCCGGCACCCTGCCGGAGAGGGGATTCATCTCCCGGAGGACTCTACACCGCCATGGTCGCCTCCGGAGTGATGAGTGAGTAGTTCACCCCTGGACCATGGGTCCATAGCAGTAGCTAGATGGTCGTCTTCTCCTTGTTGTGCTTCATTGTTGGATCTTGTGAGCTGCCTAACATGATCAAGATCATCTATCTGTAATTCTATATGTTGTGTTTGTCGGGATCCGATGGATAGAGAGTACTATGATTATGGTGATTATCAATCTATTGTTTATGTGTTGTTTATGATCTTGCATGCTCTCCGTTATTAGTAGAGGCTCTGGCCAAGTTTTTGCTCTTAACACCAAGAGGGGGTATTTATGCTCGATAGTGGGTTCATGCCTTCATTGAATCTGGGATCGTGACAGTAGGTTCTAAGGTTGTGATGTGTGTTGCCACTAGGGATAAAACATTGATGCTATGTCTAAGGATGTAGTTGTTGATTACATTACGCACCATACTTAATGCAATTGTCTTGCTTAGCAACTTAATACTGAATGGGGTTCGGATGATAACCTGAAGGTGGACTTTTTAGGCATAGATGCAGTTGGATGGCGGTCTATGTACTTTGTCGTAATGCCGGATTAAATCTCACTATATTTATCATATCATGTATATGCATTGTTATGCCTTTCTCTATTTGTCAATTGCCCGACTGTAATTTGTTCACCCAACATGCTTTTATCTTATGGGAGAGACACCTCTAGTGAACTGTGGACCCCGGTCCTATTCTTTACATAGCATACAATCTACTTCAATTGTGTTTTGTTTTCTTTGCAAACATCTTCCACTCGATACGCTTAATCCTTTGTTACAGCAAGCCGGTGAGATTGACAACCTCACTGTTTCGTTGGGGCAAAGTACTTGGGTTGTGTTGTGCGGTTCCGTTGGCGCCGGAATCCCAGTGTTGCGCCGCATCACATTTCGCGACCATCAACCTTCAACGTGCTTCTTGGCTCCCTGGTTCGATCAACCTTGGTTTCTTTCTGAGGGAAAACTTGCCACTGTGCGCATCATACCTTCCTCTTGGGGTTCCCAACGGACGTGTACATTTACGCGCATCAAGCCTGTTTTGGCGCCGTTGTCGGGGAGATCAAGACACGCTGCAAGGGAGTCTCCACTTCTCAATCTCTTTACTTTGTTTTTGTCTTGCTTTATTTTATTTACTACTTTGTTTGCTGCACTAAATCAAAACACAAAAAAATTAGTTGCTAGTTTTACTTTATTTCTTGTCTTGCTCTCTATATCAAAAACACAAAAAATTAGTTACTTGTCTTTACTTTGTTCGCCTAGTTTACTTTTTGCTTATTGCATCATGTTTCCTTTTAATTTTACCACAAAAGACATACCGGTAGGACGTGGGTCCATAGTTGGGAGAAATAATATAGAAGAATTTTTCAATCATGTTAGTATCACTGAAGATTTTGAAGATAAACACTTGGTAGAACTTGCACCTACCTATGAAATTGCTGCTGCTGCTTGAGTTCGCATGTTGGAAACTAAATTTTTTAATCTCAATCCTATAATCCAACACATGTTTCTTACACTTGGTGATATGGAAGAAGGGGAAAAGAAAGATTTTGTTCTAGAAACTCTTCTTAGAGAATTTGGCGGTCTAGCAAGAGAGGCTAGAAAGGTTTTTGCTAAATTTAATATGCTAGGTTCCCATACCAATTTTATTGGTCTCCTTGAAAAAATGGACATGGATAGAATAAGGTACACTAATAACATTAATGATGGTGGGGAAATCAAAGCACCAATACCATGTAAACTCCTAGCTATGAATGATGCACTAGAAAATAACTATGCTTGGCTTGTTCCTGAAAATTTGTTCGATGAGAGTAGCAAGCCCAAGACTAATGAAAAGGAGACGCTAAAACTTATGTATCCAATATACTATGCTTGGTTGAGAAAACTCCCAATACCCCTGGTTATGATGGTGATGCTTCGTCTCTCGATGTTACTTGATTTGCACTTTCTGCGCCTAGCTGAAAGGCGTTAAAGAAAAGCGCTTATGGGAGACAACCCATGTTTTTACCTACAGAAATTTTTTGTTTTGTTGAGTCTTGGAAGTTGTTTACTACTGTAGCAACCTCTCCTTATCATGTTTTTGTGCCAAGTAAAGTTTCTATGTCAAAGTTGATGTTATATTTGGGATCGCTGCGCAGAAACAGCATTGCTGTCTGTCACGAATCTGGGCACAGTTCCCTGTAGAAAATTCGAAAAAATCTGCCAATTTACGAGCGTGATCCTCAGATATGGTCGCAACTTTCATTAATTTTGAGTTTTTCCATTTGAGCAAGTCTAGTGCCAGCTTTAAATTCGTCTTTACGGACTGTTCTGTTTTTGACAGATTCTGCCTTTTATTTCGCATTGCCTCTTTTGCTATGTTGGATTTATTTCTTTGATCCATTAATGTCCAGTAGCATTATGCAATGTCCAGAAGTGAAAATAATGATTGTGTCACCTCTGAATGAGTGAATTATTAATTGTGCACTAACCCTCTAATGAGTTTGCTTGAAGTTTGGTGTGAAGGAAGTTTTCAAGGGTCAAGAGAGGAGAATGATATACTATGATCAAGAGGAGTGAAAGCTCTAAGCTTGGGGATGCCCCGTGGTTCACCCCTGCATATTTTAAGAAGACTCAAGCGTCTAAGCTTGGGGATGCCCAAGGCATCCCCTTCTTCATCGACAACATCATCAGGTTCCTCCCCTGAAACTATATTTTTATTCAATCACATCTTATGTTCTTTACTTGGAGCGTCGGTTTGTTTTTGTTTTTGTTTTTGTTTGAATAAAATGGATCCTAGCATTCACCTTGTGGGAGAGAGACACGCTCCGCTGTTGCATATGGACACATGTGTCCTTAGGCTTTACTCATAATGTTCAAGGCGAAGTTTCTTCTTCGTTAAATTGTTATATGGTTGGAATTGGAAAATGCTACATGTAGTAATTCTAAAATGTCTTGGATAAAGTGATACTTGGCAATTGTTGTGCTCATGTTTAAGCTCTTGCATCATATGCTTTGCACCCATTAATGAAGAAATACATAGAGCTTGCTAAAATTTGATTTGCATATTTGGTCTCTCTAAGGTCTAGATAATATCTAGTATTGAGTTTTGAACAACAAGGAAGACGGTGTAGAGTCTTATAATGTTTACAATATGTCTTTTATGTGAGTTTTGCTGCACTTGTTCATCCTTGAGTTTGCTTCAAATAACCTTGCTAGCCTAAACCTTGTATCGAGAGGGAATACTTCTCATGCATCCAAAATCCTTGAGCCAACCACTATGCCATATGTGTCCACCATACCTACCTACTACATGGTATTTCTCCGCCATTCCAAAGTAAATTGCTTGAGTGCTACCTTAAAATTCCATCATTCACCTTTGCAATATATAGCTCATGGGACAAAATAGCCTTAAAAACTATCGTAGTATTGAATATGTACTTATGCACTTTATATTTTATTAAGTTGCTTGTTGTGCGATAACCATGCTTCGGGGAACGCCATCAACTATTGTTGAATATCATGTGAGTTGCTATGCATGTCCGTCTTGTCTGAAGGATCTATCATTTTAGTGGTTGGAGCATGCAAAATTGTTAGAGAAGAACATTGGGCCGCTAACTAAAGCCATGAATCATGGTTGAAGTTTCAGTTTTGGACATATATCCTCAATCTCATATGAGAATAATAACTTTGCTACATGCTTATGCATTTAAGAGGAGTCCATTATCTGTTGTCCATGTTGTCCCGGTATGGATGTCTAAGTTGAGAATAATCAAAAGCGAGAAATCCAAATGCGAGCTTTCTCCTTAGACCTTTGTACAGCGGCATGGAGGTACCCCTTTGTGACACTTGGTTGAAACATGGCATGCAAAGATCCGGTAGTCCAAGCTAAGTAGGACGAGGTGCGGGCACTATTAGTATACTATGCATGAGGCTTGCAACTTGTAAGATATAATTTACATAACTCATATGCTTTATTACTACCGTTGACAAAATTGTTTCATGTTTTCAAAATAAAAGCTCTAGCACAAATACAGCAATCGATGCTTTCCTTTTGAAGGACCATTCTTTTACTTTTATTGTTGAGTCAGTTTACCTATCTCCTTCCACTTTAAGAAGCAAACACTTGTGTGAACTGTGCATTGATTCCTACATACTTGCATATTGCACTTGTTATATTACTTTATGTTGACAATATCCATGAGATATACATGTTATAAGTTGAAAGCAACCGCTGAAACTTAATCTTCCTATGTGTTGCTTCAACACCTTTACTTTGATTTATTGCTTTATGAGTTAACTCTTATGCAAGACTTATTGATGCTTGTCTTGAAGTACTATTCATGAAAAGTCTTTGCTTTATGATTCAGTTGTTTACTCATGTCATTACCTTTGTTTTGATCGATGCATTCATTACATATGTTTACAAATAGTATGATCAAGATTATGATGGCATGTCACTTCAGAAATTATCTTTGTTATCGTTTTACCTGCTCGGGACGAGCAGAACTAAGCTTGGGGATGCTGATACGTCTCCAACGTATCGATAATTTCTTATGTTCCATGCTACTTTATTGATGATACCTACATGTTTTATGCACATTATATGTCATATTTATGCATTTTCCGGAACTAACCTATTAACAAGATGCCGAAGAGCCAGTTGCTTTTTTGCTGTTTTTGGTTTCAGAAATCCTAGTAAAGAAATATTCTCGGAATTGGACGAAACTTTCGCCCAGGGTCCTATTTTTGCACGAAGCTTCCAGAAGACCGAAGAGATAACGAAGTGGGGCCACGACCAGGAGGGTGGCCGGCGCGGCCCAAGCCCTGGCCGCGCCGACCTACCCCCTGGGCCTCGTGTGGCCCCCGTTGACCCTCCGCCTACTTAAAGCCTCCGTCGCGAAACCCCCAGACGAGAGCCACGATACGGAAAACCTAGAGACGCCGCCGCGAATCCCATCTCGGGGATTCAGGAGATCGCCCGGCACCCTGCCGGAGAGGGGATTCATCTCCGGAGGACTCTACACCGCCATGGTCGCTCCGGAGTGATGAGTGAGTAGTTCACCCTGGACCATGGGTCCATAGCAGTAGCTAGATGGTCGTCTTCTCCTTGTTGTGCTTCATTGTTGGATCTTGTGAGCTGCCTAACATGATCAAGATCATCTATCTGTAATTCTATATGTTGTGTTTGTCGGGATCCGATGGATAGAGAGTACTATGATTATGGTGATTATCAATCTATTGTTTATGTGTTGTTTATGATCTTGCATGCTCTCCGTTATTAGTAGAGGCTCTGGCCAAGTTTTTGCTCTTAACTCCAAGAGGGGGTATTTATGCTCGATAGTGGGTTCATGCCTTCATTGAATCTGGGATCGTGACAGTAGGTTCTAAGGTTGTGATGTGCTGTTGCCACTAGGGATAAAACATTGATGCTATGTCTAAGGATGTAGTTGTTGATTACATTACGCACCATACTTAATGCAATTGTTGCTTAGCAACTTAATACTGAATGGGGTTCGGATGATAACTGAAGGTGGACTTTTTAGGCATAGATGCAGTTGGATGGCGGTCTATGTACTTTGTCGTAATGCCCGGATTAAATCTCACTATATTTATCATATCATGTATATGCATTGTTATGCCTTTCTCTATTTGTCAATTGCCCGACTGTAATTTGTTCACCAACCATGCTTTTATCTTATGGGAGAGACACCTCTAGTGAACTGTGGACCCCGGTCCTATTCTTTACATAGCATACAATCTACTGCAATTGTGTTTTACTGTTTTCTTTGCAAACATCTTCCACTCGATACGCTTAATCCTTTGTTACAGCAAGCCGGTGAGATTGACAACCTCACTGTTTCGTTGGGGCAAAGTACTTGGGTTGTGTTGCAGGTTCCGCGTTGCGCGGAATCCCGGTGTTGCGCCGCATCACATTTCGCGACCATCAACCTTCAACGTGCTTCTTGGCTCCTCCTGGTTCGATCAACCTTGGTTTCTTTCTGAGGGAAAACTTGCCACTGTGCGCATCATACCTTCCTCTTGGGGTTCCCAACGGACGTGTACATTTACGCGCATCAGTTAGCAGGAAGCTTTGTGAGAAATTTCAGACATGTATTTGTCAGAGAAATTGGCCTAAAATCATTGACTGTTTCTGGGGATAGATTTTTGGGAATCAAAGTTATATATGAGCTATTGATACTTTCCAAAGGAGCTTGGCCCTTATGAAAATCTTTGCACAAATTAATGAAATCCTCCTTGATGATAGACCAACATTTTTTAACAAACAGACCATTAAAACCATCTGGTCCTGGAGCTCTATCAGTTTTCATGTGCTTTACTACTCCCTCAATTTCTTCTGTAGTAAACTCTTGAGACAAGATGTCCAAACCTTCCACTGGAGTGATAATGTGTGATATATCTGCTTGTGTAGTAGATTCATTTGTGACTCCCATTCTATTCTTATAACATGTCCAAAAAGCATTTGCCTTCTGATTGTGTTCCACCATAGTATTCCCTTGCTCATCCTTTATCACTGATATAACATTATATCTATATCTTTCAGTTGCTTTTGCATGGAAGAACTTTGTATTTTCCCCTCCTAATTTGATCCATCTGATGGTGCATCTATTCTTCCAATAATCAGACTGTATACCCAATAGCTTCTTGAGATGTACCTTCACAATATTTCTGAAATTAAATTCCTCCCTGCTTAAATCCCTAGAATCCTCCAAGTTATCAAAGAACAAAATGACTTTGTTGCACTGCTCAATAAGCAATTTCAAATGACACAGATTCTTTCCCCATTTCTTGAGAGCATATCTAAGATTTTTAAATTTGGCAGCCAAAACTGAGGATACATTGTTCTTATGTGTAGGTAACCCCCAAGCCTTCTTTACCACATCCATAAATCCTGGTTGCTCCAACCAAATATTCTCAAATCTGAAATTTTTTGCCTTTGGAATGGAGGTAGAGATTGACACCACACAAGGGGTATGGTCAGAAGTAGACTTAGACAAAGGAAAAACCATAGTATTGGGGAACCTTAAAGTCCATTCACAAGTGGTGAAAAACCAGTCTAATTGTTCCATCAATGGTGTGGCTTGCATGTTAGACCAGGTAAAACGTCTACCTTTTAGGGGTAATTCCAATAGACCCAGATGACTAATAATGCTATTAAAAAGGAAGATATCTGCCATGTCAGCCCCTGGTTTATTTCTATTATCAATTGATCTCATGAAATTAAAATCCCCAATAAGTAGCCAATTCTCATGTAAAGGGATATCCAGATCATGCAACCATTGAACAAATTCATCCCTCATAATTCCTCTACAAGGACCATACACATTGACCAAAGTCCAAGATTCAGCAGTATGAGCAGATGCAAACTTTATTTTGATAGCAGAGTGAGTTGTTTCTAATAGTGTACCCATGAAAACTTTGCTGTTCCAAAGAACAATTATTCCTCCAGATGCACCAATAGAAGTCACATACACAAATCTGTCAAATCTTTTGGGACAGAAAGTCCTGATAAAAGAATGCTCAAAAGTTTCACATTTTGTTTCTTGTAAACATATTATGGCACAGTTACTCTCATCAATTTTGTTGTACACTAGTAATCTTTTATCTTTATCATTCAAACCCCTGACGTTCCAACAAAGCACATTCCAATCAACTTTCATTTTTGAGGGACTATTCATTGAAACCAGAAAACAGAGGAACAATAGTGAACCATGCATAACAGGCCACAAACACAAAGTACCATCACCATAAAGATATTAATATTGTCATTACAGGCACTACTAGCATAAAAGATCTTGTACTTCCAAAATATAAACCCCTGACTGACACAAAAGCCATACTGATAGCATGACATAAAGAACTTAATCTTCATTGGTTGACTTCTTTTCCTTGGGGTCCTTAGGAGCAGCCATAAGCTTTTGCCTTGTCAAATCTTCATCTGAGATCTCCAGTTGCCTTCCAATGTACTGCAGTACTGACACAGATATAAAAGGAGTGACCTCCTCTCCTTCAGCTCTATCTGGTTTTGAGACCTTTGGCTTTCTCTTGACTGAACTTTTATCTTGTATACTCTCAAACTTGTAGCCATCAGTTTTAGCCATATGCCTGGTGCACCTCCTAACAGAACTATCAGTCCAAGAAGAACTGTCACTTTTCTCAGTAAAGAGAGAGGTAGCAGCAGCAAAAGAATTCTTCCTAGAACCCTTGTTCCAAACCTGCTTCTGAATCTGAACCTGTGCCTTGAGTGCACTTCTTGTAACTCTGGTAGTTGGAGGAATAACTCTTTTCCCTCTTCTGGCAGCCACCTTTTCCACAGCATCAGTAATCTCATAAGTGCTATGTACAGGCTCTGGTAGCAAAGGCATAGACCTGGTGATCCAATCAAACTTATGTACTGGCCAGACAGAAGGAATTGTGTTCATGGAGAGAGCAGGAATTAAACCCTTGTAGACTTTATCCAAGACCATGTCTTTAGGCAGGACAGGACCAACAGCACAACTTTGCATAAAACTTGTATAAGCAGGAAAAACCCTATCCAAAAGGGATGTGAGATCCTTGCCCAACACCTCAAACTCAACTTCAATTCTGTTGATGACCAGCTGCTGTGGAGCAATACTCATGTTAACTGAACCTTCAGAGCTTGAAGAATTGATAATAGCAGAGTCATTGAACTGATGGATTTTCTGAACCACTGGTTGCACCATCTCCTGCTGTTGTTCCTCTACCTCTAGCTCATCCTCTTCCTCCATGATTTTATCCTGTACTTGCTCAAGAACAAAAGGGGGATGCTGCACCCCCTGGACATTGTCATGAGGCTGCACTTGCTCCTGCTCATCCCAACCTATCTCAGGAAACTGTGGGTTCACAAAGTTGTTCAAATTGGGCATCAACTGTCCTGGTAAAGGATGTGGGTTGCCATTGAGAGGCATTTGATCCTCATCATGAGGCAGAGCATCAGCATATTCAGCAGTAAGAATAAAGCAAGCTGCAGTCCAGGATTCCTTAACTCCTCCTACAGAGGCAAATTTACTAAAAACCACATCCCTGGGGACCTTAGCTTCAGAAGGAAACGCCACATAACATATAGTTCGTTCAAGCAACACATAATCCTGATGCCAATGCAGTAATTTCCCAAAAGTGCTGATGGCATTGGCTAAATCATAGTCGTTTCTAAAATCCAGCGGAATACTGAGAAACATTAGCCAACCATGACGAAAACCTTGCACAGCCCTGTGATTCTCCCTATCATCATGATTAACAAAACGTACAAAAACCCCTTGCTGCATCTGATAAGGAATATGATTCACAAGAGCAGCTCTAGCCGCGGGACTGCGCAGACGATAAAACCCTAACCCAAACAGGCATGGCTGAACCTCTTCCACCGTACGCTGCAGATGATCTTCAATGAAGTTCCGTACCTGTTGCCGCCAATGTGGAATAAGAGGGCCCGGCGGCGGTGGCAGAAGCTCAGCAACACAGATGCTGTCATGGCGTCGAGGCGGGTCAACTGATGGGCTATAGAAAGTCCGAGGCAGGCGAGTGGGACCACCGTCAATGATCTGATGGCCATGCGGCAACCAAGGAGCAGGATCGACCTCAAAGTTTGCCATTGGAGGATGGTTAGGCGGAGGTGGTGGAAGCGGAGACGACGAGGGCAGGGAAACAGGGGAAGAACTGTCTAGACCAGGCGCTGGGGTACGTTTAGCAATATTAATTGAAGTCGAACCGACGTGCCCCTCCAGGACAGCCTCCTCCAGGTGGGAATCAATGTCTGCGCCGACAGAGGGTTCATTAATAGCAGTATTATTCTGTTTAGGTACCCATCTGACCGATTTGCTCTGTTTCCAATCAAAACAATGTTTCCTAAAATGACCATATCGGAAACAGAAACGACATCGAATTTTCCTCGTGCAGTCCTTAGCCACATGACCCATAGATAGACAACGTGAACACTCCCAGAATTGAAATGCCATGTCATCAACCAGATTTTCCAAAGCAATATATCCATGCGGGTCCTCCTCTTGCATTTCTGTATCATTCACTTCATTTGCACCCCCTGAATTTGTATGAGAAGAACTTGCACCTTGATCCCCAGTCATATTCATACTTTGATCTACAATTTTGGTTTGTGCAAACTCAAAAGGCTTGGCTGATCCAAACTTCAAAGAAGGCAAAGCTTTTGTGACATGAGTGGGGGGCAAAACAACACCAGAAGTGAAATTTGGGTCCTTATACCCTTTACAAGATGTATATTCAATAGATTCAGAGAAAGAAAGTTTTCCTGATGGATCCTTATGTGTCTTCAGAATAGACTTAGGTTTTCCAAACTTCAATGCATGCATTCCAAGTTGAACTCTTTTTTTTGTAGGACTAACAAGAGTCCATGATTGTTCGCACTCCATCTGCCAGTTACTAAATTCTCGTTGCCAATTTGGGCCACCCCAACTCCAAAGGTGAAAGAAGCACTTGAAATGTTTGCATGCAAAACTTCTAAGGTTGAAAAGATGAAAACCAATAGATTTGCTTGACACACAAAAAGAGAAAACTCTATCCCTGATCAGAGAAACTTTAAGATCACCACTGAAACCACCAGTTGCTGCCTCCAGGGCAATCCCCACTGAACTTTCATCAAGTTTAAAAGAAGCACGGCCAAAAGAAACCACCATTGTGAAATGACCAGAACTAGCAGATGGATGCACTGTTCTGCCAAACTTGGATAAACAAAACTTTGCAACCTTGATGCCAGGACCATAATCCAGAATTTTTGACAAACTATAATGATCCATCTTAGGAGAATCTTGAGGCTTATTAGAACTAGAACATGCCTTGGGAACAACGTCAGCCTATGCATGATCCATGCAAGACTGCTTGGACGAACTTGTGTTGCTCAACAATTGTCCCACACGAACCACATGTATAGGAAAGTATAGCTTTGCTCCTACAGAAAAATTATCCTTTGATTCTTTATATCTGCATCCGACAATTTTCCCTTTGGCATCAAATAGAGAGATCCAATCATCCTTGGTAGACAGAGAGAGAGATCCATCATAGGCCTTCATCCGTCCTCGATCAAGATCTTTGTGTGTAGAGTAGGTAATCTTCCAAATCTTAGAGGGAGGAGCGAGATCCGCCAAATGAGATGGTGCCTTAGCGTTGAGCACCGCTGAAGTAGGATCCAACACTTTTGACTTGCCCTTAAGATCAGCAACAACTTGATCCGTGGGTGAATTATCAGACCCAGTAGCTTGATCCGTGGGGGAGCAATTATCAGACCCAACATTATAAACATCAGATGCAGGAAAAATGCAGTGATCAATCAAAGCATGGAACTCAGGGAACTCAATGACAGATCCAACTTCAAACACATCAACATCTTTTTGTATGGATCTACCAAAAATGGGAGCCCTCTTGTCATCTAGAAGAATGATCCAATTGGAAGAAGACCATCCCTGAATCTCCCCATCTTTGAGGTTGCGGACCCCATTGTCGATATCATGCACCGACATATAGGAGACATTCTAGATCCAAGAGGGAGAGGCCATGAGATGGCGAGAAAGAACCAGTTACCTTGTAGAGGAAAGAAAGGAGAACAGATTGATCGGCTCAGTTGTGGAGAGAAACCACCAATTGCCGATGATCGCCGGCGACGAGAGGTTTTAGGGTGGGTGGGTGGTGGGAGTCGCCATTCGTATGTCAATCCGTCAATGTTAACTACTATGTTGGGGGCTTGAACAAGTATGGAATAAAACTAGGTTTTATTTGTTAAGTACAAAGCCTATAAACTAGGATTTACCTATGTGCACCAACAACCTATGCTATGTAAGATAAGAAACAAGGTGATAGCAAGATATAGAACATCAAGCACAAAGGTATCACAAAGTAAAATGCATAAGTAAATGAGCTCAGGTGGAGAAGTAATTGAGGCACGCGGAGACGATCAATCCTGAAATTCACACCCTTGCGAATGGTACTCTCAGTTGGAGCAGTATGGAGGCACAAGGCACTCCAAATGCCACAAAGGCGCACCGTATTATCCTTGAGCCTTCTGAGCAAAAGGAAATCCTTGATCCACTAAGGAACCCTTGTGGGTGGTCACCGAATACGTACAAGCTTGGGGCATCTCCACAACTTAATTGGAGGCTTTCAAGTAACCTCCACGAAGGCCACAATCTTGAGGCGAACTCCACAAAAATTGGAGGCTCTCAAGTACACTGCCACAAAGGCTAGAAGATCACAAAGGCAAGGCCACAAAAAGCTACAACACCACAAATGCTACAAGAACTACTAGGAAAATAGCCGGCCACAATATCGCTAGGAGCGACACACTATAGTTTTGGTGCGCCAGTGCTATATAATAGTGGTGCACCACAAACCAATGCTCCAATGGAAAAACTTAGTAGTTTCACACCATTACTTGTTTGCGCCACTAGTAAGTCTGGGCATGTGTTTGAAATGGGCAAAATTTGCCCCCAACCCCACCACTGCTATTTGAGATAGGAGTGGCGCACCATATGCCATGGTGCACCATTGGGAAGTATGGGCATGGGTTTGAAATGGGAACAGTTTGTCCCACCTTACCAATGGCGCACCATGGCATGGCAATGGGGTCCACCACTCGACGGAGACACGTCGACTATGCGACGATCAAAGATAGTGATGGCGTTATACGACCCCCCCCCCCCAACGCGAGCGAGTATTAGCATTCGATGCATAACAACGCAACGAGTCAAATGAGCCCTCATAGTGACCAAATGGTCATCACGATGCATAACAAAGCAACGATTCGAATCATCCCTCATACCGACCAAATGATCACCACAAACTACAACGACATGCTTGTCTGCGGCGACGCTCGTCGACCAAAAATCTAAACTAAGCTAGGGCCTATCCTAATCTAAGAATGTAATCTCTATAGACGTGCATGAACTCTAGGAAGCTAACGAGCTAGGCCACGAGTTCAATGGTTATTGGAGGTGAGCACTAGGTCGCCAATGATATCGGTCGGCATTGGAGAAGAATGACTCGAGGCACATGATTCCTAGCTCCCTTCCCGGTTCCTTCC